>JAWWEU010000001.1:50914009-51017369 GCA_035583155.1 Acropternis orthonyx | reverse complement strand
CGTGTCTACTTCTAAGAGGAGAAATTAAGAAGAGAAAAGGATATGGCTACTGAGGCAAAAATGAAGTGAATCTGTGGGGGGAAAAATTTGAAAAAAGCAGAATCCATGAGGTCTACATTGTCCTGAAGTGAATTCCTAATTCACATGTCATAGGCAAGAGGTACTTTAGTAGCAGATGGAGAAGGTACTAGGACAGTGGCTTTCTGAAGCAAGTCTGCAGACAAGCTCAGACAGCTCTCAAACAAGAAAATGTGGAAGTCAGACAACTATCTAAAGATGGTTGCAGTGACAAAACATGATTAGGGGAGGAAAACAGTGATGAAGAACAAAGTTAATGAATAGTTTTGGCATGTAGCGGAGTTACAGGGACAACAAAGAAGATAGGTGACAAAAGAAAAAGGGAATCCAGCCACATCACCAGGAGGAAATAGAACAGTCTATGTAGTCTGAGACTGTAGTGTAAAGAATGCCACAGAATACTATTCATATAATTGTGACACCAATAGAGGTGATAAGACAGAATGATCTGAGTACAGACAAAAAACTGAAGAAGAACATGAAATTTTCTCAAACATAAAAATTAGAAGTTTTTATGAACCAAGTTGCAACTTGTTACTGTGACATGGTAGGCTTTCACTAAATAGATGCAGAGAAAAAAGGGTGTGTTGTGTATGCACATGAGGCTGGAACAGATTCTGAAAGATAATCCATGGTTCAGTCTTCAAGTGAGGGCAGATGGTTCTCCCAAATTCACACTGAAATAGATTAAAAAAATTACCTGGGTTGGCAATGTTACTCAAAGGAATTAATATTCCATAGATCTTATGATGAATCCGCATTTGATAGGAAAGCAGAGCCAAAGTTTGACAAAGCTATGAAGGCAGTAGACGGGTTTGAGTGTTTATAGAAGTTCTGTGACACTGGGTGTTGAGAAGAATTCACAGAGGGAAAATATTTTACATTTCTGTGGACTCCCCTTAATCAACCAGTTTCAAGCTTTTGGAATGCAGACTAGCACAACTGATAGGGAGATCTCTAACTTTGGAAATAGAAAAGTAATCTCAGCAGACACTTTTATAATCTTCATGCTTGGGTTTAATATACATAACTATGAAAATACAGCAAGTGGGGTGAAAATATAAAGAAGTCTTAGCTTCACAGGTGCGAGCAAATTTCAGAGGGACAAGAACAGCTACATTGCTTCGGTCAGCTGTTGAAGAGTGTTCACTGTTCAAAAAGACATATGTGAAGTTAGAAAGGTAGATTGCATGTCAGGACATGTTAGATAATGACAATATAACAATATAACAAATGACAGCACCGACAGAAATTGAATCAAAATAATGCCAGTCAAAAAAGGATATTTTTTGGGGTACTACTAAGACTCTAGTAGGCATCCTGTAAGTGGTTCCACAGTCTTTAGTGCTTTTGATCAAAGCTGCCAAAAATGGCACAAGTCCTTCCTGTTTCACTTGCCTTCCCATCCCATTCCCATTTTCTCCTAGAGCATTTTCCCACTAGCTTTACTGAGGAATTTCTTGCTAGTTACTCCTTTGAGACCACTGGATATCCTGCTGGCCATAGCACTCTATCTTTGATAGAGATCTCTTGGCTATGTGCTTACAAGGTCTGTTTCTTATGTTACTATGTGAGCTTTTCAAAGCAGTCCTTATTTGTATGCCACCTGGCACAGCAGGATGCTGCCCTGTAACTTTTAGGTATAACGATCTCTGGGTTGTTCAGAAATGCTTGTAGCTTGTATAAATTCATGCAGCAAATCATAAACTGGGAGTTTCTGGACTCCATTCCTGTGTGAAGTCCAACAACATACCACAAAACTGAGAGGAAAAAACTAAAGTGATGATAGGTACTTCCTTGTGGCTTCAGAGATGACGTGCAACCAACGATGTGAACAGCTTCATTTTGTTAGTTCCTGAAACCTTTATCACAAAGCTAGAGATGGTGAAACATTTGAAATGCTGCATCCTGTTCCTTTTAATGAGACTTTCTAAATCATTTTGGGTCATGTCCATGCTATAAAGAGGTTTTTCTTCTTGAAATTCTACAACTGTTGGTCTGACTGATTTATCTGCTTTGTTCTATTTTAGCATAATTGTAAAAAAAAAAATCCTATAAAACTGCATTTGTATGATCTCAGCATCTTCTGCAACAGATTAATAAAATGTGTCTGATTGGATTTTGTTATACATTTTTACTTGATTAGTGGATTTAAAGGATTCTTTGACCCAACAGCTGTGAGGTTAGGGAAAGGAGGAAATAGAGTCATACTTCTCTTGCTTCAATGGGACTGTAGAGATAGCTTGCTGAATCAACTAGCAGTATGTTCAGTACTTTAACTAATCTGACTTGCTTACAGTCCCACTCTCAAGATGCACCACTTTTCTCCAGATACATGCTGTATCTGCAGGAAGAGGGAGGCCTGGTTATTGCTAGAAGAAATCTGTTCAATCAGGGTATTTATTTGCCTGTGCAAACCCAGTGCTCTTCTTTTCTGTGCTTGCAGCCTATCTCGGGGGGAGCACCAGCTCAACAGGTCACGAATCATCTATTATTCCCTTGTATTACATTAAGTCTTGGTTAACTATAAACTATTTCAAGGTTAGTCAAGTAAATTTGTGAACAAGTTTTGTGACAAGTGGCTGATATTGCTCAGGAATTGTAAAATTTTATTCTGATCGATAGTATCTGAATCATGTAGATTTTTAGGTTAATCTCTGTGTCTGGTTACCTTATCTGGGCATTTTATTCAAGTTGAAATGCAGATGTTAGGCTGGAGATTCTTTTGCCTGGTTGCCATCAAGAAGTTATCATAAAACACAGGAGTCTTTTAGGGATTTGAAATGCAGCTCCTTCTGCAGTGAATGGGGAGATTTCCAGAAGGGATATTTCTTATGTGGAGGTTAAAACTGCCTCTTTTACACACAGCTCAGACAGAAATAAACAGTTTAATGTGAGTATGTACTGTCATGTGGTCAAGCTTTAGGTGAGAGCAGATTTATACAGAGAAATCAAAAGGAAATAGCAGGAGCTGTCTCTTGCTGGATTCTGTGACAGTAAGAGGCCACAGAATAGAGACTTGCCAGCTCTAATCTCTGGTCTTTTCTCCATTCTCAGAAAGAGATCTATCATTTTACAGAATATTGGTTTTGAAGGTGCCCTTCTGCCTCTGTTAAATATTGATTAATTTTTTGTTTATTACAAGGAACACATGCAAACAAAGAACCCATATTCTAAGAAGTTTAAATACCTTAGAGAATTATACTTAGTATCAAGATATAGAAATTTAAAACCCATGCATTAGTTGGTAGAAAACAAAGGTATTTGGATGGTTAAGATGAATAGATATCTTACATCTACAAATACTATAAGATATATATCCTATATGTGAGGAAGAACAGGGAGATGCGCTTTAGATACAAGAAAAGTAATAGAAAGAGGAAAAGAACTGAATAGAAAACTGTGGCTGCTGAGAAAAATTTTGACAAGGCATTTGTCTGAGAAGTAAGCTCCTCAGAAAGAGATCTTCTGAACAAATAAAAACAGGGCAGACAAAGGGCTACAACAAGCTCAGAATTACATGCTGAGATAGAGTGGCTATAATTGTGTGGGTTTTCTTGTTTGTTTTTCTTTCTCACAGCTCTTGGAGTGGGGAGCACAAGCCTATTCTGGTAGGGGCAAGGACCCAACATTGTCATCTGCATGTCACTGGCAGTGCTACTTTGTAACACAAAAGGGAGTGTAGAGATAGGGGATTTGTGGGAGGATGGCAACACTTCATTCCGAGCTACACAGGGCTCCATAGCTCAGACCGCAAGCAATGCAGACCGAAGAAAATCAGCATCGAGAAAGCAGCTATGGGAGTGAAGATATTCAGAGGTCCCTGCACTAACTGCAGAGACATGTCCTGGAAGTCCATAGGAAGCTCATTTAAAAGCTTCCTGGCCAGTTTTCTTTAGTGTGTCTGGCACAAAACGTTCCGGAAACCTCTGTCCTGCTCCTGTAGGAGCACCTGGGGGTGTCCTGGCAGTCTCTGCAAGCAGTTGCGGGAAAGGCAAGCTGTTCAGAAGTGCTCTTTTCCTTGGAGCAGGGCTTGGTTTTCAAACCAAGTGCACAGAGGGAGCTACGGTCTCTGCCAGCAGCCCTGCACAACACAGCCAGCAGCCACTCTCAGCAAGCTCCTCAGCCCTTGCCAGCTGTTTGTCACAGATGTGGCAGCTGGCACTTGCTCTCCCTGCCCTGCCTCCAGCCAGCTGGGTGTGCCAGGGATGGGGAGCTGTGAGAGGGTGGCTGGGAGCAGAGCAGTGGACATGTCCCAAAATGAGCAGAAATGGGTAGGGGGTTGGGAGACAGCAGAGTGGGGGCGCTGAGCAGAGTCTGTCCAAAAAGAATGGCAAAAACAATAGGAAAAAATAGGGTAAAAATGGAAGTGATAATATTGCAATAGGGTTTTGTGTTTGTTTAGTTTTTTAATTGCTGGTGAGTAAAAACTTTTTGTGTTTGCAGAAAAAAGAGTTGGAGATCTATAAGGCACAGCCCTCTACAGAGGGGTTTGTGCTCCTGGGTAATGTGGACAAGGGGCTGTCATCTGCTTCAATGTGTTATGCACAGCAGGAATGGCAATAGGTCATGTCTTCTGAAAATAATTTTGGAGGAGGAGATCTAAGTTATGCACTTGGGTACCCTGATGCAACGCCGCTCAGTGTGGTATCTGAGTGCATTTCAGCTGTCTTCACTTCTGGGACTGAGACATTCACAAATAAAGTGAGACAAGTGGAAGTTGGAGAGGGTTTGCTAGGGAAGACTTTCCAAAATTAGATTCTTCCCCTGCCTCACAGCTCACTCCACCCCTGTGCATTTTTGTAGGGTTTTCACTCTAAATTTAAACATGCACCAGAGAAAAGAAGCAATGAGATCTCGGGGTCAAAGGGTGAACTCTTCTTTTTGCAACATCTGTTCCTGCTTGCACAGGGATGTTACATGGGTGTGAGGAAGAGAAATCAAAAGAAGTACTTTAAAAATGATCATGAAATTCTGGAGAGAATAATTTCTTCTTCCTGCCAATTCTTCTCTCCCTCTGCCCCTGCTCTTTTGGAAGTCCTTAGTCACATTTCTGACTGAATTGTAAGAAGTGGATTGAGAAGACTTTGACTAAATGCAAATTGGCAAAAGAGGGGGAAAGGGATTTTAGCAAAAGAAAAAGAGTTCACATTTTTAATAGAAAAAAATCAAGCTTTCTTCTTTAGAAGATTTCATAATGTATCCAACTGAGGGGATGGCATATGATTTACATAATGAGTTGCAGCTTTATTAATATGGAAAGTAAAATAAATGAGCCAGACTCATTTTCTTGTGGCTCTAGGTGGAGTTAGATCTCATCCTAGGTTCTTTGATTTTCATGCTCAGCCTGTGCCTCACCATTCAAACCTCTGAACCCTCTGCCCAGGTGCTGGGCTGTTCATAACAGGGAAACCTTTGATACTAACATCACCAGCCTGTTCAGTGACTACTGAATGTCAAGAGTTCCTTTTAGCCCAAATAACTGAATTCTAGAGTGAAAGCAGAGCTGGTCTGCAAGACTAGTTGAAAAACCTGTGACCTTGTCTCTGGTAAAGCTAAGATTAATGTAGAAAGATACTCAGCACAGTAGCCAGTGATTAGATGGCAAAATAGAGAGTTATTTGCAATGTGATTGCCAGGAGAAAATCCAGCAAATGACTCTGACATGACAGTCACTGTCAGGTGTTTTGACATCCAACACTTGACTGTTACAGGGCTGGTTAAAGGGCGGGACACAACTTCACAGTCCTTGTTCATAGGGCATCATAATGACACACTTTACTATTTGACTTCACTGAAACTACACAGACCTGTTTAAAGGCTTGTTTCCACTACAGATTTCTTCTTTGCTTTCAAGTGTACAACCTCCACATGCAGACATACAAGAGCCTTATTCCAAGGACTTCGTGTTTTAATTCAGACTGGCTGGCTTATCCTAGTCTATGAGCAATGCCAGAATGAGCAGATTTCTCAGTTGACAAATCAACCATGCTCTGCATTAATCCTGTGATTATTATTATAATTTTTTACAACTGAAGATTTTATTTAATTAAAAAGAAATTCCAGTGCTATTGACCAGCAGTTACCTCCAACACAGCTGAAAACCTCTCACTGTTCTTTCTGAATGCCAGCTGTGCTGGTCTTTGCAGTTGTAGGACTTGGCTTTTCAGTATGCAAATATTATGCTAAAACCAGTCAGCCAGCAGTCAGAAATTACAATGGACTGATTTCTTCGGTTCTGACTCACAAAAATCTGCGTAGTCTATTCACAAAATGTGTGCCATGTTTCCATTAGTATGGTCCAAATAACATTTGCTCCATTAGCTGCTCAGGAAGATATCAGTAGTATACACTATCAGTAGTTAATTCAAATAACACCAATTATGTGTGAGGAGAAATGAAAACAGCAACAGTTGCATATATTGGCACACAAGTGAAAACTGCCCTTGCTAATAGCAACAAATCGCTTCTCATATGGTGTTTTCTGTGAAGTTCATGGCTACATATCTCTGCTGAGGGCCAATCCAGGGAGCCATAGTCTATGAGGTGTGGATAGAGGCAGCTTGAGTCTTTTGTCACTTGAGTGGCCCAAGTAGTTATAACTGGAGATATTTCTACACAGAGAGTAGCAGACTTAGAAGGGTTCATAGGATCATAGAATACCTTGAATTGAAAGGGACCTATCGGATCATCAAATCCAACTCCCTGCTCTCTAGCAGGACTACCTAAAAGTAAGCCATGTAACTGAAAACATCATTCAGACACTCCTTGAACTGTTACAGACCTGTTGCTGTGACCACTTCCCTGGGGAGCCTGCTCTAATGACTGACCATTCCCTCAGTGAAGAACCCTTTCCTAATGTCCAGTCTGAACTTCCTCTGACTCAGTTTAATTACATCTCTTCATGCTCTGTTTCTGGTGTCCACAGAGAAGATCAGCACCTCTCCCTCTGCTGTTGGCCCTGAGAAAGCTGCAGACTGTGGTGAGGTCACTGTGGTGAGGTGACTGCTTAGCAAGGAGGTCACCCTTCAGCTTTCTCTCATCCAAGCTGAACAAACCAAATGATGTCAGCTGTTCCTTATATGTCTTGCCCTCAAGACCTTTCACCATCTTGACCACTGTCCCCTGGATGCAGTCTAGTAATCTGATGCCCTTCTTATACTGTGGCACCCAAAACTGCATACAGCACTCAAGGTGAGATCACACCAGTGAGGAGTAGAACAAAACAATCACCTCCCTTGACTAGCTGGCAGTGCTGTGCATGGTGCACCCCACGATATGGTTGGCCTCTTTGACTGCCAAGTTTGGTTTGCCAGTTTTCAAACTGGTATTTGCTGCTGTGCTACCATGGACTAAGCAGTATTCAAACTACAACTGCTTTCTTGTCTGAGTGCCCTAGAGCAAAAGCAAGGTAGGAAACAAAAATGCTTCACTGAAGAGTTGTTCCTGAACCCTCAAAAGCCAAGGCTAAAGCATATAGGAATAATTTTCTTGCTGTAATGTATTTTTAACAATTATGAACCAATAGATATAACTAGGAACCAGTCAAATGCACATACATGTGCAGATACACACACATGTGCAGATACACACAGCTACAGACAGAAATCTCATCTCTAATGGTGCATTGTCACAAGGAAGAGAGGAAGTGGTTATGGGGAAGCCCACCTGTTTGTAATGCTGAAGGTGAGATAGCAGGTTGTACCTGCTGTCACCATGCTGTTCTCTGCAAGGCTGCTGTACTCACCACAGCAGCACCCATCTCAGCTGCCAACTTGTGTGTTTGGCTTCTCAAACACACAGGACCTGAACACTCAGCTTTGTGTGTGCTGAGGTAAGGAACTTAATATTTTCAGTCCTCTTCCTTGCACCTTCTGGGACGGCCATATCACAGGTGACAGCATTTTCCTTTGGGCCATTCTTTTCTTTTCTGTTATGATTTTCTTTTCTCTGTCTTGAGAAACTGTCTATCTCCAGGTCACAGTTCTGGTTTAATCTTCCTTTGCCTGGACTGCCAAGGTTAGCCCCATTCCAAAACAGATCACCATAAATCTTGTATGTTAAACATATTGACAAAAGTAGAAAAGACTTAGAGTATCTGAAGCATCAGATACCCATTTTTCTTTGGGATAAGAATAGGCAATCTTTTGATTCCAAAGCATATCCTTCTGTTTGTTTGATCTGTTCATCTCTGTACCTACTGTGCTATGACAATCTCTTGTGTGAAGAAATCTCAAAATGTGAAGAGAGATAATACATATATTCCATGGTTCACAGCTGCTCTTTAATTGAATTCTATAACTTAGATTAAGTGGTGTGATTGTCCTTTTCCTGTAACTCACTCTTTTCAAGTCCCTGGTATTTGTGTTTATCCAGGTTGCACAAGGGCTAAAGTATATGGCAAGAAAAAAAATGTATGTTTGTCAGTGTCTTACTTGATTAATGCAGGGTGAAAGAAGGAGAGATGGCATGGAGACATGGAATTTGGTAATAGATTGATATTTGCAATCTATTTTCCTTACAATGTTTCCTTAATGTAAAACAGAGGCAGTTTGGTGTACTAACCTTATTGATCTTTATATATAAAATCAACCTGTTTAAATTCTCAATTAAAAAAACTAATCTTGGGGTCAGATTTAGAACTGGGAAGACCAAGGTGTGAAATTTCAAAGTGCTTTCCTGTAAAAGTGACTAAAAATTAATTTTACTACTGGTATGTGCATTCAGTTGTTTACCACACTGTTCAATACTAAGCGTGGACACACACCAATAGGTCTTGAGGGCTTTCTCCCAAGGAATGCTACTGAAAAATTGCCCCAATATGCTGCTAAATAGAAATTCTTGCTGGATGGATTGTTTGAAAACCCTTTAGGTGCTGTAAATAAAAGACAGCTTCCATCAGATGAACACTGATTCGATTTTAGCAAAATCTTAGTTCAGCACAGTAATATTTTCTATGCAGAAAACTGACACAATTGCAAAGTTTCATCCGCTGTATGTTAGTGGGATTTTCAGTATTTTCTACCTACTTTTTAAACCAGTAATATTCCATCTTATGTGGCATTTTGCTGTGACTAACAATCAAAGGTAATGTAAAGTCAAATGTGAAGTGAAAAGATAAAAAGATAGTTGACTGGGACACAGGTTAGAAGAGGGTGTGATCAGTAAATATTTAAACAGCAAGTTTTGTACTGGAGCAGCAGAAGAAAGTGGAATCCACGTATCAGACCTTGCAGAAGCCACACAGAGGAGTAATGCACAGCCTGAGCTCTATGGGCTGTGGAGCCAGAGCTAACCTGAAACTCAAGGCAGGCATGGCTGCAGCAATGGTTGAGTGAGCTCCAGCTTGAACTCGGGTGTCAGCTGCACGGAAAGCAGCACCGAGAAATGCACGGAGACAACTATTTCAATACTATTCTTGTAGACATGGTCAGGCCTAATGCACTGATCTCACAAAAAGTATTTGCTGGGTGGACTCCCTGAAGCAGCTCTCAGTGCTGCAGGTAGAAGCCAAGAACCCCCTCAGGTACAGTTTGAGGCATGAGCCTCCCTATGAACTACATAAGGAAATGTGTTGACATGGGACTTAAAAGTAAAGGGTAGGGCTTTGATCTGAACTGCTGATCTTTCTCCAATGAAAGACATTGCTTGTCCCTTTGTCTTGCTGTAGCAAACAGAAATACATATGAGGTGGGAAAAGGGGAAACATACTGTTTGATTGCACCCAATTGGAAAGCACCTGAGATACATGTGGTCCTTCAGGAGGAAGCAGATGAACTCTTAAATCTCTTTATGCCCTCCTGATTTCAGATTTGGTAAGTGTAAGGTTCTAGTCCTGCCAAACTGTTTACACTGTGGCAATGTCCCTAGTCCTTGCCCAGCTCAGTCTGTGCTACAGTCTCACTGTCTGAGAAAGTCCATGGGCCAGCACATGCGCTGATCCTGCCAGTGAAAACCAGCCCGGATGGAATTCCTTTTGCCTGACTTGTGAAATAGACCTCATTTTTCTCCACTGACTAAACAGTCAGTCTCATTTGCACAGTGTTTGTGCTGAGATAGGGTTCTTCTAGATGTATATGAGGCTGTTATAATGTGTGGAGGGATGGATGATGTATGTCCTATGTTGCATTCAGACATACAATGAAATTTGCTGATTACTAAATATCAAGGCCCAGAATATAGCTAAAGATTGAAAGCTTACATACAAACACATTTCTTCAATAATATATGTATATAAAGACTCCCACCTCACTACAACTTCCTTTCAGGTAGTTGTACACTGCAATAAGGTCCCCCTGAGCTTCCTTTCCTACAGGCCAAACAACCCCAGCTCCCTCAGCTGCTCCTTATAGGACTTATGCTCTAGACCTTTCACCAGCTTCTTTGCTCAGTGAATATTGTCCATTCTACTTGTCTGGCACTCTTTCTCTTTTGGGAGCTCAGGCTCACAGAGAAGCTCTCATGTGAATTCAGCAAGAAACTCATGGTGTCCCTGTTACAAGTGTGGAGCTACCACCTCATACTCCTACAGAGGTAGAAACGTCATTTTTGCAAATCAGAAAGAGCACAATATTTACTTTGAGAACTATGCTGACAGTCTTCTAACTGGCATTTCAGAGGGCTGAGACTATGAAGCAGCACAGGATGAAATACTACACCTGAGAGCATCCTGGACTTCTGCTATGTAATGGGAAGGATCCTCCCCATTTGCTTATTCCTAAAATTTCCCTAAAAAGTATTTTTAGCTGCATTTCAGCTGTATGTGTTGGAAATGATTCACGTATATCACTTCTGTCATGTAGCAATTAGACATGTGGCTGGATCTCTGACCAAATATTGAGATACAATGAACAACTTAATACAGAAAATATGTTTGACCCATTAAAAAAAAGTGAGAACTGGATATCACAGTGTAAGTCTGTGCTCTGTGTTTGCCTAAAGCAAACAAGCAGGAAAGGGAAAGCATTCATGTGGAATGTGGATGAAAATAATTCAACAAGGGTTACTGTTAATACTGTAGAAAAGCACTGGTGAAAGCAGATTAAATTCCTATTACAGAGAGATCCCAAGTGCTGCAACACTAAGACATGAAATAGAGAAGAAACAAAATAGTTAGGTTTAATAACCTTGTGTATACATTAAGGAAATAAATATGTCTTTCGAATGCCATAGTGCCTTCAGCTGTTTTCAGGGAAGATACAGAAGCTATTTCCACAATTTCCACTCTCTTCTTTCAGGGATAGCAAAAACTGTTTGCAAATTAGCCTATGCAGGTTCTTTTGAGCAGAAAAGTGCATAAGTAATTTTTCAGGATGAGGTAGACATCTGTTTGTGTCCAGGTTTCACAAAGCCATTGTCCTGATTTTTTAATATTTCCATCTATTTCTTTTTCTATTTCATATGTATAGAAATTTCTATACATTTAATATTTCAAAATATCCATGGGAAAAATCCAATATTAAGGAAATTATGTGCCTGTTTTATTCTTCACAATTTAACAAAAACTATATAAAGTCCCTTTTGACTACAACGAAGTGCCCCCAGTTTTCTTTTCTTTTTTTTTTTTTTTTTTGGTGAGCACGGTTAAGTTCATTGCAGTACTTTAATTATTTCCTGTTCACAAAGGAATTGGCATACAGTCTAATATGTCCTTTTGGTGAGGAAATAGAATTAAATAGACTTACTAGATTCCTTCTTTGAAGACTTATGGATGTCAATTGCTGGTAGGAATGGGGATATTCTTTATTTTTAAGAGAAAGGAAATGTTTTTGACCAGATCACTTAATTCTGGAAGCATTCAGCTGCATTTTGATAGTTCTTTTTGTGTAGCTGCTCCATGTTATGGTCAACAAACTGTGAAAATCCACCTAACTGATGAATCATGAGATGGAGAATATTTCCAAAGGACATACAAGTGCTACTTAGTAAGATGCATGCTCTGCATCCCAGGCCACTGGTGTAAGTCAACCATAGCTGACCACAGCATCTGCTATGTGAAAGCAAAATGTGGCTGCCATCAAACCTTTTTGTGATTTTAATTTCTTACTCCTGAAATCAGTGAACTTTTCTCTGTACACTTTTTCTTCTTTGTTTCCTTTCTTTGTGTTCTTCTACATGTAATTTAAAAGTGAAAACATATGACTTACAGCCTAGCTCTATCAATTTACTCAGCTGTATCTATTTAATCAATTTAAATTGGAAGGAGAGTTTACCAGATTTCAAAAATAAATCCAGGACCAGTGCAGAGTATTGTATAAACAAAGGTCTGGTTTAATTTTTGCTTCTTTTTAGGAAAAAAAAGGGAAGTATGAGAGGAGAAAATTTTACTAAAAGAAAGAAAGAAAGAACGGGGAATGTGGTGGTTCTTGGATTCTTCATCTTCTAAGGCCACAACAAAATTAACAAGCCCTGAAACAAAACCGAGAGTTTATATTAATGGCTTCTGGCAAACTGTCAACTGATATTAACTTTATCATTCAACACAATGTCAGTTAGAAAAGCTTCAGGATAGGGCATTTGAATGTTAGAATCCTGATTAACAGATTAAATGAATTCCACTTTATCTTTCAGCCCAGTACTGTGGACTAGTACACCTGACTTACTAATCTTCTCTGACTTTTGGGTAAGTATCCCTGACTGCAGCTTGGACTCAGACTATCATAAGACAGCTGAAGACAGCATGGCAGATAGATTAGCTGCTGTTTTCTGGCAATTATTTTGTTATTTTGGCTTTGACTGGCCAGTTTAGATCTCATTAATGCTAATACTGGAATAGGCTCATGATACACAATCTTAATCTATGTTTCTTGTGGACTGAATTTTCTTGAAAGAAGAGGTTGTTAAATATTTATATTATGTCAGCATTTAGTGTCACTAAGCTCCAGTGGCCTGTCTTTCTGTGCCTTGTGAAAATATTTAGTTAATGCAATCCTTCTCCTAAGGTGATGCTGCACTTAATCAACAGCACAAATCAGTATGCTCTCCAGTTCAGGCTGATGACTTGCTTGTCAGTATATACACATTCCCATTTTTAAATCTGAAAATTTTATATTTTGCCACAAATACCAGCAAGTTTTCTTAATGCAATTGTTCAGCAGGCATTGTTTCATAATTACATTGCAATGAGGCTTGCAGTTTTCCCAGGGATTTATTTTTTTATAATAGCCACTTGCAAATTTTAGATTCTTTAGGATTTCAGATGCACTTAGAATTCAGAAGCCAAGAAGAGGCATTTGTGCAGGTGCATAAATAACTGGGTGCAAAAAGAAAAAGACCATTTTCACAATCATTTTTGGCATATGCTTGGAACAGGAGCATGGAAGTAATAATACAGGAAAATGTATAAAACCATTCTGGGGTCAAAGCACCATTCTCAAATTTCCTTTCTTTATATAGATGGGATTATTCTGAACAGATTCATTTCTATAAGGAATTAACATGGCATTGAGACAGATATCATTGTGGCAGAACAACTAGAAGAGGAAATTCATCTTGGCATGGATATTGGGATGGGATTCCTCATATCACCTTAAGCTGTCTCAACTTGAGTTAGTCATCCTGAACTCTCTTTATAGACAAAGGAGAGAAGCAAACAGTTTAAACTAGTAGATATCTATTTTAGGTGTTTACTTTAGAACAAGAGGAATTGTGGTCTTGGAAAACTCCGTCAGTAAAGGCAATTGAGGACAATGTGCTCCGCTGTGGACGTGGCTCATACCTGAGCACCTTGTGTTTCTTACCCATTGTCTATTCCTAAGGACAGATAGGGCACAGTAAATTCTTCCCATTCACCTCCTGTTCCTTGATTGATCTGCTGCTACAAAGAACAGAAGTTTGAAGTTGTTAAACATGTATTCCCCTCTATTCAGATTTGTCTCTTTCTTGTCTTGTAAATGAGATCTGCATTTTCACCAATGGCAAATCGGTTTTGCTCTTTGCTGTAAAGTTTCCCTTTCAGGAATATGTCCCTGAAATGCTGGTCCTTTTCAAGGTTATTTATTCCCCTCCCTTTTTCAGGAGTGCAGCATGTGCGGGTGAGGCCATGATAGCTGATTAATTCTGGTTATCAGAGTGCTTGCTTGATTCCTGTTAAGTCTCTTGCAGATATGTGGTTTCAGCTTCTCACATCACTTGAAAGGAGTCGCATCGTGATCTTTTCACCTTTTGACCCTTCTGCATTAAAAATTATTATTATGCCTCCCCCTTAAAATGTATATTTCTCCCCTTTTCATCCCTATAAAACACTAAAATGCCTTTTAAACTCTTTTGCCTATTTAGAGAAGCACTGTAAAATTGTGTTCCTGCAGCATGTCCTACCTAAGAATGCTAGAGCCCTTCACAGGTGTGAATACTTGAAAGAAAAGGAAATATCATACTCAAAAGATGGACAGTGCAGGAAAAGGTTTCATCAATTGCCAAAGCTCACACAGCAGCACTATCATGGTATATAGTATATTCTGCATGAGGGTCTTTTTTTTCTGACATCCACTCCTGAGCTTTAACCACAGCAGCCCATAGGAACACATTCTTCTCTCTCTTCTGATTTATCACTGTAAGTATGGTTTATTATACAGCCTCATGCTGTAAATCTTTCCTGCTCTAATGGCTGATAGAAGTCTGGCACCGCAGTGAGTTCCTGCTCATTTACTCCCTGGATATTGGGTACACTGCTGATGTGAGAATGAGCTTCCTGGGAAGTCTCTCTTAATAGAGAAATGTGAGAATCAAAGAATTTAATTCTGCTGGGATTTTCCCCATTAATCAGGGGTCTGACTGGTTTCAGCATTTGTGAAACTCTTTGTTTCCTTCATCTTCATTTTTATTGCATCCCATGATTTACAGGGAAGCATTTTTTAAATCAAAAAACAGAATATAAAGAGCCAAGCAATGAATGTGAACTACTACCTGCCTAGAACAGTTTCTTCACACAGTAGCACAGAACCAGTCTGCTTTAGAAATGTGTACAGCTTCAGTTCTACTGAATATAATTTATCTTAATGCGGGCAATAATCAACAATGCATACATCTGTGAGGGAAAGAGGACTGGGAAGACAAGAGATCCCACATATTCTTTGAGGCCCTTCCTGTAGTTTCATGAATTTATTTAGGGGCTTGGAAGGGGTATTTAATTCACTACAGGAATTTCTTGCCAGTGCAAGCAAGACTTAATTCATAAGCAGTCTGGTATTGTAAAATACAGTCCTTATGTTGAAGGTGCCCCTGTAGTGCAAAGTACTGTCAGCGTGGAGAAGCGACACGGAAATGTGAAGGATGACCCTTGGAGGGTATGTCTGAATGGAAATCATAACTGTAGCAGCAGCTCATGTAACCATGCCTGAGCTAAATGAAAATAGGCTGTTTTGGGTAAGGCTGTCCACTCCAGTCTGAAAGCTGAGTGAGCACAGAGGAAGATGGCAATGGCTTTTCCCTCTCTGCTATTTGAAAAGACATCTGTGTAAAAGAAGCAACTGGTTAAAGTTCAGCTCCAGGAAAGCTGAGATAAAACTCAGATCTACTGAATATCTCTTCTGTAATATCTATATTGTGGGATACTTTTTCTCAGTGGGTTTCTTGTAGATCACTCCAACAGAACTTGTTACCAGATAGCAACAGTCTTAATGCCTGTGTCTGTCTGAGTAGCTCAGTCCTAACTAAGCACAGACCTAAGCACAGGAATGTGTGGATTTTCATACTTAATAACTGCCATTCAGCCTAAGAGGAGGTGTCTTACCCTGGTAAAGCTCCAAGGGATCCAATTACAGGAGGTTGTTCTCGGAGTAATGTGTTAATGTGAACATGCTGCTTCTGTCTTCTATTCTCAGATTTTTTTTTTTTTTTTTTTTTTTTTTTTTTTAATTCAGACTGTTCTTCAAAAAGTTTATCCTGTGTTCAGAGCTGTCTTTAGGAATAGCCCCCATTACCTTTATCTCTCAGCAGCTGCCTTCTCTGGGAATAATGAAACTGACTCAGTGTGTGTGTGTGGGAGGCAGCCCCATTCCCATTGCATCTGGGAAGGGACTTTGGAAAAAATTCTGCAAGACACGTTACAGTGGACTTCATCATTCAGAAGGAAAATATGTGGTTCTTGACCCTGAGTCCTGCATAACCAGGTGATGTCCGTGGTGGGAGGGAAAGATTTGCAGTTTGTTGCCATAACAAACGCAGACCCTCTGGCACCCATTCTTTTCACAAGGGAAGAAGGGGGATCCCTCTCCATCTGGAGATCTTTTACAAGTGATGATTCTCCTGGAGGGGAATTTTTTGCTGAAAACTTTTTTAAAGTAGCCTTCTTTTCCCTGCTTCAGTTGAGCTCACTGTGGCTTCCACTTTGCTACTGCCCCAGCCCAGACCTACTGAATATCCATCTTGCTCACATAAGGTTGCCCCATGAAATAAAGGAGGGGGAGAGTGTTGGGGGATGGCAGCTCTGAATTGGGAAGTGGTTAGAAGAAAGATCTTAAGGAGGTAGGCTTTCAGGTGGAAGACTGCAGCCTTGGAAAGGGTCAAGGTACTTCTGGGGCAAAAGTGTTTGAGATTGGTTTCTGCACGATGAGAGTTGCATTCCTCTTTCCACTGGAATCACTGGAGCCCCACTGCCTATGGAGGGTAACAGCAATGTGCAGTGTTTACCCAGCTGTGAGCAACTGGCTTTGTTTTCCACACAACTTTTCCAAGTAGCAGATTTTGCTTTTTGTTAATAGGGCAAAAGATATTTACACATTTAAAGTTCTTGTTCTATATGAAACAACAGCTTTCAGAAATCTAAAGCCCACTGAATTTTAAAGAACCCATATTATTTTTAGAGTAAGAAAAAAAAAAAGAGTGAATTTGGCTTATATTCTAATGTAGATTGATACAGGATTTACTATGGATTACTAATATCCCCTCAGATTTACCCTTATTTCATTAACCATCCAGTCAAAACACGAAAGAATGAATATCCACAATGGAGATTACTTCCTGAAGTGACCATCATGAAGCTACAGAGTCATTCTCAATATTGTAATTTGTGGGAGCCTCATTACCTTCTGTAGAAAATGGAAATGACACCTTCTTTATAGGCCTATTAGTAGTTTATTTCATTTTTTGTGTCAGTTTAGACAAATTTTCCATCACTGCTGGAAATGTGCAAACTTCTCAATGTTCATTTTCTATGTACAATGGTATGTATAGCATGAAAATTATAAAGAACAAGATTCAGCTAAGGCATGTGCAATTTTCCCCATTTTTGATGCTTCATCCAAATGCTTTTTGTCCTTTCCATCTGGTCTCCCTCCCTCTCTATATTACATGTGTATGTTGTGTGTGCCCTGCTCAATAGTACAGAAAGTTGCTACCTCTTGACAATTTGAGGGCAGACAAAGGGACATCTGTTGTATATCGTGGCTTTCTTTTCTTATGCCTGGTGATAATGTTGATACCTATACTTTGATCCTTAAGCAGTTTGACTTCATGGGACAGATTCTGACCATGTGGATGTCTAAGTAACTTCCATCAGCTCATAAATCTCAATAATTTTCAAACTCTCCTACTGTTTTTATGATCTCCTAAAATCTACAGTCTGAAGTATTTTTCAACTGTTCCACATTTCTTTAGAGTGTCCAAAGTCTTTGCAGATGGTGAAAGCTGAGCCTTTAGTGTCCAGTTTCTATGGCAGGAAGGGCACAGGCAGCATTTGTAGGCCTGGGCAGATGAAGATGGTTTTCACCTGCTTTGTTCTTGAGCAGGTGTTTGTCATGCTTAGCATCCATTCTGCTTTTATGCCTTTATTAAAAACCTCCTCTCCACACAGCATACATTTTGCAACCTACTTGAGCTTTCACTGATGTTGCAAAGGTCTTTCCGTGGCAGATATGAATAAAGGACAGATAGTTTAATATTTTTTTGGTAATCACTCCTGTGGTTTAGAAGAGGGTTATTGTTACTACTGGAATGTAATAAAGTCCTCTTTTGAACACTTTTGATGAAGGGTGAAGTCTTTTCATGCCTCTGTGTATGCAGGGGTATGTAAGCAGTACTCACCCAGGTAACAGACCCTGCTCAGTCTTCCATAAACAGTCTTGACATTTAAAAACTGCTCTGAATTAAGGACTCACTCATATCTCAGATCAGCACCTTACAGACACAACTCAAGGCTTCCTTTCTCTGATAAAATTTCTGTGTGAAAAGATGTTTCTTCCAGACTTCTCAGATTTCTGAAATTTTGTGATTTGTAGAAGAAATTCCACTTTGCCAGAAATATCCTGATTAAGCAGAGGAGGAAGAAGAGGAGGAGAACCTTCACAGTGACCTCTCCTCTTCAGAGTTCCATGTGAGGCACTGACTCCTGAGTCCTTCTGGTCTCATTCAGACCAAATGAGAGTTTTGGCCAGACTTTCTCTGTAGAATGACTCCAAGTAGGGCTATTTCATTATATTGAATATCAGCAGGTTAAAATTGCTAAGGCATCTGTCAGAGAACAGTAACTATCGCTGCTTTCACCTTATACAAATCCTGTGTGGCCAGCAATGGAACTTTGCAGCTGGAAGGAAACAAAGAGCCATTACTTTCAGTGCACGCTCCTGATCAGGATATATATTGATAGTTTGTGCTAGAAAGAAGGGTTTATGAGTGCCTCTGGCAACTGGTGGTTTGAGTTCTGCACCTATAAATTCTAAGTTGGCAATATGAAACAAAAATTATTCTCTGGCTATAGCCTGAGGTAAGAGGGAGTGGGAAAAGCCAAGCTGCACTACTAATCCATAACCACAGAAATTACTTCCATTCCAAAACAAACACTACATAAAATTTTAAAAGCTGGTCAGTCCAATATATATATAATAGAATGTCAGTAGTGTAATTCAAACCAACCTTAGAAACTGTGATATATTGAATTTTGTTATTTATACAGTTCTGTATCAGAGTTAACTAAGAACAAAGGTCAACAGCCATGCAAGAGCCCATTCTGCCTAATGAATATTTTCACCAAACCATTTTATTTTTATGACAGCACTTGGTAAATAATTATGACACAGCACTTATACAATAATATAAATATACTAATTTTAAATACTTTTGTTTCATTTAAAATATCAAAAAATTGTGAGTCTCAGTATAGTTATTGTGATTTTCACAATGTTATAGCTGAGAGAAAACTAACTTTAGAGATTTGGCAGCAATTTCATCTGAAAAGTGATAAACCCATTATGTGTTTGGAAGACATCCCCCCATCTGTTGACAAAGTAAAATTATAGAAAACATTGGACTGAAATCAAATGTTTTTAATAACCAGTTTTCTTTCCCCCAACAATAAAGTAAACATAGTACAACAAATAAACTGTAAAATGCACAACAGTTTACACAAGACAATTTTTGCGGTTTCATGGGAGATTTTTTACATGTTCTCGATGGAGTTTCTCAGGTATTTCAGACAGGTGTTTGTGCTATCTGTAAGGCTGACTTGCTAAAATGAATTTCATTTTGTGGGAATCTACTTAACTCACCATGTTTAGTTAAATTATTTAGCAAATTAATTCAGTTTTGTCTCTAACTCTTTGCTGCATCTGTGCTCCGTAATCTAAGACAGAAATTGAGATAGTGTTGGAGCTGTATGCTTCATTAGCCAACTAAGCTTAAAAAGCAGATACAAAATGCAGTCAATATATGTTATTTTCTGACTTCTCATTAGGGCATGATGCTGTAGGTTTCATTTTTGTCCTTCAATATGACTCCTGTCCTTACATCACAGACCTGTTGGAACATGGCAAGGTTTCTCTCCTGTCCACTTTTACTTTCCTCTGCCCCAATAATAGCCCTGACTGCAAACTTCTCCTGTGGAAACATTACTCCCCAATGTGTTATGACGTTCCCTTAGTTTTGAATTGCCAGAAACTGCACAAGCTAAGGACACATCTCTGGGTCCAAGCGTGGTCCTCAAACACTGGGGAATATTTCTCACTATTACTGGTAACTGGGAGACAATCCTCCATCTGATGTCCAGACCTTAGTTTTGCTTGATCACCTTTTACAAAGAAGTGCTGAGCTCCTCTTTGAATACCTTCAATAGGGTTTTGGTGAGTTTGGCACTTATTCCTGTAGCCCTCAACTTGTGGTTTGAATTTGCTGGATCCTGTGTAAGGAATTCTTCATTGTAGGCAGGTTGCCTGAAATCATCCTTGTTTAAATCACGATACAGCAGAATGCAAATCCATTTATTTATTTACAATATGCAAACAGAAATCACAGTTTCAGGCACTTAGAAACACAGGAGACAGAAAATCATGCTGAAACTACTGTCACCAAGATCCAAGCAGAAAAGCCCTCTCTTTGTGTTTGCGTGACTTGCAAAAGATGTTTCATCATGTACTTCTTTGTACACAACCTGTGCCTCAGGTTGTGCTCCCCAGGGACAACCCTTTCTTGGCAGAGCATGCCAGGTTTTATAGCTCATCCCATTCCTGTGGTCCTCAGTATTCCTTCTCCCTTTCACTTTTCTACACATTATCTCCTTCAACCTTCTTCTAGGGACACCTGTAATACAGCTCTGAGAGGGGATGGTTGGACAGTGTGACTAAGCTTTAATCTATCTAAAGAACTGATCTAATCAGGAATGAAGACAGCTGGGTAAAAAAACCAGAGAAGAAGGTATCTTTCCACTTTCTGACTCATTTTACCTGACAGATGGGGGAAGAAGCCATACCTGCAGGGCAGGGAGAGTCCAAATTTGGCAGGACCAAATGGAAAGGAGGAACTGGACAAACACTGGTTTGTAATGCCTTAGCTTGTAGACATGTGAGGTATTTACATGCAAGCCAGTCACCTCAGGCTGTGTTTCTTACCAGTGGAGAGGAATAAGTATGTATTACCACAGAAAGTTTTCTCTCCTTAGGTATCTTAAGTACATAAGACAGGTATCTCAATAGTTCAAATGGCTCCCTCTCCACAAGTGCTTGCTTACATATTTTTGTTTATAATAAAGGCATCATGACATGGCACGTACAGATTTGGATATCTGACGTTACATAACTAAATCGTTGGGTGAAACATATCCTGAGTTTAGTGGGTGCATTTCCATGCAGAGCATGTCTCAACCAATGGACTTGAAACCCATTCGTGTATTAGGAAACAGCTCAATGGCACGAATGTATGTACAGGCTCTTTACCTCAGTGGGAATCGGTTCATCTGGGGACACACTAGACAGCAGTCAGTAAGCTTTGAGTTTCAGTCTTCAGGAGGTGTTTTTACAAGATGTTACACTTCAAATGCTAATGATTATATGACTTAATTCAGGGGGTCACAACAGACTTTTATTAGAAATTCAGACTTCAACTTAGTTTTCTTCTCCACTGGAAAACACAGAGAAAACTATTATAAATTAAGTGTCAAGTGTGATATATAGATAAATGTTGCCGTGAAGTGTGTTCTTCTAGAATTTAAACAGGCCTGTAAACCAGTGTATAACTGCAAACTAGAATTAGTAGTGGTAAAGTCAATTCAAAATGTCTCCTTTTTGTATCTCAATACAAAAATCTTCTTTTGCATAAGATCTGTGTGGTGACAATAGTTTTTGAAATGTATGAAACCATTTTAAAATTTCAAGAAACATTTTCTCACAGTTAGCTTGCAGGCAAATATAATTTTCTACTGTAAATATCACTAAGCTTAAGTGTCTTGTGTAATAAGTCTCTTGAGACCCTTTAGCCTTCTCATTTTCAGTTATACATTGATTTTTAGTGTAGTGGATAGATAAGGAAAAGTGAACTTGTTAGTGATATCACGGAATGCATCTAGCCTTTTCTTAATTCAGACATGGTCTTTCTGAGAGGCATTTAGCCTAACATTACCAGGTGTCACTTTCAACTTATCAGCTGGAACTGGCATGAAGGTGGGCTCTCCAGCTCCACTCCATAGTTACAGTGGCTGGTTTCTGAAGATAAAGAGTTCAGTCAGATGATTCACTCAGGGTGTTATGACAGCTGAAGTCTTATTTTCTTCCCTGAATTCATAGCAGGCCCCCTAGATAAGGCTTTGAAAGACAGAGTTAGTAGGGTGCTTATGAGCAACATGGCTTTACTTGTTAGGAAGCTGGGGGTACTTTGTTACTCAGATAATGGTGGTGCTGCTCCCAGTTTCTTTTATCTAGATATTCCTACTTCAGGGAACAACATGTTGAACACCAGTGATTTGTTTGACTTCTTCAGGACCACTTGATTCCTTTGTTTTGAGAAGAGGACAATACAATGCTTTTATGAGTCAACCATTCTCATTATCCCTTGAGAAAACAGCATTGTTGAAGCACCTAGCTGGGTGGTTGCAGTTCCCCGTGTTTATTTTCTGTCTCATATGACCTAGTTGCTGCTCAGCACATCTAGTGTTCCCAGGAAAAGTCTTTTGAAAATCAGAGGCATATAAATTATCTACCTGCTGCCAGACAATCCTAGTTTGTTGACTATGTTGCTCTTCTTAATCATGCAGTCCATCGCCTCCACCAACAGAAAATAATATTGAAAGATTGTAGAAAAAACTTCATGAAAATTTTGTGGTATTTGATCACCCCTGCACTGCCATGAGAGAATCAGTAAGATTGCACAGGGTTTTCTAGTAAACTGTCAATCATGGAGATAGATTACTGATCTTACAGCATTTGAGTGATCTTGGCTAAAAAAATTTGCTTATGTTTGTACCATTTAAACATACCTGTGCAGTAAAAATTGTTATACTAAGCACATCTCAGCTGGGAGTACATGACTAATAAAAATAGAGGCCATGAACTGAAGTATTTTCAATAGTACATGCGGCTTGCCAAATCTAGACAACTTCCTCGACTAGAAAAATACTTCAACTTGTTTTTATTTTAGTTTCTGAAATTTGAGTTACACTTCTTAGGTACAACTAGATATAATTTCTCTAGTAACAGCTATCTTGAACAGTAATAATATCAGGACATACTACAACTTCTTTGTTTCTGTTTGCTGAATTGTAAAATATATATTTTATGATTATAAATAAGATTGCACAAAATATGCAAATAGAAATAAAGGTACAACTTTAAATGAGCTTGAGGTTAAAAATTATTTTGGCAAAAACATGGTTTTGAGCTAAAGTTGGCTGTTGGAGTTGCTTGAACACTGTTGGAGAATACAGAACAGTGAGGATCCTGTGTTTGATATACTTTGCACATTTAGACACAGTTTGCACATACCAGTTTAGGCCTAAGTGATAGTAGAATTCTCAAAAGTAAATGAATGGACAAGTGGAAAATGGTGAAAAACAGTTGCTGAAGAAACATGGTTTGTTGTTTGTTGTTGTTTTTCCAAGCCTTATTTAGCTGTCCTCTGTACACAAATAGTGGGTATTTCTATAAAATTCCCCTTAAGTTCCAGAGTCTTCTCAGAAGTGACTTTACATGTGAAAATAAGTTTTTCTGTTTAACTTTTTTCCCCATGCTTAGGCTAGATCCACCTCATCACAGAAAATGTTTACTACAGTTATTACCGCATTATACTGAAATAATTATATAAGATTGTATTGGATGCATTTAAAAATCCAAGTTTTTTGTAAACTCTCTTCCCTCCAAAAGTTAAAAGGCATTGAGATCAATGTCAGACTGGAAAACTAAAGGAGAAGTATTTCTAAAGTTCACTGAGAAGAAGATATTAGACAAGAGTGACTATAGTGACTCCTAAACCAGTCTTGCAAATGACTTACTTTAGACTGCAAAACCATGATATGCATTTGCTAATTACTGTCTGTTGCCAGTTGTGTGTTATTCTGGACAATTCCAGAACATGTGCAAAAGATCTCCAGTCAATATACATTGTCACTGGCACTTAGAATGCTCATTAAAATGGAAGATATCTTCTTTTTCTGGAGTAAAAATTCTTCTGTCTGAAATGTTTCTGTATGTTCATCTATAGTGACATTGATAAGATTTCATTTTATATCTTCACGGTTTTCTCCCCAGTAATATATTTTCCAGTCAACCACTAAGCATCTTCA
Organism: Acropternis orthonyx; assembly: GCA_035583155.1. Taxonomy (NCBI): domain Eukaryota; kingdom Metazoa; phylum Chordata; class Aves; order Passeriformes; family Rhinocryptidae; genus Acropternis; species Acropternis orthonyx. The sequence continues at coordinate 50,993,314 of JAWWEU010000001.1, read as the reverse complement.
TACAATTCTTATTACAAGAGCTAGCTAGCTGCTTGTAAATCCATGAAAGCTGTTTTTTATCATTTAATAAGCTGTAAGTTGTGGTTGAAAGGCCAGCCTGTACCAGAACATGCATAACTGCCTTAGTCCAACAAGGGAGCAGTCTAGCTGAAAATGAAGGTTTAAGTGGACTGTAGGTGTTGCCCCTGTCCTGCCTCTGGCAGCTCCAGAAAGTGTCTGATGCACAACTACCATATTTTAAATATGATATTTCCCCATCACAGGCTCAAAATTACTGTTTTATTCCTGTCTTGACTGTGCACCTGGCTCTCAGAGGAGGGGTGTGAAGCCCAGGCTCCTTTTCTCCTACTCATGCTGTTAGCTTGAAACATATACAGTATTAATAACAAGATAGAAATGAAGGAACAGAAAGGTTGTCAGTAAAGTAATGTGATTTAACTCAGAACAATCTTCTGCAGCTGTGGCACACGAGGGCTATCCGTGACACACCCCTTCAGGGAGCAGCTGGTGCCTCTCACACATCAGCAACAAAATCCTGTAATGAATCCACACAGCAATACCCATCCACCTCTTCCACCACGCCAGGATTACATCTCTGTTGTCTCCAGCCTCACCTGTGGCCCAGGGGAGCACAGGTGTAACTGAGCACCCAGCCTGGCCCAGCAGTGCTGCTATTGCTGGAGAGGTGGAATGTGGTTTGACCTGACACTCAAGGTGCAGAGGTTTGGAGTGAGACGGTAAGTGTAATCCTACTCATTTTGGCCTGGAAACTGAGCATGTTTGGGACACAAACAGGAAATCAGTCCTTGTAAAATACTTTCCAATATTTTCTGGAATCCCGGCCCATCTGATGTAAAATTTTGTCTCTTCACATCCAATATTTTGTATTCTTGCCTTTGATTTAATGAAAAAACCAAACATTTGGCTCTGCAAGTAATCCTTCACCAGATTTTTTTTCTCTTTTTTAAATGCATTATCACACTGTCATGGTAAGGAACATTTAAGAGAGATGGGACATTTTCAGATTTGCTGGCAAAAATTAACTGCTCTAGATGTCTCTACATTGTAGATTGACAGGACTGTCTCTGAGCAGGAGAAAATGCTTTGGTTTGACTTTAGCAATTCTTGTTTTCCATGTTGTATCAATAAAGCCCATAGAAACAAAACATGGGGTGTCAGAAGACAGAAAAGAACCTGTGTAGCTGCAGGGTCCCCTCAAGATATGGTGTCATTTGGCATTGTCCTGGCTGACATCTCTGCACCTTTTTGTAAGAACGGGTTTCCTTCTAACATTTTTTCCCCCACTTCTTTAATTCAGGAAATGTAGTGAAAGGCTTAATTTGAACAAAGTCTTCTCTGTGGGAGTATGCTGGTTTAGGCTGGGCTAGAGTTCATTTTCTGCAAAGTATCTAGTGTGAGGCTGTGTTTTGGATTTGGGGACGTTTTCCTTACTGTTGAGCAGTGTCTGCACAGAGCCAAGGACTTTACTGCTTCTCACCCCATCAGTGAGTGTGCTGGGAGTGCACAAGAAGGTGAGAGGACACAGCCAGGGCCAGCTGACCACAGCTGACCAAAGGCATACCCAATACCACAGGACACCATGCTCAACTTGTAAAGCTGGGGGAAGAAGGGAAGGATGTTTGGAGTGATGGCACTTGTCTTCCCAAATCCCTATTATTCATGATGGACCCCTGCTCTCCTGGAGATGTCTGAACACCTGATTGCTCATGGGAGATGGTGAATGAATTCCTTGTTTCATTTTGCTTGTGTGAGCAGCTTTTGATTTACCTATTGTCTTTTTCTCAGCTCACGTGTTTTCTCACTTTTCCAATTCTCTTCCCCCCCCACACTGGAACCAAGCGAGCAAGCAGCTGTGTGGGAATTAGTTGCCAGCTGAAATTAACCACAATAGGAAGAAAACCCTGTCTCAGCTAATATGCAAGGGGATCACCTTGTTTCTCTCCAAATGTCTTCTTTGAAAGTCTCACAGCAGTTTCATTTTCAGTCAAACTAAGTCTCATCCATTTGCAAATTATCCACACCAGAGGAAGATGTCAGTACTTCAAATCCAGGACAAACCGAGTCTGTTCTCCCCACTGGCTGGGGGTATTTTGGTCATCTGAAAGTGGCTGAGGACACCTTGTAAAAATCCCTCTAGCCTAGGACGTTACACAGGCAAAGAAATTACCTGAGGGACTTTAAATGTGGCACTATATCATTCTAGGACTTCTTAATGAAAGTATTGTATGTTGTCACCTGTAGCTCCATGAAAATTATAAATTAAATAATAAGGACTATTTCATTTCCACGTGCTTGAGATTAAATTTCCAGCTAATGTAAGATGTCTCAATGCAGTGTATTCTGTAATTTACCTCAAAAACTTTAAAGGGTATGGATGAGGTGTCTCTTGAATGATTGATTTTTTCCCCCTGCTTTTTTTTTGCTTTAGAAACTGATCAAAATACAAAATCCTTGCCAAAATAATAAAAAGGAAAAATGAATGAAATAATGACAGGCTTGTCATTGTGACAGGATGCCATGGAAATAGTGGTTCATGAGTTATTTATGGATGAATTAAAATAATAAGATTATTTGCTATCACAATAATTCTTAAAAAACAGACAGACAATACAGTTTTGATGAGTTTACAAATGTGTAAAAGAAATAACAATTTAATGAAAGACATTTGAGTGATACTGCATAATATTTTGATGAAGAAATAACAGTCACATCCATGTCAGCATATCAAAATGTAGTTCTTTCCAATGGCCAAAACGTGGTTGTTTCTGCTGTAATTCTGCAGAATTTTTTTTTCTTTTTTCTCTTTTTTTTTAATCCGTCAAAAATTGATTTGTTTCCAAGTACCTAAATTTCTTGTTGACCTGGGATTTCAAATGTTTTAGATAGGCAACTTGAAGAAAAGTTGCAGGCAAGCCATCTTTTTTTTTTTTTCAAGTTTTTATCCTTATGTACATTCAGAACCCATCTTTTCACCCCTTCCTCAATTAGCAGATTGCATTTTGCAGAAAACCACAACCTTTAATCTATCTGGTTGTGTATGTGTTGCCCTATCACAGACATTATGGACAGACATGGAACTCTGAAGGTATTCCTGACTACTGGTCAGATCATCCATCAATGAAGAAGGATCAGCACCCTTTGGGACCCCAACCATAGCCCATATGGAATGAGGTATATCTTGAGTACACTATCTATAGCCAGGTCCTGCACAGGATCCATATTCATTCATTACATGTCTGGAATTTTATGTCCCTTTATCCTTCCCACCTGACCTTCATAAGTGCTACAGTAGGTGTCTGGCTCTCAGGCTCATCTCCCACAAGATAACTGCTTACCATTGAGGGACTTACCAAGTTAGGGCATAAGCCTCTGACAACAGAGGAAGCTCTAGCAACGATGATGGGAGCTGCTTGTCTCTTCTCAAGGTATCCAGTTTCATGGATCTGAAGATGGTCTTAATGAGCTTCATGGAGCAATGGCAAAGGAGGAGCCTTGGCCACATAACTCTACAGTGAGCAGAAGTTCTTTCAGGTCAATATTGATAATTGCTCATGTATATGAATACATAATTCAACACACAAGGGGAATGTGGGTCTGAGCACCCCAAAGGTCTTACCTTTCAAATAAGTTATTGCAATAGCCATAGTAAGTGATCCAAAAGATTAGGACTACTGAGCTGTAGTCTTAGGGTGTAGTGCTCCAATAGGATAGAGCACTCCTGTGCATAAACAGTGGCTGGGAGTTTTCACTGCGTTCCAAGCACCATCTGTCATGACTCAGTGATATGGCTGATAGGCTGATAGTCATGAAGGGACTCCTTGCAGGTGCCTTGGCTACACCTAGTGACTTGAGCAATGAAAGGTGGAGGCTTGGGCTTTGTGCTGTGCTCATCTCAATGCTGTAACTAGCACACTATTAAGCTATCACTGTCTAAACAATATCCTGCAACACGCATGGGCTAGGATGGGTGAACAGCTGATCCTAAGGAGTCTGGCAGCATGGCTAAAGGCTGTTATACCATTTTCCTTTGAGTCAGAGAAGGGCCCGTCTTGTGTTAATTACTAGGAAAATAATACTCCCACATGACTGCTGATTCTGCACCAATAGACAGATGAAAGATAGACTACCCTTTTCATTTCAGGTTTTTACCTCCTACAAGTCACACAGGAACATCAAGGAGCTTGGTTAAGAGGTTTGTGTGGGCTTTCTGCAGCCCAGTGACGGGAGGGAGGGCATGTGATGGATACCAGGAAGGACATAGTTGCAGAAAAGAGAAAATCTGACTCACAGCCTGCTCTTCATGACAAGTTAAAACAACAGGGACAGAAGGGTTTAGTAGAGGAAAGAGAGACAGAAAGGACATTGCAGGGCAGAGATGGGGCAATCTGTTTCGGCCTATTTAGAAGAAACGGACCTAGTGTTTTGTCATAGGAAAGATATATCCCTCTGACTTTTCTCCAAGCCCTTCCTAGAGTGTTGCTGCCTTCCTACCGAAACAGTCTTTTTTCTCCTACTATTATTTGAAAAGATGTGAATGCAGGGACACTGGCCACCAGGCACTATTTTATTTCCTGTTTGATAGCTCTGTGCAAACTAATGTATCTGAAAAGCCATAGGCACTGGTTTTATACACATAGTTGTACCGTGAGACTTGCAATTGTTCTGCTACACAGTGAAGGAAACTAAAGTGCATCATTCTTAAATTTGCACAATTGTGATACCAGAATTAGCTTTGCCACAGGGTTTGGTCATTGCAGGATCTTGCCAAGACTAAGTATCTTCAAAGTATAAACAGACATGAAACTTTTAAGTCAAATCCCCTGGTGAAAATAGCTTTTATCTGTCTGTAATCTTCTGGCACCAGATGAGATATTTTTTTTCCACCTAGTTTTGTATGTAAGAGCATTTCATCTTCATGATGTTAGGCATCCAGAGTCCTTATGCCAATCCTTTCCACTCCAGACTCCAAATTTTGCACATAGGCACCTCTACTAATTACCCAGCTGCTTTTTTGTGCAAATGGGGTACAACTCAGAGAGAGCTTATTTCTAGCTAACCAATGTGGAGCTGTAGTGCTGTTTAGGCAGGATATCACCATGGAGGGACCCATAAACTAAGTCAGCTGTTTGGCAGATTTTCATCTACGTAAATCCCTCTGTAAACTAATTATATGGCCACAGCTTATAAACTTTACAAGAAAGCAATCTCAGGACTTGTTTTTCTTGTCAGTTTCAGATATTGAAACTTAACTCTAGATGTTGCAAAAACAATCACTGAGGTTAGAGAGTCTATAAACTGTACTGCACAGACATAAATTTCCAGTACTTTTTTCCTCTTTAAATATTTAGTCCATGCATTTTTAGGGTTTGCAAGTAACACACGTACACACCCACACCAATGCCTAAATAAAACCAGTCCACAGTTAAATCCTTGAAAAATGTGAGCATAAATTCCAGCTATGAGTATCCAAATGAAATATTTATACATACTAGACATCTTGTATCAGGAGGTGGTTCTCTTGTTGCTGTCATAAGTCAGCCCTTCGCTCCCTGTGTCTGCTTCAAATGCTTTTATCCCTGGGAGCACAAGACTTGCTTCAAACATCCTGCTTGCTTGTCAGCAGGGTTGACGCACTGTATTATAATGAGCATTCACCACAACTGTTGTTCACAGGCAGCATTTTTAGCTCTACAAGCACAACCCACAAGACTCTCTATCACTGTAATCATTATTTATCCAAAGCTCTCCCAGTAAACTGAACTTAACTAGTCTTTCCTTGGGGTAAATATTCAGAAGCCTTTATTTTATTATTGCTCATGCAGAGAAAGCAGCATTCCCCTCAGCAGTGGTAGGATCTGGACAAGGATAACACCTAATAGCTGTTGCAGTGTTTCTCCTGTGTGGCAATGGCTTATTGTCCAGTGCTTAACCTCAGATCAACTGGCAGAAACACAGCTAATAACTGTGCATTATTTACACTGCAGGCATATTTTTGTTGCATAGTTTTATCCTTAATGCTGCATCTCCCTTATCTGAGAGATTAATTGCATTTAACTGGTTTGGTCAGAGCCGTTTCATGTTCCACAAGCAGCTCTCAGAGACTCCCTGGGATCAGTAGCTCTAATTTTTATAGAGAAAAATAAGCAAGACAGTCTAGATTTACTATGTGACAGAAAGGGGCAGCTGAAGCTTTGGAAAAGACTTACGATATAAACTGGAGATCTGTATATATTTTCTGTCTACAAAAAGAGATCCTGCAAGAGATAGGTGTATACTAATGTAATTAACACAAATCACAAACACAATAAAGGAATTTAAATATCCTGGCACAATCATACAGGTTTTTTTCTTAAAAAATAGGAATTAGATAGACTGCAAAAGGCAGCAGTGGTGTTCCACCACAAAAACTCTATCAAGCTGGTCTATGTAAACACACCGCATTCTCTCTGTCCAGTGCCTTTGTGGAAATTCTATTTTTATAACTTAAACCATAATGGAGTTGGCTTAGTAGTAATAGTATTAGTAGTAGTAACATTGCATTACTACTATTATTATGACTTGTTTGGGTACCCCTACCTATGAATGCAATGCAGTGTTTTTTTTTTTTCAATTGTTGTAAGCCATGGCAAATTTCTCATATAAAGGTTTGCTTGGGCACAAAAATATCTAATTTGTGACTAAATTGTCTTTCACATCATGATGAGAAACTTCATGAAAACAACACAATTAATTAAAATAATAGCAGTATCCATTTTTTGTTTAATTGCAATGGTACATTTTAAAATCAATTTGTTGAATAATATATGAAATTATGGGTGATACTTGTATAATGATAGAATGGTGGTTGTGACATATTAATAAACTGTTTCTCATGACACTATTAACATACCAGTCCTCTCATCTCCTCCAGCTCCAAAACATAAAGTTTTTCTACATTCACAACCTGATTGATATAAATAGTATCTGCTAAAATGTATGCTGTATTCCAACAAGGTTCTCAAATATTGGCTTTAGTTTATTTTGATAATTATTTAAAGAACAAACCTTCTAAATATAAAGGCAATGAACCGTTGATTGCTATTCTGCTATCAAGAATTAGGAAACTTTTGGGAGTTTTCTAATTATGAGGAAAGTATTACCAGTTCTATCTTAAATTAGACATCTGACTTTTAGACATATATCTATCTCCACTTTCTAATCTTCATAGGGACCTCAGCATTTCTAAAAGGCAATTTATCCCACCTGTTTTGTCTTGCTATGCAGACACTGTAGATATCTAACTTGCAATGCCCAAAATAATATTAAATTTATTCTGTCTTATTAGATATTGAGAGATACCAAAAATTACTCTCATCAGAACTTTGCTCTCTGCAAGGTCTATTACACAGAATACTGCCTGTTCACAAAGAACCTAAATAAGTTTAAAGGCTTTGACTTTTCACTTCTGTTGAACAAAGTATCTTTAACAGCTTCTCTTCATTTACTGACAATCAGGAGTTGCAAAACTTACTCTGTAACTTCTGGGTTTTTTTTCCTGAGACCCTAGGAAAGTCAACCACCCAGACGTGCATAATTTTTGGCATATACTTGGCATATAAGGTAAGGATTTCTTAAAATAATTGTATGTTCCTAATGATAATGTGAATGTTTTGACAAAAAGTTTATTGAAATGAAAAGCAATCCCTGAATTCTTTGCATATTTTATTTTTCTTTTTGATTTCCAACTCACACACATCTGGCATATTTTACATCTTTGCAATAAAACATGGTTACAATAGCTTAAGGAATTTATATATCCAAAATATTTCACCATGATCTCAAGATGAAATGAACTTGTCTTCCAGATGTTCAATAGTCTCCCAATTCTAAGCTACAAACTCAAGATATTGCTTACAGACAGGTGATGAATAACTTAATCATTACGGTGATCCCCATGATTGCCGAATCTTATAAATACAAACAACAATGAAGAAGGAAATTTAGTGCTAAAATTACTAATACAAGGTGGATAACAAATAAGTAATCACATCAATAAATAATGATATGTTTCTGGTGCAAAGTGCCAATACAAAGAATCCATTATCTTTTTAAATAAATGACTGCAAGTAAGTGTAAATTCTGAGAAAATTACATTCCTGTTACATGCCTCATAGCCCTACCGACACAATATGTACATCTATGACAATACAGTCACCAAATATACAAAGAAGAAACATGAATTAAAGTGTATATACCCCTGGGTGTGTAATTTGATCAGTACAATGTGCAGAAAATTATTCCAATAATTATCATTTCAGTATTGTAAAAGATGAAATGCCTTAATCTGAGTGGCTTGAGGTGAGATTTTCAGAAGATCTGAAAATAGCACCCTCAGTCACCTTTACAATGATGCTAAGGCTCAGCTCCTTAGAGGAAAATAAGGGGGAAAAAAATCAGTGGGGGCTCTCTTGCCCGTGATTTATCATGTCAAATACTAATAATCCAGAAGTATAGCACTTTGTCTATATTGGGAGTCATTAAGCATTACAAAGCGTTAAACTGAACGTCCCTCTTTGTTCCCTTCCTGTCTAGTGTTTGAATTTAAAAGGGAGGAAAATAATTTCTATTGTATAAAGTATAAATATGGCAAATGATGGCTTTTTATCCAAATGTTTAGTGAGCAGAGCTCCACTTATCAGGGGTAAACTTTAGATTCAAAAAGTGAAAAAATGTGTTGGTGTAAATGTCAAAATTACTGTTTGCTCCCAAATTCAACCCTTTAACACAAGCTGTACCCTTAGGCAGATCTCCAGTCTGATTTGTGTGAATGCACCTGTTCCTTCAAGACATCAGGTTTAAAGTACATGCAAGTTGTAACTCCACAATAAAATTAAGAAACAGTTTTGTTCTCTATACAAGGTTTTACTTTTACAAAAGTATCCCTTTAAAGTTAAGATGTGCATCTGATGTACAAAGTATCAAACATATTTTTTTTTAATCTCAGCTTGAAAAGAGGCTGGAGATGGGATGCATGTTAGGTTCAAACCCTAAACATTGAAATAACTGGACACAAGGTTCCCCAGAATTTTCAAAAGTCTCTTGTGGCGCATCCTACTACCTTTTCTCAATAAACAAAGATATATGAAATAATTACCAAAACATTTCCTAATTCATATAATTTACATGATACAAGCTTGCTTTTCAGCAGCTGGTGTTCAGTTGTGAAAAAACACACAAAGTAAAATGGTTGCTGACTACAATGTACAGCTATTGCTGGGTGTAATGGAATGTACAACGGAGGTCAATGCAGACGTGGTTCTCCACCAGAGACTACACCTTTCATTGCAGCACTTGTGCTCTCAGCTTTACCTGGGCTTCCAATTCTTCATTCTGCTTCAGTATCTGTTCTGATGTTCATAATGCCACCGGTTAAAATCTATATTAAAAGCTACGATGCTCCCAGAAGCCATGCCAGTAATCAGAGTTCTGAAAAAGATATCAAAGATGGTGATGTTAACTCTCCTTTACCTTCTCGAGGCATAGTTTATCATAAACAGTAAAAAAGCTAAAAGAACAAGGCACTTTTTGCAACTGTCTGAAGGTTAAGCTCATGGGTGGGATTCAGTTTGCAATGGAGATGCTACATTTAGATCTTGACCTACAAGCCAAACTTCAGTGTTGCCATTTTGGTCAAGGCAGATCTGGAGGTCCGTTCACTCACCCTCACACAGGTAAAAAAAAAAATTCTTAGAATCACAGAACCCAGTTCCAACTCCCCTGCCATGGGCAGGGATACCACCCACTGCACCAGGTTGCCCAGGACCCCATCCAACCTGGCCTTGAACGTTTCCAGGAACAGGGCATCGACAGCTTCTCTGGTCCACCCCCTAAGAACTTCTTCCTAATATCGAATCTATATCTCTCCTCTGTTAGTTTAAAATTGTACCTCCTTGTCCTATCGCTACCTGCCCAAGTGAAAAGTCACTCTCCCTCCTTCTTGTAAGCCCTCTTTAAGTATGGAAAGGTCACTGTGAGGAGCTGTGAGGTCACTATGTCCCTGGAGCTGAGTCTTCTCCAAGCTGAACAACCTCAACTCTCTCAGCCTGTCTTTGTAGGAGAGGTGTTCCAGAATCACGCCATTTGAGATGCTCTCACATATCCTGCCTTGTCTCCAGCTGCCTCTCCAGAAGGGTGTGGGTCTTCACTAGGTCCTTTGTCATGTGTGCCACCTAAGGTATGCACCTCAGACCACTGAGGTATCTCAAACAGTACTAATTGGCTAGGGGTAGGCAATCAAATTAGGCCCTAATCAGTACCTTCAATGCAGCCTGAGTTCAACTCTCTACAGGTCACTGCACATGTACTTCAGGATGAGCTTAACTGTCTTTTAGATTCCACAGGCTGTAGCAAATAAATCACCACAGTTATTACAGAAACTTATTCCTTGAGTTCACTTGAAGACACCTATGTCAAAACACTTTCATTCAGATGTTTTAGAACCCAGCTACATAATTTCAGGTATCTTGTGTTACTAGAGCTGCCCCAGGATGGCTGACATGTCTGTGATGGCTGGCAGGTGGGACACAGGACATGTGGAGCTCTTTGCATTTGGGACTGAGCTGGGATCAGCTGGATATCCTCCAACACATAATGAGATGCCTCTGTGAGGACAACTGAACTGATCCCTTAATCATAAGCTGATCACATTCACATCCTAGTACTCCTAAAAAGCTTCATATTGAAATGTAGCCCCAGATTTATGTTCTAGCAGCAATAGTTGATGTAATTTCCCAGTTAACTCATATTCAGTAGCCAATTCTGGTAGCTGAGTTTTAATATTGGATTATGTATCTAGCAGCACTTCTATGAAACCATACAAAAACCATTCTGTGTTTAATTATGTGACTAAAGCTAGTCAGGTCCTTAAAGCATTTTGCACAGCTGGGACTTCCTAGCCTGGTATTGCAATAAGGAATAGAGAAATAGGGTAGCTGGAATTTTTTTCAGCGTAAATAAATCTCTCTGAACAAATCACAGTACATGATGTAAGTACAAACTGGAAAAGCTCTAGAAGCAAACAGACTTCTTCTTCCTGTAACTTAGTTTCAAGTAGAGTAAGTTTGAGGGGAAAAAAAACGTGTTTCAAGTCATCTATACATATGTGAGTAAATTAGATACCTATTTTGCTTAAAGGTGTTTTTGTTGCTTTACAAAATGGATAGGAAAGTTGAAAAGTGTAAGAAAAAGATTAACTTAAATTAATGCTGTATGATTTTTCTAATATCCTAGGGATTCTTTGCATGTCATGAGTTTGTATATTGATAAGAAATACATGACTGATGCATGATGTAAAGAGAAAATCCACTCATAACCCTGCATAAATGCAACACGTAAGCTTTACATTATAATCACAGTAGAAGACTGAGGGACCAGATTCATGTATCTTGTACATTTACCACAGGCATTTCAGAGCCACAGCAGTCCTGCAAAAATCTCAGCTCGTACACTGCACTTCCATTGCTTCGGAAGGTTAAAGGAAAGGACCATACTCACTCCTGGTGGATTGATCCATTGATAATGTTAAATACCAACCCCAAGAAGTTCTCAAGCTCTACATGGCTGAAAATCAGAAATGTATCACAAACCTTTGTAATTGGTTTTCAGGCATTGGTTAATGGGCACTACTGCACTCTGAGCCAGTCTGACTATTCCTGTGTTCTTCAGTTAATGCAATTTTAGCCTTATTTTGCTAGCTGAGTGTCTGGCTTACTGACTTTAAAGAAAGTGCTGAGTCAGACAAACCAACAACACAACAAGTGTAATGTTATTTTACATATCCTGTTAATTTATGGTATGTATACCATAAATTCATAAGTTAAAGTTTATGGAGATGTATACTTTGTGAAATTTTAGCATTTACACACAAATATGAAAGGTAAATTCACCTCTGATCATGAGACAGATCCATAGCTCTTATGCCAGCATCACAGCCAGGATAAATATAGAGCTGCTTGAAGTCACAGGCCTGCCATACTTCCACTACACCATTGTCTCCCCCTGTTACCAGGTTCTGCCCATCACTGCTCAGGAGGATGGCCTTCAGGAGAAAAAGACAAATCCCAAGCACACAGTTAGCTTTTATGGAAATGGGTCAATATGAAAAAAAAATAATTAATCAACTTATAAGCATCTCTTATGCTCTATCCACTTTAAATTTCAAGATAAAGGCTCCCACTCCTCTTTCTCCTCAGTGAAAAAATAAATCAACAAATTTTGGATCACCACATTTTAAATATAACCATTGTCTGTTTTTAAACATGATATATAACAAAAAAAGCTCTTTAACTGAATCTGCCAATACCTGAGTTAAGCATATAACATTTCTACATAGCATAGTTTGTTCTACAGTACTTGGTACCATCACTAACATCTAAAGCATAGCAGTGATCCGCATTCCTAATGCTGCTTCAAGTGCTAGTGAGAGAGCAGAGCCCCGAAGGCATGAATTCATGTCTTGGCTAATAAATGAAGAATGAAGTATTTTCAGAGCATTTTGTTTCAAAGACATATTTCCCACTGAAATTTAATTCCAAACAAAAATTCTAGGAATTGTGTGGGATAATAAACTATTTGTTCTTATTTATTCTGGAAAAGCTCAAGTGCATTTTTGTATTTGGAGATGGTGATGAAAGAATATGTGTTTGAATGACTTAACCAGAAGGCAGCGATTTTACATATACTATTTCCTCTAAACTGTACAGCAAATAAATTCAATTTATCTTAATAAATAAAGATGACACACAAAAAATGTTTGTTTGCATTTAGATTTACCCTGGTTGAATCATTGATCTCCATCTGAGCTAAGAGTTTGCCATTAATGCTGAAATTGCTGAACCGTCCTCGTTCATAGTAGATGATGCAGTGACCTTCACTGGATACCGAAATTAAGCGAGGATACAAGCAGTTTTCTGTTCCTTCCAGGGCTCTCAGCAAATCTCCAGTAATTGTGTGTACTAGACAAGGACCTTCTGTATATGAAAACATAATGTATCATACATTTGCTGCTTATACAAACTATATACTCTGTGTACAAAGGCAATGCATAATACACATTTATGTCACATTAGTCCTGTATAGATATGAGAAGTTGCAATGTTTGCTTAAATAATTTAGAACACACACCAGAAAATGAAATGTAAGAGCTAGCATATCAAGAAAATAGATATAACGTGCCTAAAAGTGGTAGTAGTTTTCACTGATCTATCTTCTAAAATATGTTTCCTGTTTCCAAGCATTCAGAAGCTTCAGTCTTACTGATTTTCTCCAACAACATGAACTCTTTTTAGCCTGCCCAATCACATTAAACAGATGGGGCCCTATCAGGGACTAGTAGGAGCAACTCCCAGAGGGCATATAATTGTATTACTGCATATTTCTCCTACAGTCAATGGCACTTCCTGTAGATCCTCTCCCGCAATGAACATATTACGCATAGGTTTCAATTCTGAACTGTTTTAGCAAAGGGAGTCATCTGACACCCAACCGAGTTGCAATGATACTTGGACTGTAAGAGATCTTAGGAAATCACACTGTAACTCCATTTACTCCAGAGAGATTTTAATATGAGAATTTAATGTATTTTTATTAGTGCTCATGAAAGAAACATACATGTAGTTATGAAAACTACAATGTATATGTTAAGATGCAAAACTAAGCTATTTCCATTTCAAGATCTTCAAGAAAAGCTCTATTGAAAGAGAGATCTGTATTCCTACTAAGGAAAAGAGTCTCTTCTCTGATAAATATAATGAGTCACAGTAAATACTAATTGACTTTTTAATGAATCACAGGATACTCTTGGGCAGCACAGTAATCTCTTCCTTATACAACTATCTCATGACCCTGAAAGTAAATTCATATTGGCAGACTCAGCCACCCCACTTTAAGCCCTTCTAACTTCTCTGAAATTCACACAGCAGCTGGGTTTGCCCAGGTAGAATGAATCACAGGATAGTGAATTCAGCTGTGAACTCTCTGAAAACAGGATTTTGTCTCTGTTTGCATAAAGTCTTATGCAAGCTTGACTGTGTCCATGTGATACCACTACAAAGGAATTAATTTATTTTCTCAAATAGTTGAGTTTCAGCTTTGGAAATATTAACATGCCAGAATGTTACAAGAAGTGATGCCTCTGTGTTTAGAATAATTACCTTGTTAGGTTTTTCCAAAGGAAAGTGTAATACCTGCATAGCTGAGTGGTCATGGACACAAAAAGGCACATCTGATTTAGGATGCTACTGTAAGGACACACAGACTGAACACTCTCTTTCAGGTTTGTTGGGTAAGAACATGCAAACATCAAACTGATGCACAAGATTCTCCTCAGAGGAGTGCTAGATGTGCTGCCTTCCTGACTCGGCAGGTTTTGAGTGCTGTGCATGTTACTGCAGTGCCGCAGCCAGCTCCAGAGGAACACCTGCCCACCAAGAAGCACAGGCTGCACTCAGGCAGGGTGGCAGGGCAATGTAACATGCAATCCAAGAAACTGGAAAAGACTGGAAAGAATAGAACTGAAGAAGAAGAATTTAAAAAGGCATCTTTTGGAAAACAGCAATAAAACAAAATAAAATTGATTTCCTCTCTGAATTTTTAATATTCACTAGAGTTTCAAGAGGATGAGAAGAGTACCTCAGGAAACAGACTGGGCATTCATTTCTCTTGATCAATTACAAACATAATCTGAATTTGATTTAAAAGTCTTTGGCTCTCCATGAGCCTTTATCTCTAAAAATGTGTAAGTTACCAAAGCATCATATACTTAATGAAGCAGAAAATCAGAGTTCAAATTCCACCTATTTTAAGAAGAGGAAATTTGCAAAAGATAGTTGGAAGGAGTGGACTATTATGGCAGCAAGACTGTATGAAGCTGCCTTAAAGGGTAAGAAATAACAGTGCTGCAAGAAAACAATTTTAGGTTCAGCATCACTGTAAATTTTTTTCACAAATGTTTTGACTTTGCCTATGACTGTTATGTAATATGCCATTATGAGAGTTAATGACCCATTAGGATTTCCTGTTAAAGATGGCTTTACTCAAAAGTTTCACACTCAGCTTTGAAAATAAATGTTGATCTCCAAGGCAGGATAAAAAAACAATAACCTAGGAGCTCAGCTGTTAGAAAAAGCCAGCAGAGTAAGCATCACATTCTTCTTACCCTCAAAGGCAGCAAACCTTTGAAAAAGGAGTACAAAGATATCCATGGTGATGAATAAAAGAGTCATCACTGTAGCCAGAGAAAGCAAGTCACTGGATGTGATGGAGTATAGTGGAAATAAGATAGGAAGATATATAAGGAAAAAGAACCTTAAGGAAGGACAAGGGTGTTGTATAGAAAGGAAGTATGAAGGGAGAAGAGATGATGTAGCATGAGAGAAACTAAGAGAAAAGGGAGAGGAGGAAGAGGAAAATAGGAAAGGAAAAGACATGCAGTTTGACTAATTAAGAAACTGAATGAGAGAGGGCAGTGGGGGAAGAAAAATGGACTTGGAATTTAGGGGGAGAAGGAGAAGATGGGTAAAACAAGTGAAATAGAACAAATCAAGGAGAAACAGAGTAAGGAAGGGTGAAGCAAACACTCGTTGAGGCTGGTGCTTTATTTACATTGATACCAGTTATACAGGAGACTGCTGCAGGTTTGGAAAGGTTTTTTGAACACTTGTATTAGCAGTTTTTGGGTATCTGGATTTCATACGTAACAGTGAGAAAGTGTGAACAGAAGACTCAACAATTAGAAGAAAGGTAACAACAATCCCCTGTAACTGCTCATTATTTAGAAACCACTGCAAAAAAAAGCCTACAGGATAAAAGGTACATAGATCTAAAGCCAAGCAAACTGATCCTGCTGCTTCCCTGGAGAGTGAGTTCAGTGCTACAAACTACCATTCAATTAAGATCAGAGTGGAGAATTTGGAGCTTGCCCTCCCCCAGATACACATCTCTATCAACAGATTTCTTCAAAATCACTAGATGTCATTAGAATTATGGAATACATGTTTATAATATATTCTTCCAGAACTGCACAGACTGATGGTTGGAAGGAATGATCAGCTTCATTTGTATCTAAACTCAAAAGTACAGATGGCAAATAACAATTTTCAGAGTAAACTGCTTCAGATTCTTCCAGAATTACAACACATCTTAGTAGAGGATACTTTGGATAATTAAAGTATATGTGACTTGAGGGAAGTCTGAGAAGTACCACTAAAAAGACTCTAAAAATGTTAAGACTTAAATCATAAAAATATTTCTGACCTTTAGCACCACTGATAACAAGTCCCAGCTCTGCACAGACCGACACACAGACAACTTCATGGTCGTGACCAGTTAGAACAGCACGAGGAGCTGGATAATCACCTGTTTAAAAAAAAAAAAAGTGAGAAGAACAAGAAAAAGAAAACAGGGGATGCCAAATCAGACCTGGTTTATCAACAAAAGAAATTTGCTGTAATTTCTTTCAAATCAGTAAGCACCAAAGAGAGGTGCAGGGTGATTAAATATCTCACACTTAGGATACTGAGCAAAATATATTCAGATAGCATAAAGTTTCATAAGCACATAGTTCTAATGCATTAATGAATTAATTAAATGAACACAAAGTGTGGTGGTATTAAATGCAGCTGTAACGTAAATGTCTGCTACTGGACATATGTCTCCAGATTTCTGCTACTGGACATATGTCTCCAGATTTCTGCTATGAACCTAAAGAGTAGTGCGAGTTGAGGATGTTCCTATATTAATGATCACAATTTGTTTCATGAAACTGGGGGTAGGAAGAGAGGAGGAACAGCACTGTACTAGAAACATACTACTGCTGCATAGATAATATTGATTCAGAGACACATGATATGCTTACAGATTAAAATACGTGTAAAAATGGTTATGGATATATGTAATTTTATATATATCAATATGAATACCTATGCCATTTTTATCACATTAAATTTATTAGAGAATAGGATAGACTACTCCCTAAATATTTATTCTTTAAATTCATGACAGAAATGTATTTTATTTTGGGTTCAAACAAGTGGACATTTATGGACTATTTGTATGACAAACAGCAACATTTCTGTTGTTTCTAATAATAACAGATGCTGACAACCTAATGGCTCAGTATTTGATATTGCTTTGCCAGGCAAAGAAAGTCAGTTGTGAACAAAAAACCAGCAAATTGCTAGATAACAGAGTTCATCTGGTTATATTTACACTGTACAAATGAAATACAGAAAATTGGGACATTCTAAATGACTGGAGTTCTGCGCAAGTAGTTGAAATACCTAAAAAGGATACAAGAAATTACCTAGGGAACTACAGATAAATTACTGTAACAATAATTCTATGCAAAACAACAAAATGGTTAATCCACAGTTCTGTCAACAAAAACTGGAAGCAAAAATCTCATTAATACCAGTCACCATGCTGTGTTGGAAATGGGAGTCTTGTCTTATCTGGTTCTGATAGAATGAGGGGTATAGCTGATAAACATGGCCATGTTAAAATGGGTTCTATGTATCTTTTTCCAAGATATTTGTCTTAGTGATACAATGTTTTGATTTAAACCAGTTTTATATGGAACTGACTACAGACAACATGGATGGCACACAAGCTGGTTCAATAAGAGAACTTAAATTTTTCCACAGAGAAGTGTTTACTGTGAGCTACACACAAGGATACTGGAAGTTAGAGTGTGCAGTTAGGAACCGGAAATTGATTCTTGATCAAATATTAACTAATAATGTTATGTATAGGATAATATAAAATCTTTGCTAGTAAGATATGCTTGCAATGTAAAACTGATGCAAAGTTTCATGGGCAACTGTACAATGACAAGAGAAAGCTGTTATTATACCATTCTCTGCATTGCCTAGTTAAATAAAATGATGGCAAAACGCATTTAATTTATTTTCAATGCAGCCAGGTGGAAGATCAATGTTCCTGGACAAGCACAAGCTCTGTTCACTGGAGAGGATATTCTGCTCTGGAAGGAAGTGATATAGAGAAGGATTTATGGAGTCAGAAAGGAAAACTCCCCCAACACGAACTTTCAATGCAATACCTTAGAATAGAGAATAGGAGGCAAGGACTACTTTGCCACTCTAGACCAGAAAGGTGAAAGTCTTGCAGCCACATTTACAGAAACGAGCTTAAAGGAGAGTCACACAACTGATACAGAGAATAAGACACTGCACAGTGTTTAAAGTGTTTTCTCTCTTCACTGCACAGTGTGCAAAGCAGTGACATGACCACTGTAACTGGGAGTCATGGGCATAAAAGATGTCCAATAGCCCAGGAATTTATCTTGCAGCTAATGGTACAGCAAGGTTGACTGAGGGGATGGCTGCACACATTTTGACTCCAGAATAAAATGCAGCTTCCTAACTGGAAATACAGTTAAACACTAAAACAAATTAAAAAGGGGGCTGGAGCTACACAAGTCACTAAGCAGTATTACATGGGTTTTTGAAATATGTGCATTAGGAATGGAGGCTTGGATAGACTTCTGTGGGTCAATGACTTTAGCCTTTTTTTATTGTGGACACTCACATCATATAAAGCAGTTAATAAATTAATGAAATGGTTATCTGGGTATGTGACTTGGAAGGATGTTCCAGACCTTTCCTATTGTAAAGGAGAGAAATATTCTGAACTTCAGACTGAATTTATTCTTGTTTCTTTATTCTAGTATCTCTTTGTTCTTGTGTTAGCATTGTCCTTTAGCTTCAGGTCTTCTCAGTGTTTTCCCCACTTAGGTACTTACAGAATAAATCATCCCTCTTGGTCTTTCCTTTAGACTCTACTAAACAAACTCCTTTGAAGGGATAGGTTTGATATTTTTTAGCTATTGTAGCAACCTATTTCTGTGCCTGTCTATCCTAAAGTTCTTGCTTAAAATTTGGGTAGCCAGAAACATATAGAAAAACTGAAAACTTGGCATGAATCTACAGTATTTCTTGCCAAACCCTAACATCTTCTGTCATGAAAATATTCATAACAATTCCATGTATTTTAATATCTTTCTGAATAAGCTGAGTACTACCAACCACAGATCTACAGACTTCAGTTTTGGACCTAATAGTACAGGTTACTTCAATATAACTAGTCTTATTTTTACAATGTACAGACACACTAATACTCTAATGCAAACAGCCACTCCAGTAAGTCCTAGTTTCCCAAGCCTTAATCTAGACTGCAAGAAAAGTTTCTTTTTGGTCTGGAAACTGAAGATGTGGACTGAAAACAGAGCTCTACTGCTAGGGAAGCATGGATGTCAGAAGATGTTTTGTGTATCTCATCAAAGATGGCTCTATTTTGAGATTTAGATTTTTATAATTTCCCCATCAGCATTGCTGTTGAGAACCCCATCTCCTTTTAAGGTTTTGTTTTCTCCATGTGCATAACAGAAATGTTAAAAAAAAAAAAAAGGCAATTAAACCAAATTCCACCTCTTTTTTTTTTTTTTCTTCTGTATGGCCTCCTGGAAAAAAAGAGGAATTATGCTCAAGAGTGATCTTGCCTTAAGCTCTGATTACAGAAGTGTCATCAGACTGCAGCAAACTGAATGACTGAAATTATTAGTCATTAGAATTTTTTAAAAAGTAAAATAAATAATGCAGTTTCCAAGAGGACATTTTTCTCAGTGTTTCCTAAGAAAACTATGACATCATTGAATTAAAAAATTTCAGGATATGCAAAATAATAATATTTAATTTACTTACTGTTTTATAAAGGAAAATGCTTATAAGAAACAACTGCTCTGAAACATAGATCTATGACTCCTATTTTGTCCTGTTTTTCAGTAAATACAAATTAATAATGGAATATTATTATTATACATTTTATCATATATTATCAGGAGTAACAGTCCAATGGTAGTTGAAAATGGGATTTTTCCCCCTTAGGGCTCAAAGAAAAAATTATTCACTGATCCTTTCTACAGAAAAAGCCATGGCATGAACCTCAGTCATATTACATTTTATTGCTACAGACTGCAGTTGTGAACTCCAGGAATCATTCAAAAACTAGCAAAATATTCTGACATTGACACATCACCACTGATAGATGCAGCCAAAGGTCAAAGGCTGCAGCTCTAAGGGAATTGCAGGTGAAAATATCCTACCTAAGAGCTGAGATACCATCACTGTAAACTCCCTGTAATTTCCCCAAAGGAACACCTTTGAACTGAATTACTAGAGGGCAAAGGAAAAAAAAATCTGCACTGTATTTCCAAACAAGTAAGTTTTTTTAAGAAGTCTAAAGGAAAACACATCTTCCCTTCTTCCTGAGAAATATAATACTTAATACTATTATAAGGTTCTTTGTGAACAGATGGTGCTTTTGCATGGTACGGAAAAAAAAGGAAATTAAAAGAAAGGTAGCAGATAGTTACTATTTTTATCATTGTCCTTTTAAAGGAATTATGTATGGATTGCTGTGGGGACAAATCTAGAAGTCTTCTGTATAAGAAACATGAGAGCACAAGGCAAAGTCTAGCTTCCATTTCATTTCTGACTTTGACAAAAGCAAGTACGAGGCTATAGCTGAATTACTTGCTGAAAATAATTTACTTTACTATTTGCTTTACTATTGGGGCTTTTGAGGGATATTCATCAGAAAAAAAAAAATCTTAGAAAATACTGTGGCTTTCAAGGAAGTGAAAATGAATATATACTGTCAGAAGAAACTGTCCTGGAGTTTGATGAAAACATAAGGCTACAAGCAATAAATATGATTATCTCAAAACAGGAAATAATAAATAGAAATGTCCACAATATAAGGGAGAAATGGGTGTAAAAGAAAGACTGCTGACAGGAAAATATTAATATATTCAAAATATTCTCAGCTCTGGCAGAGCTGTTTTATTTGCTGAGGAATGTGAGAAGCATTGTATATAGCTAGAAACAATTCACCCGGGTGAGTGGACTTTCAGGTACCTTGCACCAATCCAGACTCCAAAAGGAAAAATATAGTGGACAGGAGAGTCTGAATCTGTAGCATCTCTTCCCCTAAATAGCTTTGGGAACTTTGGCAAGATGCTGAACCACCCTGCACATGCAGTTCCCATGGAGTATGCAGCAAAGCAAGGGCAGAGACATCTGTCGATAAAATACGAGAGATAACTGCCTTAGCTCAGGTGGATTATTGGCACATTTACTTTTACATAGCAGTTTCAGGAGGGAGATGTCTTTGGCTACCAGAGTAAATACAGTGACAGTAAAAGTTACAAACTAGTTTTCACAGAGCTTCTACTCTGTCAGAACTGTGCTATTATACTGTGTTTTAAAAATTAATACCTAAATTGTACAAATGTGCAAGTACCATAATAACTAAACAGACAAAGCAGATAGGATGTGTGCCCATGTACTTGTGTGGGACCTTCAGACAGCCATCCAGTCCACTTGGTAGTGGCTATTTTTAAACTGCTGCCCTTTCAAGACTAGGACATATTAAAATGTAGAGGGATATGAAACAATTAGTGAACATTCTGAGTACAGAATAACTACTCTTTCCGGCTATAAACTTGCAAAACCCTCGATGTTCACAATTTTTAATTGTTTCAAAATTGTGTTAAGTAAAACAAACACATAAAGGTATACTTCATGGCAGACTTATAAGAAACACAGGTTAACTTGACACAAATATTTTATGACAATGCTTACCCTTCCTTTCAGATATATACTGAATACACTCATACAGGATGAATTATTAGCACCTTTGAAGATTATGCTGCAATGCTAAACAACCTTAGGTTAGGGCTGATAGATACAATATTTTTCAATGGTTAGCACAGTTCCCATTAGAAAAAGTGGGATTAACTCTCACACCTCTTGTGGCCATCCTCTTGGAAGCTACAATAGGTAATGAGAAATGTCAAGTCCCAAGATCAATGAAATTTCAGGCTCTAGGGACAAAACAGGAATAGCATTGATCCTTTTAAAGAACACCAGTCAGAGGGTGAATGTAATATATTGCACGGAGAGGCTCAAGAGGATAAGCGGCCAAGTCCAACATACTTACCTGACAAAAAATTCAATCAGCCTTTAGCACAAGCTGCCTACCCTTCCTTTCTTTCATGCAGGAGTCTGATTCCAATTAAAGTGTGCAAATTAATTTTTATCACTTCCAAATTAGTTTCTGAATTTGTGTCTGTTTCAGATGAAAGCATCTGTCCCTCACTTTTCTGCAATTCTATCATCCATTTTGGTATATCTGTTCAAAGACACTGAGATAATTCTCATTTTCAAAGTCACTTATTTGAAAGAGACATTCAATAAAGCAATCATAAAATACAAAACCAGATATAATGATACATGTTGAACTCCAGGGCATATCATATACTCTCTTTGCTCCTTTTTGTAATGACTAATACAGTTGCTATGTGAGAAGAAATTTGTATACAAATTAGTGCTCACCTAAAACAAATTCCTGTATATCATAAGAGAAAAAAAATCAAACCACAAATTGTCAAACTCCATCACAATAATTTTTCTATTCAATCTCTAAGAACTGCAAAGATTTACATTTCCCATATCACTTCAAAGAATTAAAATAAGCCAACTACATCCTCTGTATGTGCCTTGTCTTACTAAGAGAAAACAGATACTTTTCACTGTTCTCTCAACTACAGCAGATTTATATAATGTCGTCATCAACATAATAAAATACAGATTCAGATTAGTCAGTTCAGATCAGCAATTTCGACTTAGAAAGTAGGTATCTGACCCTGGCAAGAGGACTAAGTTTCATTCAGTTCAGTGTTTTTCCCAAAGGTGGTACTTAACTAAGCAAGGATAAAGAAATAAAGGAAGGTTCAATCTCACATAAACTCCTGCATTCAACAGCCCTTCAGTCTACAGAAAATCATGCCACATCTCTCACTTCCCAGGAGCATCCCCAAATACCAGCCTCTAGTCTAGTCTGGAACAGGGCCTTTTCTATCACCTCTGTTAGAGCTTAGCAATGGCACAGCTATGAAACCAGTGTTTGTTGGACCAGAGAAAGTAAAAATAGACAATTTGCCCTATATGCTGCTGTTGAAGGTATGCAGTTTTGGGTTCCGATTTCTTGATATATCTCTATTTATATTCAATCATCATCTCATGTAAGATCCATAAACAAGAACATAGAAGAGAATTTTGCTTTCTGTTAAAGCTGGAGGTTCACAGAGGCCCCTCCCACATTTATTTATTGCAAGTAGTCTCTAGAGGTCAAGAACCTAGTCTCCCACTTCCTGGACAAACTAACCAGAAGGTTTTTTACAAGCTATTTTTGAAAGCTACTCTATAGAAAACATTGTATTTAAAATCTGGTAAAACTTCAGTGACAAGTGCAAACTAAACCAGAAACTCATATTTCATACTTCTTGTAATATAAAAGTGATAATAAATGCATTGATTGGAAAAATTATTTTAAAATTATAAAATGAAGCTTCACCATGCTCTCATAGGCAAATTTTCAACTAGAAGCTAGAGCAGCCACTTGCAAGAGTCTTATCCAAGACAATTTTTTTCTCAATTCTCCTCTTTAAACCAGGGGTGGTTGTTCCAGGCTGGTATTTCCCACAGAAACAGATGAGGTCATCCACTGAGCACATGCCTGCACAGGTATTTCAGCAAAAGGCTCTACACAAGTCTGACAGGTTAGACTGCTGACATGCATGTTGTTAGTAAAGACTGGATTCTGGAACATGGAATTTAGCAGAATTTTAGCAGAAACTGTAAGAAGTTTGATCTGACAATCTTTTGCCCCAGAGTACCAAATTTCACAATAAAGAGTTGTGACTGCTATGTTTTCAAATGAAATGGTATCAACATTTTTCTACACAAATGTTAAAAGTACACAAACTGTTTAGGACTGGGGGTTTGCTTTTTCTCCCCCTTAAGATTTTCTCAGACAACTAAAGTTCCTTTTGGTAATTGGATGTATTGAAGCCAAAATTGATAATTAACTGTCCTTCAGCTTAAAAGATAATTATAAAGTCAAGCATCTAACCCAGACAATTACTATACCTGACATTTTTCTTTGAGTTCTTCACCTTATTATAGACTGTAGTATAAAATACCTTATCTGTGTCTCCAGATGACAGCTTTAAAAAAAACCAATCCCCTCTTTTTCCTGCTGAAAATATCATCTACATCTTCCTGGAAATTAATTCCAAAGATCTTAAGTAATTGGATTTGATCTACAGTGAACATCTCACTTTCATTTTTCCTACAAGGTAAATCCTAATCTTCTACCAGCAACTATAGAAGAGTAGATTAGCAAATATTTCTTTTCTAGTTCAGTGGCTTTAACAATGTAAAACTTCAGACATATTTTCATAAGGATTGTTAAGAATGCTTCACTCTCGCAAATTAGTATACAGGGAATCAGTCATATCATGTCACAACTATCATGTCTGTTCGTGGTAGGGAACAGAAACTACTAGCCATTACTTCAGCAGAAACATTTGGTAATTGTAGAAGTTTTTAAAGGCTCTTTTTCAAAAGATCCTTTGTTTTTGCAATCTATCTCCATTAAAGTATGTTCATTAAAAGTCACAGTAGCTGTTGATAAGGATAGGTTTGCAACACATGACATGCTGGTTATAGTACAGTACTAGTACATAATTAGCATATCCATTGTAACTTTACTTCAATGAACAGAGAGAGCAAAAATAGTGATGACATCATTCTTCCTCAATATGAGTCTTTAACATGTCTTCAATGTGAATATTTAAAAAAATTACCAATATATTTCAAAGCTACCACAGTGGACTTGAGTACTTAATCTTCCTGAGTACTGATACCTGTGCCTGTAAGAACTCATTTGACTGGGCATGACTGCAGCACAGTCTCTCCTTAATCTGAGAATAAGACCTTTTCTTCAGCTAAACAGAGCCTTATCCATATAGAGATAGAGAGCAAATCATACAATTCATTTTTGTTTTCATTTATTTCTGTCAGCCAATTCATATCCTTCCTTTCATAAAATTAAAGATGTCCAAGGCAGACACTTCCAAAGTTATGCAGCTAAGCTATTAAAACTGAGGTACCAGAAAGTACCACTTCTGTGCATCACATGTAAGTGATGACAAAACAGTATCAGAGCTAAAGTAATTCTATCTGGAAAAGAATTGAAGCAGTTTGTATCAACCACAAAGGCGAAGCTAATTGCAAGGCTGTCTAAACCCCAGAGGAGGTAAAGTCTTACATTTTTTCTGTAATGAAAGTAGAAAGCTCTTTTTATTTTTCTGTTAAGACAGAAATCACTAATACTCGATATGAATCACACAGGCATTCAAAGAAGCAAAATAGTGTCAACCTGAACAGAATGCTCTGACACAATTCTGATTTTCTCCATATTGGAGAATTACATGCTAAAAAAGCCCTGGAATATAAGTAAAAATTAGAGAAACCTGTTATGGGAACACAATTTTATTTTCCCCCTCCATTTCCCCTGTTATGAAAACAAATAAAATCTGGTGAGAATGTGAGGGTTATAACTGTCTCCCTGTTGCTCTGCTTACAGACAAATGGAAAAAATTAAAACTCAATAAAAAGTTTGCTGCTGCAAAATTGACAAAATATTTACTTTGAAGTAAATAAAACACTTATCTAACAGCCATTCAGTTGATAAAATACTTTCACTTACATGTCTGTAACTGACAGTACTGCCTCCAGTCAGTGTTTGAATCAGAGATCAAAACTGATAGTGATGGATTCTGCCATTTTTATCCAAGGATAGAATTCATGTGTTGAAAATAATCATCAGAATTCAGAAATCACTTTAAATGAAATGGATTTAGTGTTGTACAAAACAGCTCTAGTATACAGATAAAAGTTGTTCTTGTCTTTAGCTGTGGTCATCTCGGCTTGGGTGAAGGGACTTTTAAATTAGTAGTGTGTTTTAAGTGTCCTTTTATAGAAATGAATTTTATTATTATTGTTCCCCCCTCACTCTGCAAAGCACTGATAGCTAGCCTCATGCACATGAAATGTAAACTCTTCCTGACATTTTATCTTTTTATATTTTTATTCAGTCATACTGCTTCTCCAAAGGTTTGCTTACTGTAGTAAAACCTTTTTCAAGAGAGTTTCATTTAATTCCATGGCATGTGAGACATTCCTTTTTTGAAAAGGCAAGCAGCTGATATAGTATGCTGTAGCACAAAAGGAGTAAGTTGAAATGCCAAAAATTATTTCCAGGGAAAGGAAAGTCAAAATATAGTGATATACGTCCTGTCACTTAAAGGCCATAAGCAATCTTGTTCTCATTTATGATAACATGATGCTATAAGTGATACAAACTTAAGAACTATACTCCCATCCTATTATCTGTTACCACACACCAAGCATTTAAACATTTTTTTGGCTAGTAATCAATGAAATGCTTAGCATGTGGTGCTCTTATCGCAACTTTCAATCTGTAAGTGAAGTAATCGATATATTTGTTAAGCACTTCTGAAGCTGATAGAAGGAATGTTAAAATGAATAGCTGTGACAGAAGACCTCTTGGGAAGGTGTTTTTTTAAAGGATACTCACTGCTATTTGGATTGTCACCTATAATGTGATGTCGGCCACTCCAATACCAAAGCAGCAATGTAGCGTCACGAGACCCAGACACGATGTAGCAATCACCACCAATATAGGACTCTGATCTGGCAAGGCAAGTCACGACATCCCAGTGGCCAAACACAATCTGAGTTAATTTTCCTGGTGGGAATGCAAAGTCATATAAATTCAGTTTTGTAAGGTACTTCCAACATTTAGAAATTATTAACTACATAATTAATATTCAGTTCAAATGTAACTTTGCCTCATGTCCCTTAATTACAGTTCACTACATGCTACAAGAGGATTTAAAAAATCACAAAGATAAAACCGTTTTTCCTCTTTTTTTTTTATTCCTATTGAAGGCTGTGCTCTGTGTCAATCCATAGTCTAACCCTTCTCTCTGAAAATCAAGTCAGTGCTGCAGTCACTGAATATTAAGTGGAGTTACGGCTCCATCAGTCTTTAAGCAATGGCATTAGAACACTATTTATGAATTTCACGAGTGATATGCATAAGACAGCACATGAACTTTTCCAGAATTGTGCTACATTATTATATTAAAAATGTATATTTGTTCTATGTTGATGTCAAACTAAGGTTTGCTATGGTTATCACCGCCTTCTTTCTATTATTACAATTAGTTTTTAGCAATATACTGAATGATATTAGGCAATGTAATCAGACAAAGAAACAAAATACCATTTCCTCTAGCAGACTAATCCTATACTACGTTCAATAAATACAGCTAGAAACAATACAGTCACAAAACTTTTGTAACAAAAATTTTAGTGGATCCTTTTGGTATGATCAATTTTCTGAAAATAACTTGCTTTCAAAAGTTACCACTAACAAAACTATATGCCTTCCCATTTCCTTTTACATCCTTTATCTTCCAGTAGAAAACCATCTCAAAGCTCTTATGCTCAAACAATAATGAAAGATTTTGTAAACTGCCCTTTATCATTTATTGAGGGCTAAGCACAGGCATTAGATGTGGTACTATTAAGACAATAGTCTTTGTCCACTTTGTGACCCATGAAGAAACAGAGAGTTGTATTTAGGGTCACCTGTTTCTGTAGAATAAACTCGAAAGCTCTTGTCCCAGAAACCACAGATAAGAATGTAGCGATTATCTGCTGTGACCACGAAGCAGTGTGCATTGATCTGGATGCTCTGATCCACAAGGTCTGTGATCTGCCGTTTGTTCACACCAGAGTTATTGGCTGTAATGAAATGCAAAACACATTTTACAAGTAAGCCATTCCAACACCTTCCTGTCACCTACTTACAGGAGAAAATGAATACATTTAACTTTCAATGAACTGTGAATTTGTTGTTGAGTAAGCATTTTGAATATGAACATTTAGAGCTGTCTATATGGGTGTCAGAAATACAAAATTATTGTGAGATTTCTAGTTTCCCTTTGAATAAGAGAAAAGATTTTACAGGAGATGACAATTGCTTACAAGTTGCCTGATGCACTGCATAATGTGTGGTAATAATTTAAGTGCTCTGCTGAAGTATTCCCCCAAACCAATCTGAACTAGAGGAAAGTGGAGGAAGTCCATTTAAAATACTAAGTCAGCACTAACAATACAGAAGAAAGACAAGTCTACAGTAAATATATCAGCTTGTATTGTGTGACCCTGACATTTCCCATACCTCAAGATGCTTAACCAGATCAAAGACATAAGTATTCAACCAATGAATGAGGGGAGACCTTATTGCACGTACAACTTCTCATTAGGGGAAGTGGAAGGGTAGACAGTGATCTCTTCACTCTCATGACCAGTGACAGGACTCCAAGAAAAGGCATGAAGCTGAGTCAGGGGAGGCTTAGGTTGGGTATCAGGAAAAAGTTTTTCACCCAGAGGGTAGGTGAGCACTGGAACAGGCTCCCCAGGGAAGTGGTCACAGCACCAAGCCTGTCTGAGTTCAAGAAGCATTTGGACATTACTCTCAGGCACATGGGGCGTCCTATGCACGGCCAGGAGTCAGTGGTCCTAATGAGTCTCTTCCAACTCAGCATATTCTATAATTTATGGATCTATTCAAACCTGTTATGAAGGACAGGGAGTCCCCACCTAATGTGTTTTTTACTCCCTGTGACACAGCAGACAAGATACAGCAATACAATAAAGACATGTCCCATCTCAATATTAACTTTCTAAAAGTTTAGTATAGAATCTAAGTTAATTTATCTACACTCCCTCCAGCCTCACTGGAGAGGAAGACATCATTTAACATGTCAAGTCCTCTCACCCTGTAATAGCTGTCTAAGTGTTAGACAGCTCCAGAGGACAGTTTGTCTTTTTACAGTGGCTATGGAGAGAATCTTGACAACTAACTGCAGTTAACTGAAGTTAGGTGAGATAAAAATCACTCTGAGAATCATGTTTCTCCCAACATAGGAACACAACTTAATGCAGTAATCTGAAATTCTTTCCCTATATTTTGTTATTCTACTTAAATTGCTCACAACTGCATGAAATAAGACTCAAAAATAAAATAAAAAAAAAAAAAAAAAAAAAAAAACAAACCACCAGCCCTATTTTAAAATTTCTTGTGAAAGTTAATATTATATTGACATACATTCTAAGAACACATATTTAAATTAGCAGACCCTCTATGGCCATCAACAATGAATAACAAATTACTCAAAATACAGGTGGGTGCAATAGTTGTGCTCTACTTTTTTTCCAAGAGAAAAAATTGAAGAGAAGAACCTTGCCATGATATGATAAAATGAAACACATAGAAAGAAAGCTATCTCTCCTGAGGTACCGCTCTACAAATCTTTCAACCGTGAATATTGACACAGCCAAAAAAGGAACTTTTCACCTGGAGATGTATAAAAATGCATTTTTTTTCTCACCAATGCTACAAAATTGTCTCTAAAAACCTTCCCTATGTACAATTTCTGTTTCAAATTACTGAAAAAAAAAAAACCAAAAAACCCAACTACCAATAAACAACTACAAAAAAACCCAGTTGCAATTAATGAGAAATTATGACCGCTAGGAAGTCCTGCAGTCTAACAGTTTTAGCAGATGTTATTTCTCAAAATAATTTGCTTCCTCAAAAATCCTGGATTTTAAAAAATGTTATCACGCATCAATTTAAAATCCAGTCTTTTCATTATTAAACTAGCAATACCAACTAAAATAATCCAAATCATAAATTGAATGAAAATAAATGGGTCTACATCTGCACTGATAAACACAGTGCTGTCTGTAAGAAAGGAAAATATATGAACTCCAGCAGACCCTCACATTTTATTTTGCTAATGTGACCTGATAAGAGAACAGAATTATAGATATAGGCTGACAATGTAACTGACTTAATTGATTGTTTCTTAAATACCAATTGCTAGTAATGTTAATAACAAACAGCACTCATGTAATTCGTTCAGCATCACTAGTTTATGCTTTTAGTTCTCCAGGACTGACAAGAATAAATATTTTCCTATTTTATATGTTAAATGAAGCATATAGCTTAATCAGTAATTCTTGAAAATGTCGATTTCAAATATATTGCTACATTTTCATCTTAACATACCAATCAATGGATCCATTTCAATTGGAAGATGATGAGCTTGATCCAAAGAATATCCCGGGGCTCCCCGAAGGCCTACCCATGAAAGGAAGAATAAAGCATATAGAAACCTTTTTATATGATTTTTCTAGGTTTAAAACTTCATTATTGCATTATTATATATTTCTAAAAAGTAATTTCTTACTTTTTGTTCTATTAATCTTTTGAGATTCCTTCCCTGTGCTACACAAATATACATTTGTTAATTCTTCTGTAATAATAACTATAAATGTAAGAGTCCTAACTTCATCACAATTTCTGCAGCCACAAACATTCATTAAATAGCCCATTTAAAATAGTATAACAGAGAATTTGGTTTTTTTTTTTTTTACATTTGAGCGCTGGGTGAGATCTTAGCACAGAAAATAAAGATAATTGGATTAAATATTGTTATGAGTTTCTTATGTATGAAAATATCTATGTGACAGAAACTTGGACCTTTTCATGGATTTATGTAGAATTTTTAGCTGTAAAACTGCAGGCTACAGTAAATTTGCCACAATTATTCCTGTTTGTTCTATTCTGAATAGTCCTTAAGATATTCAAACGTGCATCAGGGGCTGCATATTTAGTGTTATCTGCTTGCAGATAGCATTGCTTTAGCTCTTCTGAGCACCTTCCCTACTATCTGAGTGAAATTGTCATTACTGAAAACACAATTTTTGTCATGAGCTGCCACGCTGCACAAGAATAGCCTCCATAACAGGAGATACAGGCTTCTGGAGAATAAACTCCATTTTCTACTACTGCAATATTCAACTGGAGCAGGCAAAAGAAAACAGGTTCTGTATCTAGCAGTGCCATCCTGTGAAAAACACTGCTCTGAGAACTTCTCCTTCCCTCCTTTCTGTCTCTTCCTTCAAAAACAAAACAGTTTGGAACAGATCTTTACTGGTATTAACTTAGATTCATTCACTTCTATTATGAGATGACAGTGTAAATGCCTCATGCTGTTTATAAACTCTAAAGCTATACATACATTGCACAACCAGTGGTCTGTGTATACATTTCTGTAATAAACCTATCCTTTATACTAGAGTTGTGAGTTATTAAAGGAATATCATTGTAATAGTAGGGAAATGATACCTTCTCCTGAATTAGCATCTTGCAAATAAAATTGCCATGCATGATGTAAAAGTTTAAAAATCGTTAAAATGAATTTTAATTATCTAAATAGTTTCATTTTCCTCTTTCTGTTATGATATAAAGCATTAATTTCTTTGAAATTTACACCAGAAGTTTACAAATTATGTGAAATTTAACTTATGGTTGGTTCATGCCATGAATTCTGCATGTTTGCAACATGGTTTCCGTTTTACAAGAGTATAGATGAAAAACTAAAACCTTACATGAATCATCAAGACCAACATAACTTCAGCTAAACTAAATAACTTTGAATAAGGGTTGTTAAGGAAACCCTTGCAGTCCATCATACTGCAATATTTTAGTAACCTTGACACCTTCACAGTAAGGTATGGGTAGGAATTTTGGCTTTCCCTCACTTGACAGTCTGGATGAGAAAGGTCTACTCCAGTACTAGATAAGATTCCTCAAACAGAGGAGACAGGAATGGTGTATAGAGTACTTGGACTTTTCAGGGACAGTATCACTCAAAAATCAAGGGCAAATACTTAGGAGTTAGCCCATTAGTATTAGTCAAAAGAGCATTAAATTAACATGGGACAGTTTCTGCACCTTGGAATCATTCCTGACATTTGGGTCTTCCATTGAGGACACAGTAACAAAATATTTTTAAAAAATGTTTAATTTGGGTTTTTTCCCCTCTAAATTTTTCCATTTTGTTTTCAAGAAACGATAGAACACTTTTTAACATGCGACTCAGTTGCACCAAATAGAGAATCATAAATGTATGGATTTGTGAAAGGCAATCAGATATCCTGTTCTGTTCCTGTTTTGTTCTCTAAATTACCATGTTGTTTATAAACATGGAACAGGTACTTTCTGAGTATATGCAAAATTTAATATTCATGCCAACATTATTCAGATGTTTAGAATAAAAGTAATATTAAACTTTTTATTGCTATTCAAGAATTCAGAGTGATATTAACTTTACTCTGATAATTCCTCTAAAGCATGCTTCTGAGAGAACACTCTTTCATTCCTCTAATTAGTGCTTGTAACAATAGTCTTTGTCCAGCTTTTCACACAACAGATGGGATCCATTTCACCTGACTTTAATTATTCACCTAGTAGAGGTTCACTGTTAAGTCAGTGAACTCTCGAATCCCTGTATGTCTACTGCAGGTAGGCATCTGACTGAAATACCACAAATCCCTCACCAGGAAGACCTAATTGTGTCCAGGGTCTTCTCTGGTGCATAAAGAGTGAAGGAATTTTCTTCTTTTGCTTTGTCTCTACAAAGCTCCTGAGTCAGATATTGAGTTACACTCACAAATACCAGGTACCTTCTTGTTTTTCTTAGGTGGTAAGAAACTCTCCAAAGTTTCCAGACACTGCAGCATAAGGGCTATCACAGCAGGAGGCCACCTTAGAAAATTAAACCTGTTTGCTCCCTCATGTATCTAAAGGCCTGACCAACTATTTAGCAATGTCTGGAACAACCTCAGTACCTACATGTCCAGGTGACATGTACAGTCACAGTGGTAATATGGAGAAGTGAGCAGAGGAGCTGGAAGGGAATTTTGGGATGACCTTGTTGAATGGGCTTTTGGGAGAGAATAAGGAAAGTTCACTAAGAACAGTTCAGCGTCTGGCTGCCTGGGCTTGCTTAGGGTCCCAGATGACCTAGCAGTGATCCAAGGGATGGCTCATTACAAGCTCCTGGACAGACATGAAATCTCTCTCAAGCATCAGACAGGGATGTACACTCTGCAGCATGCCAGTATGCGTTCCTGAAACCTGGGACGTATTAATACTGGCTGTGTCAAGAACAGCAGCACTCTCCTGAAAAACATTGTATCAAAGGCTGATCCTGAGGTAACTACAAATCGATTGGCTGCCATGGTGATATGCTGCTGTTAGGGAGAGTGTTTCTAGGAATGACACCAGAGAAAACAGAAGCTTTGATTATTTGACACGAACCAGAAGAAACAGTAAATTTTTGTGCACCGGCAGGTGAGTGAGCTAAATTGCACTCAAAATTAAAGCTTCATTGTTTAGGTGTTTTCAAATTTGAATGAAATGTGCCTGTGAGGACCTACCTACTGTGTTGTGCCACCGATTGACGGCAAACAGCCTGCTGCAAGTGACGGTCACCACGGCAGGAATGGTCAGGTGGGGCAGTGTGTTGGCTGCCACATGTGTGACAGGGGAGTTTGATGGGAACTTCAGCACCATGATGACATCCTGCTGCATCTGATCTTTAAACATGAGGGGGCTCTGTGGAAGGAAACACTGTTGAGTAGAAAGGAGAAGAGAGCAGAAGAAAACAGAAGGGATAACACAATTAGTGAGGAGGTCCAAGGGAAAACGAGGTTAAAAAGAGCAGGCAAGCATGTACACATACAGGGAAAACAACACTACCTGCGCATCTACTCTAGTGACGGAGGAGAGCAAGATCAGAAGCTATTGTCGGAACATTACACGAGGATAAGTAGAGAATAGGTGTGGTAAGGGTTATCATTACAGGTTGTAAAATGACCATTAGCATTAATTAGTATACAGTAAAATGTAAAATTATTCAACAGTTCAAAAAGAGACATATGTGCCAAATAACAAGTTAATTGATACATAATAAATACTAATTCTCTAAACTACAAGAGTTGAAGAAAGAAATTTTAAGATGGACTCAAAAACATTCCTTATATGAAATACAACACTTCCAAACATAGACAATTTAATTCTATGTAAAGCATATGGTTATTAGTGAGTCTGTAACCTAATAAGGTTATGATAACCTAAACCTTTCTCATTATTCTACAAATGACACAATTGTTTGTACATGGACAATAACAGTTACTGAGTTCTGGTTTTTATTACTTTTTTTCAACCACTGTTATAACAAAAAGAACTATTTCTAGAAGTTCAAATATTCCTTTCTGCTTATCACTTAAAATTATTATTTAAAAAAACATTATCCATACCTTAAGACTATAAACTAAATATTATGTGTTTGATTTCTACACATTACTTAAAATAACACAACACTTCCAGATCAATTCCCACTTTCAGAGTGTACAACTAGATAGAGTGAATTCCTTGCAGATAGATAAAATGATTGAAACTACTGCATGTATTAGTGTTGATGTACAAAGCTTAATAGAAATATCTATCTCTAAGCATTTTATCAAAGGCACTGAGGGGCACGGAGATCTGTCTTGTTCAGTATGGCTATTTCATACAATTCTATGCAAGAAGCACAGAGAAGAATGTGATGGGAATGAATTTTGGAGTTCAAATTGAAGTTCAAAATATACATTGCATTCTCCCGGGGGAATGGGTGGGAAGACTCTAGTATGATTTGAACTCCAATACTTCATTTTTGTCAAGCAGACGTTGTTAATAAATCAGCCCCTAACAATACATTCTTTAAAACAAAACAATATGCTCACTCTAAGGAAAGCCTGCAGTTACTCCCACCACTTGCAGAAACAAGAATCTAAACATGTATTTATTGAGTTTATATGTTTTAAGATAGGACCTTCTTATACAATATTAGAAAGGAAAACCCAGGGCTATAGGGAGTTGAAGCCAGTCACACCTCCACTTTGCTCTGCTAGAGAACCGTGACCCATTGCCACCAGAAGTAAGTATGGCTGCATGGGCAGGGGAGGGCATTAAAAGTGTTGCTTTAATGAGTACTTTATGATCTACAAGGGATCCCATGGTTCAAAGGGAATGCATTCCCGTCCAGCAGTCATGTCTCACCAGGTGCATGGCAGAGCTCCGAGGCGGATGGGGCTCAATGAGCAACTGCGATGGCGTCTGTCCAAAGTTCTGTATCTGCGCCTCCATGGCCTGCGGGCAAGGGAGAGGGACTGTCAGGAGCAATATGCATCAAGGAGAGAGGTCAACACACTGTGTGACAATGCAGGCATATCCCAAGTCAGCCATGAAAAAAGTCCAGAAAATTCACCCGGTGCTCTCCTCCCAGGCTGCAGACTCATCCAAGTGTTAGTATTTTGTAGACAAGCTTTGCTTCTCCTTTCAGCATGCTTCAGTTAACCAACTAACCATTCTCATTTCCAGTAACTGGCATTATATGTGAAAATGTTAACCTGTGAGGACATGCAGTTCAGGTCTTGAGAGAGCTTTTTTTTTTTTTTTTTTTTACTAAAAAGAACACATATACCTTAATAAAGTCCTTTGTAAGGAGGAAAGTATGAGGATCTCTAATAAAATAAGCCTCTGGAATCTTAAATGGGGGAAAGAAAAGAAAACTGAGAAAGAAAAGGTAGGTACAAAATATAATAAAAACAAAAAAATACCATTTCAACAACCTTAGTAGGTGAAAACAAAAAAATATCAGACACAAATCTTGTCAGGCACATTAAGACTAATGCAGAAATCTTTCTAAATTGCATACATTCACCGAATGTTTATTTCATCCTTAATTTGATTGCATTTATTCATGGGCTTTCAGGTTTCACAGGCTTGAAATGAAAAGTTAGCAATTTCAGTGCATTCTTTAAGACTTAATTCTACTTTCAGAATGAATCTTGACTATTTTCATAGGTAGCAGAATACAGCCCATATACTGAAATGCTTCAGCTACTCAAACAGTTCACTAAAACAAAAATATATTTAAGAGATTCTTAAAAACTTTGGCAAAAGATTGCTACATGTAGAAGCAATACTGTTAAACAATACTCATTTTTCAGACAGGTAAAATTTGACCTTGTAAAATTGAGACTAAGGCATTCATGGAAAACTAAACTGGCAGATTTTGAAATGCACTGTGCATTATGTACCTATATATATACTGTACCCTGAACTACTGACCCTTAGTATTTTTCTTGTGAGCTTCATGAATTTTTCATTACCTACACAGAATTAACATGATAAACCCCCAAAAACATTACTATCTTGGTAAATTATTTTATTTCTTTCAGACATAAGTTGGTAAGAAGCACATTAAATACTTCATGATAAAGAAGAATCCTTTTAATGTACATATTTCGTCATTCCTACACACCGATCTGTGCTTTACTCTGACTCACAGCATAGACATAAGAACAGATGTTAGAGAGAGATTTCCTAACAGGTCACTGATGTCCACCACTCTTAATGCCCTAGATTGACAGATATATAATGGAATACCACAAACAAACGTTTGCTGAAAAAGAAACTTATTGCAATGTCCAGTCAAGCGGCTGAAGGACTTTCAATGGACTGTAGCCCTAGCACATTTGATGCTGTAATTATCCCAGTACAGGTGATTTCTTGTTTGTTGACTAATTCAAAGTGAACCTCAGCCTCCAAGGCACAGAGTGTTTCCTGGGAACTGGTGAGCATCTCAAGTTTTATTAACATCATTTAATGATAAATTAATTTAAAAGCATAGATGAATTTTATACAAACTGAATGCATTTGTGTGGGCATATGTGTATGTGTGTGTACATGTCCATACAGAAGCTATCTATATGTACCATACAAATAGTATCTCTTTACATGCTGTGTAGATGCCTTCACTTATGTAGATATTTTCTATACAGGAACATAAAAATCACATAATGAGAGTATTTTCTATTACATTCAGTACTCTAGAACTGATTTGCCTGGTGGGAAGAAGGGAAAGGAATTATACTTGTTTTTTAATTTCTTTTTAAAAATCACAAATACTAATATTAACAATATTAAGCACTGTGTGATATATACTTCCACACATATCTGTCAATGGTATGTTCAGAAAAATAACTTCCATTTTTCTATTTTTTTTACCCCAAATAATTATCAAGGTTAATTTAATTTTAATTTTTGAAAGAATTCTGTGTTGAAATAAGGGTGTGAATGGTATTTGGCAGCAACACTGAAAAAAACCCAGACTTTTTGCTCTCACCCTTTATGGTGATCCCTCAATTGATACTTATATTCTCTTGTAGAAGCACTGAAATGAATTATTAAATTTTTTTTCAATGCAGTCCAGTTCTAATTTACACATTTACTTTCCTGTTGTTTGGTCTTGGCAAATTCTGGTTGCTTGGCTGTAAATTCTGCACAAATAAACTTTGATAGCTTTCCCTCTCAGTTCAGGTAGATTTATGGTAGTAATAGAGGAGAAGAAAGAGAAGGAGAATACAATAACAAGCTCACATGAATTTTTCAGATTATGAGGAATGGACACTTAAAATATAACTGTCAAAAGCAACGTTATTTTACAGCTGAAGGTGTGCTGTACTCACATACTCTGTGCTCCCATAATTTTTAAACATTTAAGTTAATGTCAAGACCTTTTAAAACCAGAACCAACACAGAATCAAGACGTTGATATTCAGGGAATATAGAATATTTTTCCTTGCTTGCACTTACAAGACAACGGCCTCTCCCCCGCCCCATAGATAGTAATGTTATCCTTTTCATTCAGAGATGCCATTTGTAAAACTGACACCTCTTAGAAGCATTAAAGAAACTGAACAGTATTTCTTAAAAAATACCCATAACATTCAGCTACTGCACTGAGAGTACAGTCTGCACAACGCCATCACTGTGCACAGGTACAACTGGTATTCCTCTCTGGAGCTCACAATACTTACAAAGGACAGAAAAACTTTGTCAAAACTTAACGTCGAAGATAAACATTAGCACAAAGAGATAAAGTGACTGCCCCAAGGGTATTCCTAATGCTGCCTCCTATCAGATAACTTGACACAAAATGAAAAGCAGGTACAGAACGGATCTGTGAATAATAATGTAATACATTGATTTGTTTACATGAGAACTCTGGCTGTATCTGAAATTAATCTGACAGCTGGTAAGTGTGCACCACAGTTCTTCTTGAGCTGTAAATCATCAAACTTTAGATTTATTTGATGGCCTTAAACATTTAGTTCTTAAAAATCAACTCACTTTCTCCCGTCAGATCTTGAGTATTGTGTGTAAAGGGCTACACCATTCCCTGAGACACACATTCTAGTCACTTTAATATAAATTTTAATAAAATACAGTTTATTCTCATTTTGTCCCTAAATATCCTTAGTGTAGAAACAATGTAAGCTTAAAATTCAATGGCTGCCAGATTTAACACTTTCAGAACAGCAAAATGGTCATTATATTAGTTTTCTCTTCCTCAATAAGGTGTTGCAGAAAAGCTATTTAGTGAGCTAATTTGAGATACCCCACTCTTTTTAATACACACAGAATGAGATTTGTACTCCAGATACTGCAGGGAGTATCTGTTAGGTTATGATCATGTACTCAGAAAGATAAAATGGCTCTTAGCATATTATTTGAAAGTAGTAGGTCAGAATCAGGAAAGGAAAAAAAGCTTCAAAGTTACTGGCAATTCAAAGTTTAAAATTAGTTGACCTTACACATCCTAATTTGTGCACTCAAACAAAATGCAACTTCATAGTACTTAATACTGGTCATTTAATGACGATAAAAAGAGATGTATATTATACATTTACATACATTTTGGTCAAGAAATCAATATATCAAATAATCAAATCTTATGAATAATATTAATCCTATATCCAATGATCAATATCCTCAGTGTATTTTGCTCAAAGACAATAAATTACTGGATTCCACTTTTGATGCTTAAAGGCAGACTGTACATTCACCAGGCCACTGGGATGCAGTCTGGAGGATGAGGCCTTAGTGTCAGTTTTCCAGTGAATGAAGAATTCAATACATCTGCTTTGCACACTATGCAGTCTACTGAAGTATTTTGGGTTTTATTTTTAATTCTGGTTGAAATAAATACAAATACGCTATTAAATAATTCAAGCACTCTGTTTCTTTAGTTGTAAGAATTACTTTTAGTGGTCAAAGGCAATGTGTCCATCAGCAAGAAGTGTAACTCAACAGGAGCAGAGCTGCAGAGCAAAAGAGTTGGTCTTAGAATAGAATAGGGTATTCTTTTTAGTTGGAATGGACCTACAATGACCACCCAGACCAACTGCCTGACTGGTGACTATAAATTAAGGCATGTTCTTAAGGGCATTCCAAAAGCCTCAAACACTGGCAGGCTTGGGGCACCAACCACCTCTCTAGGAAGCCTCTTCCAGTGTTTGATCACTCTCTCAGGAAAGAAATGATTTCTAATGTCCAGTCTATACTTCCCCATTTGCAGCTTTGAACCATTCACATGTGTCCTATCACTATATACCCTGGAGGATATATAAATATATAGGAGCCATGCTGAAATCACACCCACAGCAGGGTTTTCCTACCAGGCTGGCTTCAGTAAGGGATGCAGAACCCACCAATGGCTGATCTCTGCCGGCTGCACCCCTGGCACACATGGCTTTTGTGGCTTGGGAGCCAGTTCACAAATTCCAAAACTGCTCTGCAGTTTGAAGGAAAGCATGGCAAATAGGGAGGGTTGGCATATTCATTTCAGAAGCACAGTCCTAATCTAAATGAAAATGCTCTAGAATTGACTCCTCCGAAACATCACACAAATGAAGGTTTTGTCTGCTCTCTGATATACCTTTGCAAAAAGGGTGAGACAAGAAGCTGTTTGTTTTTAACATACTTTTTCTCTAAAACATTTTTTTAGAAATGCAGGTAAAATCCCAACGAAAATATTAACAGTCCACTTCATTTGCAAATTCTCATTTGCTGAGAGAGATGCCTGGTGATTATTAGACACAAGAAACATTAAAGCATGAGCACTTTCACTATGAATCATGAAGGGAAGAAATTCCTAAAAAGCAGACTGCAGTGCAGATAGTAAGACAATATTTTTATTCCAATGTGAAGTGATCTTGCTTTATCTGTCTTCACTAATTACTATCATAATCAGATAGACTTTCTAAAATATTTATTATCTGAGTTTCCCTATGCTTTTATTACTTTTTCTTTTACATATTTGGGCTTTTTATTGCTAATTTGCATAATCCTGGTGTGTTTTATTCTTGGATACCACATTCAGATTTTCCTATAACCCTTTTTCCTCTGTGCATAGGGACTGAGTCCCAATGAAGAGAAAAAATCCGTAGGATTTTGAGAAATATGCACCACAGCAATAGTGATCCCACTCTGCCTTTCCTGCAAGATTATTTAATTTTTCTGTCCAAGGAATCCTGTATGTGCTCTCCCGCACGTGCAGCCAGCACACTCAACGACCCCCAAGCACTGTCTTCTTCAGAGCACATATGACTGACAGCCCTTTAGTGGATAACATAAACAACTTGAAATGTTTTTGTTTTGCACAAGTGGTTTGAGATACTGCTTTTTTCTTTGCATCTACAGATGTTAGGCAGCATTAGTATTTTCAGGACTTTTGATAAGTTAGATTAAGGGTATTGAATTCCATTTTATTACTGTATGTTTGGAGGAAAGAAGTGTAGTTTAAACAAAAGCAATGAGTCAACTACTCTGGAGGTTTCAATACAGTAGGTTATTTAATCAGGATACTCAAGGGACTGAAAGATGGGCACTGAAATGGATTTTCTCCACAGGTCACTACTTTATTACTTTAACAATGGAGGAAGGGGCATCCTTAAGCTCCTTCCACTCACAGGAGGTATCTCACTGGATCCAGTGCGCAAATAAATGGCTCCCTAGCAGAACACCAACAGTTCAGAGCTGACCTTCAGCTTCCTCCCAGAGACATCCACCCCTGAACTTCTTCCTCATTCCCCTGTGAAAGGAATGAGAATGTGAAGGGTAAGATCTTCTATTCTCTTTAAAAGCATGAGTTACATCAGTAATCTTGTTTGTCTCAGGGAGTGCTGTCTACTAACTTTCACCTTTACCTCATTAAGCTACTAATTATGATACCTTTTTCTCCCCTTTCACCTTTATACCTCTCTCATCCTTGTCCCTGGTAGTCTAATATGCCACTCATGACACAAAAATATTTTAAACACTCTGCCAGCTTAAGCAAACATTTGGTTAATGGACTGCAAATAGGAAATAAATTCAATACACAAACAGAAACAGAGAAGATAAAGCAAAAATGCCACAAAGATGGATTTCCTGTAGCCAGGGCAGTGTTCCTTTTTCTTTCAGGCATACTCTCATGAGCAAGATTCCCATGTGCCTGAGCACAAACACCTCCTTTCCCTCTCTAGAATCATACCCCTGAATGGGTCTTGCTCCCAGTCTGTGACAATTTCACTGCCTTTTCTTCCTGCTCTTTGCCTGTATGCAAGGCAGACAGGGAGCACCCCTTTGCTCATAGAGTCTGTGCTATGCAGAACTCTAAACAAAGCCCAGAACCAAAGAAAGTCATATATTTATTTATAGTTTTGTTTTAAAATAGATTCAAAATAAATTTTTTTCTCTTTTGTGTAGTCTAGACTAGACTATTTCCATTGGAATGGACCTATAATAATCATCTAGTACAACTGCCTGACCAAAAGACAAAACTTCTTGTCAAGGGCATTGTCCAAATGCCTCTTAAACACTGACAGGCTTGGGGCATCACCCACTTCCCTAGGAAGGCTGTTCCAGTATTTAACCACCCACTCCGTAAAGAAAGGCTTCCTAATGTTACGTATAAACTTCCCCTGGCATAGCTTTGAACCACATCCATGTGTCCCTGAATACCAGGGAGAAGAGTTCGGCATCTCCCTCTCCTCCTCCCCTCCTCAGGTAGCTTTAGAAAGTAATGAGGTCATTCTTCATGTAAAGAACATTTTATTTTTCTAGTTTCATGAACTATTGTATTTCTAATGTTCATGTTTGCAATTATTCCTATACTGTACAGATTGGTAATATTTACTGAAACTTGTGTTCACTGATGTCATGCCAAATGGAATCATTGCTCTGTCATCATTCACCTGAATCTGTATTAAGTTTATAATAGCAAATGTTGCTTTCTTTGATCATTAAGTTACTAAGCACAAACCTCAGAAAATATTTTATTGCTAAATTACTTTTGTGAGAGATGTAATAGCATGATGCAATAAATGACATAAATAGTTAACATTTTCATGACATAAATAGTTAAGGTTTTGAAAACTAGGAAATCAGGATTCTTTATTTTTAGATGACTGATAATTGCCATTAAATCATTTCCCTATTGTTTCATAATGAGCAATCAAACAAGGATTCCTCTCTATTTGACAAACAATTTCATCTTTTTGGAAGACATTCCCCCATTTCTTTTACAACAAGAATTTTTTTTTGTTGTTTTGGGACTATAAATATTTAAGGTCACTGGCTGAAATAATTTCTCATCACCTAAACTCTACCTATATAAGGAAAGACTTTCATATCCTCTTCATTATTCAGACACCAACCCTTATAGTCAGATTCAAAAGGCTAAATGGACAAAAGCTCTATGTGATTTGTTGGGTGTGAGGCCAATCTAGATGATCTTCCCCATCTGGTGTTTAGGTCTATGAAACAAACTTCTCTTTGATATCTTGATTCTGCAATGCAAATTACTAAAATGTACACCTGCAACATAGAATTTCCCTGTTGATACTACTCCTTTGTATTACTCCTTTACACAATGCTAAGCAAAGCATTACAGCATCCAGAATTGTGATGTGTCCTAGCTCGTACTTGCAAATCAAGGCAAACCAGCACCATTTCCTCAGTGTGACTCCTGTTGTACAAATCCTGTTACTAAGAGAAAGTCCTCAGTCTCGGGCCTTAGTAAGATCTTAATCAGAATATCATCTTCTGTTATGGCCAAACTGTTCCTTTCTTCTTGAGTTTGTGTCACCAGTATCAAATTTCCAGAAATTTAAGTTCTTGTTATTACCAAAACTCCTCTTAAAGCTATTCCTGCCTGCATCTTTCTGTCTTCTTTATTTTTTAAAAAATCTACCATTACAGTCTTAGGTTACACATCTCTCTTGCTTCTTGTCATTCCCAGTCATGAGTTTTTGCTTTTAAGCCAAGTATTTCCTTTCCTCTGCCTTATGTCACCCTTTCACTAATTTATTTTTCTCTTTTGCATATGAAATACAAGCCAGGATGATGAAATCTTAATTTATCTTTTCAGATCTTTGGGATGGATTTTTTTTTTTTTTTTGAAACAGAGCAAACTTATGAAACAAACATTAATCTCTGAAAAGGCTCCTAGGATTCCAAGTGCATTCTCTCTCATAATGAAAAGTTATTTCAAGGCTTTTCAAAAGCACAGATAAATTTGTTAGATTTTCCTGAGTAAAAATTAAAAAAATATTCTGAATTTTTAAATGCAGATTCTCTTCTGAGTGGAACTACTATAGATTTTCAAAGTCTACAAAAAAGAAGGCAAAAAATAAAAGTATGAAAACTGTCATTCGCATGCCTTAGTTGGCAGACATTAACATTTACAGGCATGAAAAAAAAAAAAAAAGGCAAAAACACTGCTTCTGTCTGGGATGCTACAACTGTTTCCACATGTGGAAAGCAGTGTGTGACAGCCAGAAAGCCTGAATTTCCAGTTGTGCCAGGCTCAAAATTGCTAGTAGTATTTTTCAGCACACCATCAACTGCATTTAGAAACCTGCTAAATTTTACAAGTCAAAAGGACATAAAGGTTTTTTCATTTTGTTTCATTTAGAAATGCTTAACTAGATCATATTATACAATACCTAAATGAATTCACTAATTAAAAAATAAGTCCCAAAGGTCAAGACTAAAAAATCCTATAAAGCTCTGGGAAGGCTGCAAACATAATTTCTCTGCATTAACAACCATACCAAGAGCTATCTGTTCCTATGGTAATTCCTTCACTTCTATAAGGCTCCCAATGACTTTCTAACCCTTTTCCTTCCTCCTCCTTTGCAACAAAAGCTCCAAATGTCTTTTCTGTTCTTTTCCTCTCTTTGTTGTTCATCTGGCCTCTCATGCTCCCTCCCTCAAGAGACAGGAATTGTGTAAATACCCACCTTCCCATGCAATTCCATTTCCCCATCCTTCATCTCTCATTATTATTTCTTTTCTTCAGACAGCAGAGAAGCTGTTCAGCCTGACCTGTCCAGTCAAACACTACAGCACATGCAGGGCTTTATTCTG
This sequence comes from Acropternis orthonyx, assembly GCA_035583155.1. NCBI lineage: Eukaryota > Metazoa > Chordata > Aves > Passeriformes > Rhinocryptidae > Acropternis > Acropternis orthonyx. The sequence goes on along the minus strand of JAWWEU010000001.1, from coordinate 50,949,079 downwards.
TGTGAAAATTGATGCTACTTTTGGTTTTCCTATTATTCAAAAAGAATTTTAAAATAATGTCAAACTCACACCACACTGATCCATCATTGTTTATACTAAACAGAATGTTGAACTGAAAGCAAAATCTAGTTTTCTGTGGCAAAGAAGACAGTGGTATTATACATTTATAGTCCTAAAATAATAAAGCACCAGATGCTGTGCAGGAGTTAAATTGCTACGAAATACAGAAGGTCCTTGTTAAAAATCTCTTATTTTCCTGTCCACTGAGGCAGAAGAAAGAAGCTTCTACTACTAATGAAGATCTCCTGAGGAAAGAGGCATGGTGCAAGCCCCAGTCTGGAGAAAACAGCAAAACTGAGCACCTCGGTCCTTATTCTACAGCCTGGTCTGACAAGCAGCAGTGGTCAGCCTGACCTCCACTCACAGCTCTCAATAGGCCAATGCACCAAGTGAAAAAAAAACCAGTGACGTTTTGGAGAAAACTTTGGAACTGAATATTTCTGAAGGACCCCTGACTTTCAAGCTGGGTAACTAAATGGCTCATGACTTCTCCTAGCAATGAAAGGTCACAAAAAGCAGAAAGAGCCTGGTTTTGCTGGTTCCCATGCTGCTGCCAGAAGAAAAGGGAAAACTTACCAGGATGACCATAAAACACAAGTACCCTAGACTTGTTAAGTACTTGGGGAGTAATTGGGAGTAAAGACAAGGAGGTGGCATTGGTCTACTTCCCATGGTTTTCAGAGATGCTGATGTCATCTGAATAGTGCACTACCTCTTATGGATTGCGAAATTTTACTGTTTGCTGATAGAAGGAAGAATTTGTTGGCCACTTCATCAGGTTTAATACTATTTATTACCTCTCCTTGTCTTTCATTTTGTTTAAGACACTGCATATGTTTTTGATTGTCATTTTTAGGAGCACAGTCTTTTAAGCATAGGCATCCGATTCATAAAAATGCAACAGTAATATCAGCAGTTTTCATTAAAACTTTGAAACTTCATCCATTTTTCCTAATTAATTTTTTTCCTTCTTGATTAAGGGCTTTCACAGTGCATGCCTACAGATGGTTTTAACTATGCTTTTTATTTTAAAAGCTTAATTATGAGCCTTAAAAATTCACAGTTAAACTTTTTAAAATCAACAATAAATGTATGAGAAGTTTCTACAATGACAAGTCTAGTCTGGGAGGGAATGATTTTTTAAAGAACAAAAATTCTAAAATTCCTCTACCTCTTCCATTATTTTTTTGTCTATCAACTGAATTTATCCCTTTTTAAAGAAAAAGTCTCAAGTTATTTCCTTACTCTTCTTCCACGTCAATTACATTTCTCTCCTCAATACTGTCCTCTCTCTGTCTTAGGAACTGCACATACATTTGCATTCTATTCTGTAAAACTACTACACAGTAATACATTTTGTGTAACATTCTGACAAAATTGGCAATTTAAGAAATTAAAAACATGAATGTGAGTATTTAGGATAGATTTAACTTCTGTGACTCGGTGTAAATTACATGCAACTGGGTTTGGTTGTAGGAAGTGTAGTAAACTATGATTGCTGGATAGCAATCTATGCATGGCAGATGCTCAGAACACCTGCTAATCACTAATTTTAAACCCATTGACTTTAGCCTACTTAAGTCAACAAAGGACCAATCATGAAGATTGAGGGTCTTAAAGAATGAAGAACTCCAAAGAGTTGCCTGTCTGAAAAAATTTCCGTTCATCATGTGTTAATTAAAAAATTTCAACATTAACCATTAATTTGTCAGAAATTAAAAATTAATAAAGATATCCTGAATTAAAATTTTAAAAATGCAATGACTTACAATGGAAGTTAATGCAATTTTAAGAAGCACAGATTAATGCAGTTACTGAAAAAGCAGTTGTGTTCATGTTATGCTTACAGCTATCACCATAACAGAATAAAAGATTCAGGTGAAAAAGTCTCAATTTTTCCATCTGCCTACACTCTGCATTCTTTCTAACAATTCATTTTCACAGTGTTTGCTCATTCTAGTTTAAGATGACCCATTTAATCAGGTTGCTACAATTTATCTTATGAGATGTCTACAGTCAAATTATAGCCTATGGACCTTTGGAAACTTCTGCCATTATGTCTAAACTTTTGTGTCTGAATTTGATCCTGTAACTGCTAGTTAATCTGGAATCAGACATAACACTATCCCTATCTCAGCTGGCATGAACTCTCCATATTTCTGCCTTTCTGCTACACATCCACTTTAACTGTTATTTTCTGTCAAACTTTTGAAATCCTGTTCCTAAATCAGTCTTCTCTGTCCTCTCATCACTGGGATTCTCTTCCTCTCTGAGATCCTTTTGGTAAACCAGCATAGAGAATAACACACCATGCTCATGAGGAAATTCAACCAAAACATGGGAGAAAGGGGCTCTGTTAGCGACTGTTCATACCCTGTGGCAATTTGGCCAGTAGCTGACAAGAATTCAGATAATCATAAGCAGATAGTCTTTTAAACTACTGGGACACTGACATCTTTTGATGTAGAAATAAATAAATGAAGGTATAGGATTAAGTCTAGAGAATCTAATCGTTGTGGAAAACAAATGTTATTAATAGCTCACATAATGATTAACCTTTGCTGCCTGAAGAATAACTTAAACATGTTTCAGAAAGCCATCGCACAGAACATACGTATCATATTTATTTCTACTTATTTCTACAATTAAGAACTTTCCCTGTAGGAAAACACAAAAGACAATGAGGTAAACAGTGAATCAAACAGCAGAACAGGCCTTCTGAAAGCTTGTCAGTAATAAAAGAGGAAAAGGTACTTAATCACTAAAGCATGCACTTTAGTTGTGATTTTTTTCCCCCTGGTTTATTATTGATATAAAACATGATGACTGAAGACATTTTTAATGCTTGGAAAGCAGAACAGGCTCAGTAAACCAAAGTATCTAGTATGTGCATTTTCTTCTTGTTTTATAAATATAAAACTATACAAAATTAAAATTGTGATTTCATGTTCTACTTCTGCATTGACAAAAACAAAAAAAAAAAAGCAAAACACTTGAATAAAACCTTTCCTTGCTAATGACATAAAATGAAGTAATGAATGTGGCAATATAACATTAGTAGTTTACTTTTTTCATCTGAGCAGAAAGTAAATGTTGGCTTATCTCTGCTCTCAGCTTCTTCTTTCTATCACAAATCATTTGCCTTGTTCCCACCTTAAGAAGGTGCATTGAGATTTTGAAAGCACATACTCTTCACTACAAACTGTGGTTATGATAAGGCCCCAACCATCTGCCAACCTTCAATTTATCCACTGCAGGGTACAAGATCAGAGAACCGGCAAACCTTCAAAACTTACAGCTGAAAAAGGACTGAATGGGAAGTAGGTAAAACATACATACTGAAAGGTGTCGCATATAGTACTCATCAGGTTTCAGTGTCTATTAGAATTTCAGTTTTGGAACAAGGTTATACTGTTACATTTAAAATAAATGTTCTCAGTTATTTGCAGGGTTTGGGTTATAAAGAAATAATTCTGTTTGGATTATTTCCCAGAACGCATTCTTCAAAACTTCACTTTGTTTTTGACATAAATTGAAAACAATAATAGAGATATACTGGATACAGGCTTCAAAATGGCATTAAAGAGGCACATTATCAATATGTTTAAAACATTCAGAAAGCTCAGCTTTGCATCTTTCTAAGTGAATGACTAGATACTTAAGACAGTAATATCTGTTTCAATAAACTACTGTGTGGAAAATGTTTTGAATAATAGTTAATTTATGCTGAGGTAGTGACAGCATAATATAACTGAAATCTGTGCTAATAGGAAAAAAGAAGCCCCTTCCAGCTATTTCTGCTACAATCAGCTGCAGCAATTTTCACCCTCTCTCTCTCTCTTGCATAAAATATTACTTTAAGTGTATGTGAAAATGCTAGTTGCTACTTTTAAAAATCAATAATTGCTACCTGTCACCCATATGGAGAAAAAACAAAAAAAAACCCAGGCAATAAAGAAGAAATTTTCATGTACAAGACCAATATATATTTGTTTTATATATTTCTGCAATAAAAGAGAGCAATTGTGGTTAATGTTCTTTTCATATTGGCAAAACATTAACCTCAGTTTGGGTAAGACTCCAGCATTTAAAATGCATATGAAATTTCTAATGTAGATGAGAGTGGGCCAAACAATTTATTCCGAATAATACTTCGAGTAGGTTGAAGTATTAGAATATATTTTTCTGGGCTATGGGGTATTACTGACTCACCCTAGTATTCCTTTGATGAATGAATGAACTGAAACATTTATCAAATAGGTTGACTGAGGTCTCATCAGCTGAATAAGTTATCATCAGCTCCTCAGTTTGAATGCTCGATGTAAAATTGGTGATGTGCATTGAGTGGCAGTGCTTAGACATGTCTGGATGCTGAACTTTTTAATCACCAGTACAATAAATAATAAATAAATCCTAAACCTTCTAGTATGCCATTTCAGACAAAAACCCTGCCTGTATGCCACAATTATTTTTTTGTTTTCACGTACTGTGTCTTTTTTTGATTATGAAAAGATTCCTGATTCCCAGCATGATCCAGGAATGGTCATGAACTCAGATAATCACAGATTCTCTAAAATACAAACCGATCATCTCTAACACAAAACTGAAGATATTGTGATCAATCATTAACCTAACTGTGAATAATTGTTTTAAGCAAATGGTAGAAGGATGTTTTTAGATTGGATTCCTATGGATCAGATCATGATATCTGACTCCTTGTCATAAATGGCTTGTGTTACTTAGTGTAGATGCTCCCAAAACATTACTTCGTAGTTAAAGAAGATGCATAATTAAAATTTTTCAGTCAAAATTAAGAAAGCACCTTCTGAAAGCCCTTTCCTCTGAAAAACAAGCAGATAAAAGTACACACATTACTATCCAAATAAAAGCCTACACATTGGGCAATTACTGTAGTAACTGATCTAATGCAAATTATGTAATTCCTTATTGAATATTCTAATTTAAGGTGTCTTCTCCTGTATTCAGTGTCTTCTGCAGGAATCTTTACCTACAGAAATAAATATCTTACCCTCAAAAAGTCCCTGTGTTTTTTTTTTATTGATCTACAGACATCTATTATGACAAAGTGACAGCAAGACAAAACTCTTCCCATTTAGAGAAGAGGATACTGATCACTGAAACTCACTATTATATCCATAGCTGTTGCAAGAGCGAAACATAAAAATTCCATTAGTTTTCTGCTGGTAATCTCTTAATGCATACAAAACACCCTCAAGGGCCAAAAAGTAGTATAAAATGATCTTGTGTGTGTGTGTGTGTGTGTGTGTGTGTGTGTATGTGTGTGTATGTGTGTGTGTGTGTGTGTGTGTGTGTGTGTATGTGTGTGTGTGTGTGTGTGTGTGGTTTTTTTCCCACAAATCAGTATAAATTTAGGAAAAAACCCTTTTCCTATATGTCTAGGAAAAACAGCATTTGGGAATGAAGGTGTAGATTTCTTGACAAAAATCAATAGAATGTAGAATGCAAGTAAACATTTCTCAGAGAACAGAGCCCTTAACATATAGGAAAATAATTTCTACTCTGATGACAGCTTTTATTTGAATTCCTTCAATTAACTTTGAAGAAAGTAGATGATGATACTACACGCAGCTTCCTACTAATTTCAGCACTATCCATATTCCTGCCTAAGCAGGACTGCTCCTAGAAGGGAAGGAAAGAACCTCCCTTGCATGAAGGCAATTAAGTACAAGTGTAAGTGGCCAGTGCTGTGGGTACTATTCAGTCAAGCAGATCCAAAGGGGTGGTTTTGATATTCTTGTCACATCAAAGAAACGGCTCCCAGAAGAAAAAGATCGTAACAAGTTAAAAACAGAATCAGAATAAAGAAGTCCAGTGAAAGCAAGAACAAGCACACAGTGGCAAGGGCTGGTGCTACCTTGAAAGCGTTATACAGTGCTATTAGAATGGCGTGTTAATTTTTTCCTCATAAATTTGCCATGTTCAATAACCAGGGAAAGGCTAGCATTCTAGCTCCCTTTGTTAAAGATGTATCTATCTTGCTGAGTCTTGACAGCCCTATCATGTCAGCCCTCTATAGTAGCCAAAAGAGTTTCAGCAAGGAGGGGGGGAAAAAATGAAAGGAGAAAAAAAAAAGAAGTGAAAACTGATGTGATCTACTCTGTTTCCTGTGGGTATATTTCACTATAGCAGATCCAGAGGGATGCTTTGTTATTCCTGTCAGATCAAAGAAAGAGATAACTGAAGGAAATATAAGAGGAAAAATATAACCCACAAATGAGGGTAGCTGAAAAGCACTGCATCTACTGCATCATTATGACTTTTCAAATTATTTAAATATGCTAAATATCAAGTCACCACCAAAGAAATAAATATTGCATAGGCCATATGCTCTGTTAGCTGTCAGAAAAACTGTCCTACTAGGATTGGTTTATGGGCACAGCAACTGCCTGTCAAACACTAGCAATTTTAATCATTTTTCAATTTGCTGTGTGAGTTGCGAGTATGCTCAGGTATTTTGACAGGTGGCTGCTGGGAAAAAAATCTCAGCCCACTAGCTCCACACTGCCTTGCTTTCCTACACACTTGCAATTTCTGCTGGATTGGAGGGATGCATTTGGTGAGGATGCAGCAAGTCACAGGGAAGTCACTGTACTGCACTGCTAAGCTGGATTTGCAACTCAACACAAGGATGACACCAAGTTAGCCTAGAGTCTACGGCAAACCAAAAGCTGGAAAGATTTTTCAAAGTATTTCTAATCACAAACAAGATGGAAGTCTAAAAGAGAAATAAACAGAGATCTGGCTATGATTTAAAAAAAAAAAAAAAATCAAAAACAGCACTTTTCTGCAATTAGATGTGCTTTCAGTGCTACATGTGATAAACCTTTTATGCACTAAACTGCACACTTAATTATTTTGAGTTTAATCTACAAGGTAGTAAAATAAGGTAGTAATAAGTAAAAATAATTTTACCTCATTTGTTGCATTTTCTAGTAAACAGTATAGCTGTGTTCTTCCCTTTCAGCCACAACACTTTGTATCATACAAGGTTCTAACTTAAAAAACCCACACCTCTATGGATTTTTCAGTGCCTAGATTTCCAGGTGTTTGGGAAAAAAAATAAGGCACCTAAAATCTAGAGACATTCTGGGAGAAACCGAGGAAGGAACTGTATTTTAGCAAAGAAATGGACAAACAGCATTGGAGCATCACAAATAAACCACTTTTCCTATATTGTTCTTTACACATTAGCATTCTCAGCATCAATGCCCCGAAGTCAGCAAAGTCTATCCTCCAGAGGAAAGGATTTGGATTATGATGTAAACTAACAGTAAAGACAATTCCAAATAACATCTTATGTCCAATATAACTACTGTTTACATATTAAAAAGAGATACAGGCTTTGTACCAGGGATGTTCTGTCATGTTTCTCCACAGGAGAAGACCGTCATGGTAAAGTTCATTATCAATTACTGCCTTACAAGTACAAGATGAGTTAAGCTGTCATAATTTTCTCAGCTAGAAATCCTGTGCTGTCAAAGCGTGTCAATTTTTAATCTGACAAAAGGAAGAAAATTATCTGTTATTCTGACCTCTAATTTCTTGACATTTTAATGCTGTAATTGCTGTGGTTAGTGCTGCAACCATTATTTCACCTTTCAAATAAGAATGAATCAATATCCTTAAGCTGTTCTTCAAGTTTTAGCTTTCACCTCACTGCTTTTATTTTAAAAAGGAGAAAATGCAGAAATAGAATAAAAAAGATTGAAATAAAATTTTAAAAAATAATTTGGGGATCTGGAAAATGTTTATTTTGTTGCACTTCCCCCCCTCCCCCCCTCCCCCCTCATTAAAATATGAAAACCACTTTACAATGTGCAGACTAAGAAAGACCATTACAACTGACAGAATTGGAAAACTTCCCAATTTCTAATGATAAAAGATCAAACCCACAAAATTCAATTTTATACATTCTGTGGAGCAAGTAAGTCTGGACTCTCATGTTGCCCTCATCACTACTTGAGATAGATTATCATCAAGTATTTTTTGTGGTATCAGAAAATTATGAAGTTGTTTGAAAAATCGAAATCGGTATGTTAAAATGAAATCAGTTTATTTTACCCATCCAATGCAGCTCTAAAGTTGCCAAAGAGTTATTACAGGGGCAGATGTATGTGATTTCATAGAGTGTAGTAATCTAAAACTTAATGCTGTCACAGTATTCTGGTTTCAACCATTGTGAATTCCCAAATTGTAAAAAGAAGAAAGCATGTCAGATGGAAAGTTTTCTACTAAATACGCTGAAACAGAATAAAAGCACCTGGATGGCCATTTTCCCAATGTTAAACAGTAGAGAGTTCTTGGAGGGTTTTCAATGCACGTGAGAAAGATGTAAGGAATGGCAGGGATAAGTTGTTCCACCATGGAACACCTTTTTTTCCAGATAGACGACTACTCAAATTACTTCTTTAACATTCTTCACAGAAAACAAAAACACAGAACATATTCCTTAGAGATTAAATGAGGTGCTCAAGCAAAGGGTGGAAGTCAATGGGCCACCATATAGCACAAACAGGTCATGGGACTCTGCCTTTTTTAATTATGTCTTTCAACCAGCTCAGACCTAAATGGGACAGTTTGGGGTTTTTTGGTTTTGTTGTCTTCTTTTTTGTTGTTTTTGGGGGTTTTTTTATTTAGAGACTTTTTTTCACTGGATAGATTCTGCTGGGACTCAGGTCGATGTGAAATTACTTACAGACACAGTTTGAAGAGGTTACTGCCGTACTTGAGCCCATTGGTCTGACAGTGGCTGCTGACAATAAGGTTGCATTGATTGATGCATTTTACCACCATTTATTGAGAACATTATTATCTTCTGTGACACAGAACCAAAATATTTCAATTTGTTTGCAAAATAAACACCAAGAGCATTTGGATACTGAGAGATGCATTTTCCTGGATAGCTGCAGAGTGCAATTAATGCTAAATTGCAGTGTTTCTGGATTAAGATGCCAGACACCACCACCTGCCACTGTAAATATGATAAAACATGATAAACAGTTGTTATCACTATTTTTAGGGGTGCTAGTGTTCCTGTCCTTGCATATCTGCATTTATAAGGGTTCTTCTGAGGCTTTTAAAACATCTTTTTGATTTTAATTTAATTTCTGGAACATCCACAAATAGTCAAAATAAAGTAAAACACCCAACAAACCCAAATCAAACAACAACAAAAAAGCTAATAAAACAGCACATATACTTGTCACACAAAAACATGACATCCAAATATGTGGTCCACTAGATCATCAAGACATCAAATTCTTTATTACTGGCCAGAGAATATCTGCTAGTTTCATAAACAGAGCCCAGGAAAACAGAAGGAAGGTCTAAATCTGTCTATATTTGTATATTTACTGTTAATTTTGATTGGAAATTAGTCTACAAATCCAACTTGTGGCAACAAAGTTAAATAGCCTAAGAAGAGGTTTATATGTTACTGACTGAATGGCCATGGCTTATATGTAGAAGTGAGTGAACAAAAACATCTCCATTAATTTTTTTTAAATTTCTGATGACAAGTTATGCATGTAAGTAGAGCTACAGGAAAGTTGAAGAGTCTCATCATATCATAAGATGTTAAATAAGGTGCACAGACAGACAGAGAGACCTCAATTGCACAAGCTCCCAAGTGGGAGAAGACCTTTAAAGTCGAGATGTAGGAGTCTGCCCATGAAAATCAGAAAATTAAGCCGTGCAAATCCCCTGTATTCATGGTGCCTGACACCTGTCTTATACTTCAAAAAGCATTGCTTCTTTGAATCTCTAGAAGAGCATGACTCTTCTCATGCTCAAAGTTTTAAATCCAGATAACTGTTATGTAGATGTCAACATTAAATATTTGAGGCAGGGGAAATCAAAGCAATTCTAGTCGTTCTTAAAACTAAGCAAATATTAATTGATTAGAAAATCTAAACTTTGCAGTGCCTGAAGTGAAAATCCAGCTCTAGGAAGCCAGGGGTCTGCATGATTTTTAATTTCTGCTCCTAAAAAAAGCATCAAATGCAGCAGGTTGCAGCAATGCACTGCTAAAAAACATGACAAATCCAATATTTAGCTGAATATGAATGGTTTCTAGAATCTATTTTTCTCTGAAATCTGTAGACTTCTGCCTCCAAGACTGGAAAACAAACAAACAAACAACCCACTGCCTGACAATGTATAAATTATTACTGTTTTCCATAGAGCAGATGGCAGCTATCTGGGGGAATGGAAGATTGTGTGCAGAGCTTCATCACAGCGGTACTGATCTAGCAGCTGTTGCTTCTTCACACTTTTCACCAAATTTCAATTGTTTTAGGCAACAAATGGATGGTATTAGAAAATCATCATTCAAAATAACAGTCTTGCTAAAAACAAATACAGTCACTGAAAGGAAACATGTATCAGGATATCTATAGCAGATTTTTTTAAACATTTACAGATTAATTCAAAATACTTGTATATATATGCATTTTCCACACATATATAGAAACATAAATACTTGTATGCACAACCTATAGCAAACATCTTCTATTTAGTTTGATTATACTTTAGGTGATTAAAACAAAAGCAATCTCAGTATTTGCTGCTGTAACTTTAGCAAATATATTCTTTCTCAGACACGTATTCTCACCAACATTGCCTGACTGAAAAAGTTAGATATTTTCCCCCCTGACAATGATGCAGTGTTTTCTCTCAGTTTTTCAGTTCTACTAAGTGAACTTAATAAAAGCAAATTACAAAAAGTAGGAGATTACATATTGCAGAATATACATTGCATTACAATTCCCCACATCATAACTGCCTATTAATATATATTAAGGACATCTGTTTTATTGCTAGTTTATTTAAACTTGATTCTGAAGTCACGTACGGCCTAAATTCTGAATCAAGTCACACACACCAATTTTCTCCAGCACTGAAAGATGGAAAAAGTACCATTTTTTGTGAGATGACAGCAGTTTTCAGAATGAAATGGCAGTAAACACCTACCTCCCTGAGGACAGGATCAGTGATACTGTCCAGGTTCACAGAGCCTTCATATGTTAGGTAGTGGAAAACATTGAGTGCACGCACTGCTTCTGGTCCTCGTTGCTTGTAGCCAAATATAAGGTCAATCCACTGATGAAGTTGACATGATACAAACTCGCTTTCCAGGGCCTGCAAGTGAAATTCAGGGTTAGCAAGTAACTGAGAAAACATAACGGGTATTGTTACATATTCTGTTCAGGTTTATTGTATATATTTGAAATCCTTCAAACATTAAAAAAATGTAACTAATTATACTGAGAGAAGCACTAAAAAGATACTCTCTTTTCCTTCACCTTTATATCATGCTAATTTTCTTCTTAGCTACTGAGTTTCTCCTAGCTGCAAGGCTTTTAGTTATTATTTTTTTTTGGGCTCGTCAAGTAAGTTACGTAATTTATCAAAAAAATTACAGAAATGGGAAGAAAATTCAAAAAAACCAATCCTCCAACTCGTTTTCTAACTAGTTTTAATTAGTCTTAAATCTAAAATGGAAACTTGAGGATTAAAAAGCTGTATCAGCAAAATGAGGTTCTGAACTCCATGTGTATCTTGTGACTCTCAAAGGAGAAAAGCAATTTTCTCACTAATTTTTGATATTATGTTGGTTCACTAGAGAAAACACAAGCCATACCTAGCTAGTTTAAAAATGGATTCAAGGATTGCTATTCCTTTCCTCAGCATGTGGAAAGAGATTAATTCCAGACAGAGGAAATGATGGTAGTATTACTATTGAGCCTGATCCAAACAATACAGCTTCATCAAACATGATTGGCATCCTTAGTAAATATCATTGCCTGAACTGGAGCTTTCAAAAGCTGAAGGCTTTATAGAGTTTCTCCTTACCCCTCTACCAGATTACTTGTCCTAGTTTTCCATGAGTCTGTACCCTGATTCACAAATCATTCTCCTATAAAGACTCATTGTGTATTTAAGATGGCATTCTGGCACACTCATTCCTTTGCTCCTAATGCTACCTTCAGACAAGAACTTTAAACAAAGATTTATGTCTCATTGACCAAATTTTTATACATGTCCTTGCCCAAACTCCATCACAGTCCTGATTTTGCACAGTGTCATATGCCTATCAGAACAAGTGCGGTTCAGTTCTCAAATTTGGTAACTAAATTTTGAATAGTTCATTAGAAAATAATAAAAAAAAAAGGACAGAATCACAGAATGGTTTAGTTTGGAAGGGACCTCTGGAAATAACCTGGTCCAAGTCCTCTGCTTCAGTAGGGCCACCTACAGCAGGCTGTCCAGGACTGTTTCCAGATGTCTTTTGAATATCTCCACGGACAGAGACTCCACAACCTCCCCATGCCAATGTTCCAGCACCCTCACAGTGAAAAATACATTTCCTGATGTTAAGAGGGAACCCTCTGTTTCAGTTTGTGCCCATTGCCTCATGGTCTGTCACAGGACACCACTGAAAAAGGATCCTGATTTGCTTTGCAGAAAAAATACCTGCCTTAGTACAATTTGCTATGTAAGCATCTATGTCAAGCTTACTACTACTTACTGCATACAGGCAGAGATCACAGGAACCCTGTATATTACATTACCTAATAATTTTCATTCTCAAAGATTGTGGCTTTCCCTCCCCCTGAGAATTCCTAATTCCCGCACTGTTTTTATAATGGTGTCACTACTCAGCACAAACACTTCCCAGCTAGGACAGAGTTTCATGTCTGACCCAGGAAAGTTCAGATTCTACAAGGAGAAAAATGTTGGGAAAAGATTATTCATTTTGTTCATTTACATCAAAAGGAGGCTAATCATCAGACACTTTAGCATTCTGCCGTTCACCGCTTACTGGCAGCAGCCCCCTGCTCACCTTCCCACACACTAATAGTCTCAGACAGGGCAAACCCAGCTGGCTTGCTGGGTCACATGCAAACGTTCCTCAGACATTTTCCCTGTAATGATCCTTGTGGAAGAGGAATTCTCTGTGCTTTGGTGGAAAACTGGACCCTTTTCTGTCGAAACCAGTGACTATTTTTTCTGGGGAAAATGGATGGGAAGGGTCGGGCTTAAGAGCTGACATGTTTTCAAGGGCTTAAGTTCAGCACACCATAAAAAGCTTTAAAGGAACATTGCAGACAACCATATAAAGTTTTGTTGTTTCCTTTTCAAAATCAGAGGCCATCACACGCATATTGTGAGTAATATTATTTAAATAGCATTAATGTTGCTTAATACTAAATACCATTTAAGCTAATATTATTTGGTTCCAAAGCATGACTCCCAAAAAATAATTAAAAAGGCCAAAGCCTTAATTATGTTGTATTGTGCACATACAACATGACACAGTCAGCAACTACATCATCCCATATAATCTTTGTCATAGGACTTTTACCTCAATTAGAGTACAGAATGCTAGCATTCAAGGATAAAATTAAGTATGCCACAGCAACCACAAATACAGCATTTCCTTACTTTTTAATGCTCAATTTGTAATGTTCCCTTTGTATGCATGTAATAAAACTTTTTAAGAATTTAGAATTTAAAGCCTGTTATCTTTCCAGCATTCATCTCAAATCAACTTAAAACGAGCAGCCTAAGTGTTCTCTTGAGCATCTGAATTGTGCACATTTAAAGTTTTTCATCTGTATCTATGATTTATTTACTAAGAAGTAATTAACAAAAAAAAATTAGTAGGCATTTCCTTTGGATAAAAATAACATTGTTATTTGTGGAATATTGAGAGAATTTCAGGAAAATGGCAAAACTTTTGACTATTCAAAGGTGGGACAGTAAATTTGAAAAAAAAATCAATTCTTGGGTTAAATGAGCATATTTCACCCATTATCTCACCTAATATCCCCTCTGGTGTTAGAATCACAGAGACATAGAACAATTCATCTGGTCCAATTCCCTTACAATAAGCAGGGACATCTTCAACAAATTCAGGTTGCTCAGAGCCCTGCCCCACCTGACCTTCAATGTTCCCAGGGATGGGGCATTCACCACATCTCTAGGCAACTTGTTCCAGTGTTTTACCATCCTTGTTTTAAATATTTTTTCCTTATATCTCTTCTGAATCTACCTTCTTTTCGTCTAAAGCCATTACTGTCTGTCCTAAGTCAGTAAGTCCAGCAAAAATTTTGTCCCCATCTTTCTTATAGGCCCCTTTAAGTACTGAAAGATCACAATAAGGTCTCCCTGGAGCCTTCTCTTCTCCAGGCTAGACAACTCCAGCCCTCTCAGACTGTCTTCCACAGGAGAGGTGCTCCAGAACTCCAGTCATCTTCATGGCCCTCCCCTGGACCCACTCTGACAGGACAATGTCCTTCCTGAGGACCCCAGAGCTGGATGCAGTACTCCAGGTTAAGGTCTCACAAGAGTGGAGTAGAGGGACAGAATCCCTTCCCTCATCCTGCTGGCCATGCTGCTTTTGATGCAGCCCAGGATACAGTTGGCCTTCTGAGCTGCAAGCTCACTTTGCTGGCTCATGTCCAGCCTCTCATCCACCAGTACCCCCAAATCCTTCTCAGCAGGGCTGCTCTCAATCTGTTCATCTCCCAGTTTGTATTCATACCAGGAGTTGTCCTAACTCAGGTGCAGAATCTTGCATTTGGTCTTGTTGAACCTTGTGAGGTTCCCATGGGCCCACTTCTTGAGCTTGTTAATGTCCTTTTGGATGATATCCCACGCCTCAAGTGTATCAACCACACACTCACCTTGGTGTTATCTGCAAACCCGTTGAGGTGCACTCAATCCCACTGTCTCATTGATGAAGATATTAAACAGTATGGGTCCCAGTACAGACCACCACTTGCCACTGACGTCTACTTTGACATTCAGCTGTTGATCATTACCCTCTGGGTGTAACTGTCCAACCAATTCCTTATCTACCAAACAGTCCACCTATCAAATCCATCTCTTTCCAATTTAGAGAGGATGTTGTGGGTGACCCTGTCAAAGGCCTTACACGAGTCCCAACAAATGACATCTGTAGCCCTTCCCACATTCACTGATGTAGGCACTCCACTGTAGAAGGCCACAAGGTTGGTCAGGCAGGACTTGCCCTTGGTGAAGGTGTGGTGGCTGTCTCAAATCACCTCTCTATCTCCGTGTGCTTTAGCTTAGGTTATAGGAAGCTCAGTTCCGGGAGCTTCCCAGGGACAGAGGTGAAGCTGACAGGTCAATAGTTCTCAGGGTACTCCTTTCTACCCTTTTTAAAAATGAGTGCAATGTTTCCCTTTTTTCCAGTCACCAGAGATTTCACCTGACTGCCACATTTCATGAAGAGTGGTTTGACAACTGCATCAGCCAATTCCCTCAGGACTCTGGGATGCAACTCATCAGGTTCCATAGACTTTTTAGGTATGTTCAGGTTCTTCAGGTGGCTATAAAACTGATCTTCTCTTACAGTGGAAGAAACTTTGCTTCCTGAGGCCCCATCTTGCAGTCCAGTCACTCAAGGGTTGTGGAAAGAGACATTGCCATTGACAACTGAGGCAAAAAAGTTGTTGAGTACTTTGTCCATTACCACCAGTTTGTCAGTCTTGCTCATGATGGGGGGGTACACTTTTTTTGACCTTTAAAGTTAGAAGAGTTAGGATAGTTGAACACCTATGTTGTATTTCTCTGAGGCAGTTTCCACTTGCATGACAAGCCCTTACTAAGCAGCTTGTCATTCCAGAGAAGGTTTTACTGACCCTGGCAGGTTTGGAGAACTTCTATTTCATGTGGCTTAATAGTTCTTTAATAACTCATTAAATGAGGTACTTTTTAGCTGCTGAATATCATATCTTTGTCTCTAATTCTTTAAGCAGTTTTATTGTACTATGTTTACAGGTCTAATGGTTCTTTAAAAAACTCTGGCTCCCTTACTTCCTTGGGGAAGGACCTTTGTTTCTTGAGGAAACTGAGGAAACTTGTAACATGGGGATTTAAATATTTGGAACAATAAATTTCAGAATGCCACACAAAAGTGCCAGTTGGGAGAATTATTGTCAAGGAGGCTCTGAGGAAGTTGGTGGTAGGAAGGGGTGGTAGCTGTGTGATGTAAAACTGGGGTGGTGCAGCATTTGGGACAGAGACCAGAATATATGGTGGAGAGAGGAGCCAGCGCTGAGAAGGAGAATGACTCTTCATGGGCCTTAGCACCACACAGCCTCCAGCTGCAGGCTGTGATGGGTGCTGTGTGATGATGTTCATGGCATCCCGATTGGGCTGTCCTGTGGTGCATGAACAACAGATAGGGTGCGCTCAAGAATGGGCCACCAAAATGCTACAAAGTTCCACCTGGCCCTCAACAGGGACAAGGCTCCTGATCTGTGCTTTATAACCTGGATTCATTTTAGTCAGGAGAAAGCTCCTTATGTCAGGTCTGACCTGATTTGCTGGTGTTTCTCCAAGTACTTCTGCAACGCCACTCATGCGATACTTGCAGAATCCTCTCCCTAATTTGCTCTAATGCACAGGATGCTCCCCCTCCATGTAAGTGCCTCCTGAAAATTTATGAGCTGTTCACTGTCAACAGTACATTGTTTGGTTTCTCAAGAATATGCAACGCTCAGGAGGGAATAGGGCATTGGAATTTTCTGTATTAAAAATAATTTGTAGGTACTGTAGGAACAACATTCAGAAAAAGCTAATAATAGTACTAATAATACCTCAAAACAGGCTGGTGCTAAAGAACAGCATTTTTCAAGAACATTTTTGTTATAAAACATTTTGGGGAGTTAAATTTTCTGAGCATCTTTTTAATATGAAATATATGAAAACATTATTTTTAAAAAAGCAATAATAAATATTACTTGTATAATAATGTCATGTTATTTATGAGTTTTGAAGATTCTTACTGTTAAACAGAAATAGACTAACATCCAGCTTGTTTTCTATTATAATTAAAATGTAAAGAAAATGGAGTTTTATTCAGGCACTCTCAAACTCAACTTGTTTGAACCACTGTTATTAGGGCTTCATTTTCAAATAGCAACACTCCAGTCAGTATTTTTATCATGGGTATTGTTTTGAGGAAGGAGTTTCTCATGTTACTGTTTTCAGTGGAGTGACTTTTATTGCCAATAGGTAAACTGCATTATTATGCATCTAGTGTATGTATATTTTGTGGGGTTTGAGTATTTGCAGGCAAGTGTATACACACATGTTCCACAGGCTGAAAACCTGATCTGTAGCTGTTGTAAAATACAAATAGGTATTAGTAAGTTTATATATAAACTAAAAATAGTTAATATAAACCAAGTTATTTCTTACTGGGAACAAGCACTATAGCTCTTTTCAGACCTTTATGCAGTATGAACACTGCACACTTTCCCCTCTGCTCATTCTAACTCGATGTTAAAAGTATTTTTCACAGAGATTCCAGTAGGAGGCAGTGGTTTTTATTGTAACGTACAGTATGTGCTCTGCAAAGTATCAGAAGTTCCAGGTTTACCAAACATGCTATTCCCACCTCTTTCTAACACAACATTTTGTGCTTTCTAGGTATTTTGTGTCACCAGAGAAGCAGAAAGTTCTGATACTGATCCTTGTCTGTACCACAGCTGCACCTGCCCTTCCTCCTTCTGCAGTTCCTCCTTTGCTTCCCTCCCTTCCATGTCTGTATGTGGTTTATCTCTCAAAAAAAGCCTTGTACCTTGCTACTAAATTATATTTTAAAATATTTTCTTATAATTAATTTGAGGCAGTTTGGCTTTACAGCTGCTCAATAACAGATCATTGGCCATTTCAGCCCATGAGCTGGGTTTTTCTCCTCTGCCCTCTTATCTGCGCTCCTCTGCAGCCATTGCATACACAGATTCTCTCTGCCCAGTATTTCTCTCCCTCATTTACCATTCCTTGTACTGACTACTGAAGCAAAATACTTGACTTCCCCCATAAAATAAACCAGAAAATACTGGCATCTGAAATGAGTCTTGTTCATTTAAGCAAAGTAATATTTTAATTAAATATTTAATTAAAATATTAAAAATTACACAGAAGTACATTATACAGATTTGGGTTATTCAGGGATGTCTGCACAGAAACTGATTCTTTATGTAAGCGTCTTCAAGATGTAAATAAGATTCTTCGTCAATACAGCAAGATCGAAAAAAAAAAAAAAAATCACTGTTTTTTTCCAAAGTCGATTGAAACTCCTATTGCCTGAATAACTTCTAATTGCATTGGGAACTAACCTTGGCAAGCCACAAAATAAAATCAAAGCTACTACTGATGAAGTAATATCAAGTCTTATCTACTGCTTATCTGGCAGAAAAGAAATGTCAACTGCTGCTGAAGGGTGGGGAGGAAAAGATAAATCTTCCATATCCTCATAGCACCGAGATTGCATACTAGACATTTCTAATGACTATTCAAGAAGCTTTTTAATTATGAAATACTTCTGAATGACATGGTTCTGAATAGCCAGGGAACTGTACAAAAATGTAATTGGCAGCACAAGAGTGCAAATAAATCATTTCAGAGACAGAAAGAAAATTCAATCTTAGTAACAGTTATGTAATAGGAACAAAATATGTATAACAAAACCAGAACACTGTTTAATCTCTCAAAAATATAATTTATAATTTATAGTGAATGCATTTTACTCAGCACTGCAATTTGTAATTTAATATGTGCGTAAGCCATAATGAAAGTATCATTACAATTAACTTTGAATTACACAATCTCACATCTTTTGTTTCAAAACTAAAGAATGCTTATTATAAAAGCTCTGCTTCAGTGTTTCACAGTGGTGTTCCCTGCCTTGATTTAACATGCTTGACTTACTGACTGAATCTGTTCTATTTCTGGCTCACAGGACTGCTCTGAGTCTGTGGGGACTGAGAGGCTGAGTAGGACTACAGATGCACATCTGTGGAAGGTTTTATGTGTGGCTTTTTTTTTCCCTGGTAAACTGGGTGATTATGATTGATGAGCCCAGCATTAGGGTAATGTTATCAGGGACACTTTCTGCCTCTGTCCTTTGTACCATCACTGAGGTCAGACCATAATCATGTTAGCATTGAATATAGTGCTTTATTAATGTTTCATGAGTAACTCCACAGTAATCAGTCTAGCTTTGTACAGATAAATAAAACTGCTAAACAATCCTTGATGTATACACCGAGTGTTTTAGAAGGTAATGTAATAGGTCCTAAAAGTAAGTTGACTGAATGTCTTTTATAAGTCTAATTTTCACAAGTGTAAAGGAACCTCTTTTAATGGAAAACCACTTCCATTTCTTTGTTTAGTGTGAAGTGTAAAACACACAGCTGAACAATCAAATGATACAACTCCAAATCCCTCTCTACCATTTATTAATTTGCACAGAATTTTAGTAAAACTTGTTAACCAGTTGGTTAAATTACATTGACCTATGATACTGTGCCTCTGTGATGGTTTATAGGCTGTTCTCTGCTTTCTTTTGTAAGTCTTGGGATGAAATGCTGAAATTCTTGCTGTGATTAAGGAAAATGTTTACACTCATAAATGTGCAACTAGTATATAAGGATTTGCATTTACTCCCACATAAAATTACACATTATATATGCCTGCAGCAAGCAGAGAAAAATAAAAAAAGGCAGTAACAGAAGAAAATAGTGTCATCTAGGGAAAAACAAGATCCCACTGTATATTATGCAGTATCACATAGGATCCCTTCCACTGAGATGAAATGACTACTTCTGATTTTATTAGACAAAGGATCAGAATAACACTTAACTTGAAATATTTCTCAGTTTTCCGTAAAAATGTTCTCTACTTGCTTGCTAAGCTGCTGTAGAAATTCCAGGCTTGCACAAGCTTGCTGTGTTTTACACGTCAGCATCACACCCAGGCTATTTTTTTTTCTCAAGATAGATTCTTGTATAACAGCCAAAGCTTGGCCTGGGGATGACCTAACATAATACATCTGCTGGCCAGTTCACATAATGGAATCAGACATTAGGTAGGGAATGTCAAACTTTCCAATCCCTTTATATTTGTTCCTTTGACCAGTGCCATTCTAGTGACCAAAAAGACAGTGTACTGGCAGTTTGCTGTATGTGTTAACAAAACCCTCCATTAAGAAGTGTTTCTGAAAAAATTATTACACATTCAAATTATTACATTTTCAGAATGTAATTCCATTACTTCTTACTGTATTTTTGTGAATACTATCTGCATTTTTGTGAAAGGGATTATCCTTCTTTAGCTACTTGCTCTTTTATAATAAGCTTTGTAAAATATTATGCATATATCATGCTCTTTAAAGTCCCAAAGTTATTCACTTTGCCTTTATCCTCTAAACTCCATCCAAATGTGAATGCTTCTTCAGTTTTCTAGTCACCCAGAAGTAAATCCAATATTCCAGGTGCAGTCTCAAAAGGACCATAGACAGGTACAATTGTTTACATCCTTTGTGATGCAATGATTCTTCAGAGATGGCATCACAATACACTTATTTCTGGTGAATATAGAATTACAGAGTTTTATCGAATCTAAGTGCCACTTATTGTCACCCTTACCTTGCTACTGCTCCATTTTTGGTACTTTTTTTGTTTTCAGACTTCTAATTGAATATCTTTAATTCTTTCCTTCCAAAGTGATTTTCAGTCTACTTTCAGCATCTAATTCAGACAAATTCAGCTTCTTTCTCCTGTGTTTTAGGCAATTCCTAGCTTTATTATCATTTGCAAATGTCCTCAGACTGCTCACTTGAAGATAGCATGTGCCAGCATAGAACTGGATTTTAACTACTGATCATGCTTTGACTAAAAGTAGTTGATGGGAATAATACAGGCCCAGCAAAACTGTGTAATAGTGACATGATTCTCACATCTGTGTTGAAAGAGGTGGAAAACAGTATAGGAAGGGTCTGACACATACAGGAGATAATTTTTAATTTTACAAATCTGCAAAGAACTCAATTAGTTGAAGCCTGTAATTATACTACTCTAATGTGTACATCAGTTTGTTTGTCTCCTGGCAGTCTGAGCATACTTACACACATATGGAATCAGTCATTACCCAACTATCAAGTAGTGTAGTCCTAAAAGGGCTTAAATCCTATACTCTAAATCCACGCAAGGAGCTTTTTTCTTCAGAAGCGCCAAACTTTTCTGTAGAGCTGCTATGCTATTTTCTAAAATGCAGAAATAGCACAAGGGAAATTAAATAAACTAAAGCTAAAGCTTTTCTCCAGGTGATCTCTTATCACACGGTAACTTTTATCCTCCTATTAATCATTCCATTTTTGTGGAAAGATGAAGAAAATGCAATTTAAGACACAAGAAGGAACATTCTTTATAAAATTTCTGAAAGTGAGTCCTTAATATGCACCTCTCATTATATCCCCTAATAGGTGGGAGGTTGTTTCTCCACTTCCACTATGGAATCACACTTCTTTCAGATGTCAAAACTAAACCTCTAGGTCAACTTTGGTGTGCTTACCCCTGGGCTCAGTTTGGGTCTTGCCACAAACACAACCCAAGAGACAGCTCTGTGTAGTGACACAGGCACTCCAGAGGCATTTACCTGTGACTGTGCATCTTACACTTGAGAATGCTAATGGACTGTCCTTTGAGGACTCTTCCTTCTTTGCCAGTCAAATTGCACTTGAATTTATTTCCATCAACTGTGATAATGACTTGTTTTTAAAAAGTTTTACAATATAGGCAGGTATAAGATAAATTAGCCAAAAAAATGTTGTTCAGCTTCTTCCTGTCAATGACAGACTAATCTGTCAATGACAGAATAATTTCTCATAGCTGTGTTTCCTAAGTTTCAAGTGATGAGGTTGCCATCACATCCTTAGAAGACTGTTGTACACATGTCAAACCACTTACCCTTCTAAATGGAGGACACTTCTAAATTGTCCAAATCTAGGAATACCTTTTTTTTAATATTCTTCTATTCTTTTGAACTTCATAGAGCCATTTTTTCTATCAATTCTTGAAGAACAATTCTCTTTAAATAGACATTTCTTGAAGTTAAAGTGCCATTTATCAGAAAAAGATAACACCAAACCCATACTGCTAACACAAAGGCACTGTTGGGAATAATGAACAAACTGAACAGTTCTGCAGCTGTATGGAAAGCCATAGCTTATTGAAATCATAGTCCTGACTCTGTAAGTAAGACAAGCAATATGCATTTTAAGGAAGAACTATTTCCAGAACAGAACAATAAATTGAACTATTGCTGGCCAAAGCATCAGAATATACCTTGTTTTTCCTAAAAATTAATAAAATCATACATATGTATTAGCTGTATCAATAATAAAATTGTTAGCTATCAAATTTAAAAAAATATAAAACATATATGTTCTTTCTG
Organism: Acropternis orthonyx; assembly: GCA_035583155.1. NCBI lineage: Eukaryota > Metazoa > Chordata > Aves > Passeriformes > Rhinocryptidae > Acropternis > Acropternis orthonyx. The sequence continues at coordinate 50,926,702 of JAWWEU010000001.1, read as the reverse complement.
CTTACATTCTGCAGGCCTTATAGTGATTTACACCAGATCAGTTCTTTTGCAAAATTTCTTCAGATACGGCAGTCGCTGGCTTATGTTCATACTTCTACAATTCCAGTTCATCTCTGATGAACAGGAAGTGCATATCTTCACGCAAATAAGAAATACAAGATGTCTTGCAAGATGCCAGTATTCATATTCATCCTTTTTTTTTTTTTTCCCAATGTAGAAGATGGTGAGGAGGAACAGACATAAATATTTTAGGCTATCTTGTATTGTCCAGCTCATGCCCATGTGATGTTTTCTCATGAGAGAGTAAATAATTGAACACAACTTTCCATAATTTGGAAAGGAAGACAGAATGCAAATTGTCCTCCATTTTTTCTTTTATTTCTATAAATATAGTTCTAAAGAGATGAAAAACAGAATTAGGTTAGCTTGTTAGAACATAAACCCCCTTAGGCTAAAGTACAGCTTACCATTCTGTTGATACGGACGAAATCTTCAGGCTTCTTGGCCCATGGAGGGAGATCAACATCATTCACGATGATTTCATCTTCCCTGATTCCTAGATTATAGCCATTACTGTTGACAAACATCTCTGGCAGGTAGTAAAATTCTGGAATTAACTCCTAGAAAGGAGAAAACATACCATGAGACTTCACATTTATACAGAGATTCTAAATGTTGCTCCCAGAGTGAGGTCCTTTCATATGACACGCTGAAAGATTCATGGTTTTGTTTCTGTGCACATTTTAAAAGAAATTTTATAATCAGTTTTGTTGCACTTACAGCCAACTTAATTCTCATAACAAAATATTCAATCTTTGTTTTTCCCATATTGGTTTTTATGAAAAGCACAACTTCAGAAAAGCAGTGCATATCAGTAAAGGAGACTGTAAGACAACTTCAAAAATACATTGAGAGGAAAATATCAGTGCAACAGATGTCCTTCAAACAGATATAAATGATAGTTAATATGTGAAAGATCAATAAATGCATAGCAAATGTTATCTGCATAGCATAATACATTACAGATAAGTACAGGTGTGAAGTTTTTCCCAATTTCCAGGACAGCTAAATAGAAATTCATTTTGACATAATAAATATTGCTATTTGTGTCTGTCTATTATTTTAGTAGTAAGTATTGAACTGCAATAACAGCAGAAAAGCTTTAAAGCCCACTATCTCTTCTCTAATATCCAAATATGGATTAAATTCACCAAATTACATTGTTAAAAGCATTATGACAGTCAGTTGTGTAACATGCTCAAAACTGATGACACAGCACCTGAAACCTGAGTCTCTCTGTGGTCCTCTCAAATGCTGCAGACATGCGAAGCATAAAAAAAATATCACTGCAGACACAAACTTATCTAATTAAATCTGATCTGCAACTCCATATAGAACAGAGAGGTTAAAGCATAAATGGTGCTTTCAAATTTATTAAATTTAAAATAAAAAAGTGCATCTGTTCCAATTTTAAGTATGTTTAGGGAAGTAATTTAATTGCTTTTTTACATCATTTTAATATACTACAGTTTGAATTCAGGTTAGACTAAAATATAATGCCAATCAATATTTAACCAGTCAAAACACTAATCAAGTAAGCCGTGCCTGAACTTGGATAGTTTATTATGAAAGAAGCTGCAATTTCAAAGAGAAAAAAAAAAAGAAACAAAAGAAAAAGAAATTGCTACATGCTGTAAGTAATAAAACAGCAGCTAGGACAAAGCCAAAGTAAAAACAGTCCTGAATATCCTATAAGGTTACTTTACTGACAATCTGAAGTTTTATTATATACACCTTTAATTTATTCATGATATTTCTAAAAGTAATCGTCCTCCCTTTTCCCTAAACATGATTCCCTAACTCTCAGGTTCCAGAAGAAGCCCTTTGGTTTTCTCTAATGGAGCACAAAGAAGAGTGAATGATCCTCACAGCTGGAGAAAACTATACAGTAATCTTTCAGGAGTTCAGCAAACTATTAGTAACTCAGGACTATGAGCAGGTCACAATCCAACATATGTCACACAAAAATTACTGACAAACTAAGAGCATTGCCTTAAAAAAAGGGGGGGGAAATTGATAAGGACCTCAGAATTATGAAATATTAAAGACTAAGTTAAAAGCTAATATTCAAATGAAACACAATTTATTATGGAAAAAATGTAAGCAAACTTTGTTTCTATTTTGTATTAAAGCCTTGAAACACATACCACTGTTTTTATTGATTTTTATCAATAAGGTGGCATATTAACCTGTAATGTCACAGCAAGCAAGTCTTTTGATTCCATCAAAGATATGTTAACTCTTCGATTTCCTTTTTCAGTTTTAAATGTCCTAGCATTTAATTGTGGACTTTTACACCTAGCGTACCTGGAAGATTTGTGCTATCCAGAGACACGTCTACTGTTTAACCGAATTCTACTAACCTTTAGGCTTCAGTGGTATCTTGAAACAAAGGGATTTAAGTCACTGAGTATTTTAATGGTACTTCCATTTAGTAATTTTATCTTTGTTGGTCTTTGCTTTCAGTGTAATTTAATGTTCCCTTGTCTGGTATAGCAGAAAGCATAAATAGAAATAGAATAAACAGAAGTATGTGATTAACTTTCTTTGTAAGATTTATTGTGTTGTGTATGTTTAGTTTGAACTGTCTTATTCTGGTGCTCTGGAAACTAACCAGTGCCAGACTTCTAAACCCTCTTCAAATAACACTCTCTCTCTAGAACTCTAATAACTTCAGTTACACACCTCCTGGTAGTTTGTGGGAGGTTTGGGGTTTTGTTGGTTGGTTGCTTTTTTGTGTTGATTTTTTGGTTTTTTTTGTTCAGATTTTTAGTCAAAGTAATTAAACTAAACATAGTATTTCAAAAAAATTCATGAACACACTGTGTTATAGTCCCAGCATTCTCTCAAAAGTTATTTTTAGAGCAGCCTGCAATTTTCTTTGCTTATTTGAGTACTATTTAGCATGAATTGAACCTTTTCTTGAAATATGAGCAACGTCGTATGTGACCTTTCCCAGATACTTACATATTTCCCATACTTCGTATTAACCATTCAGTTTTCTTTGGTAGCATTTGATACTTCTCTTGTAATTTTGCTGTCTCCACTATTGACTAGACTAAAAAACCACAACACTTAAAAATAGCTCAGATAAATACATCCCCTTATCATTTCTAAAGAATGAGTGAATATATACTAAAACACAGACCTGTCATGAAAGCCTGTGGTACTCTGTATGTATGACCTTGTTAATATTTGGAAAAACCTTTCAAAATGTGTATTTAGCTACTTAGAAGCATAGAAAATACAAATAATAAAAAAGTTTGGGTTTATGTGTTCATTGTTTATTTTGCTGTGAAAAATTGAAGAAGCTGTCCCTTCCATCTCATGCCAGTGGCAGGCACTGGCTGGGGATGGAAAGGCAAACATTTCCTTCCCCGGGGCCCTTGGGCATGTTTCACTACAAGAAGTATAAGCTGGGAGAAGCAGAGAGAGGAAGGATTAGCAAGGACAGTGAAGCAGCAAGGATGGAGCCTGAGAGGTTCCTGGGAATAGGAAGGAGTAGATGGGAGTTAACCTCAGCAGAGACGACAAGATGACAACTGGGGCTCAGAGAGAATTGTGTTAAGCAAGAAGCCACTGGAAGTTGCAAGAATAAACAAAAGAATTCAGGAAAAAATAACACTAGCAATGGCTAGAGATATTTGCAAAACTTATTTACGTTATTCTTAGCCAGAGTTTGGGGTTTCTTTGTTTCACAAATGGGTACGGGCCAGTTCATATTCTAATAAAGATTATGACGAAAGAGCGAGTCAGCCCTTTTGGTAGTTTTCCTGTTATGGATAAGAAACAGATACTTGAATAAATAACTGCTTCAGGGTCACATTTAGGGAGATAATGTTGGCCATTCCTCTATTCCAGATGAGGTTCAACTATGTCATCTAGCCTGCAAGATATCTGTCTACCCTGTTGTCCCAGAATTTGAGTGACAGCAGCTTCAGAATCCTTCCATCAACTGACTTCAATATTCTTCATCTGAGGAAGTTCTACCTAACAACTGTCCTGAATCTTTCATTACACAGTCTAAGTCCATTTTCCCTTGTCCTAGTTATCAATCCATCCCAGATACAGAGAATAAATTACTGTTTTCTCTTTGCATAATTTATTTCATGTTTGAAAAGCATTATTCTACTGACTTTACAGCGTTTCAGCTCCTAAAAGCCCAAATGAAGGACAATGATGTATTGCTCCATTGCTTACGTTTTAGTGACAGAAGTGCAAAGTATTCTTTTAAACTCCCCAAACTAGCTAGCAGAATTATTGCTAAATGGTGTATAACTTAATTTATTCCTATATATACTTTGGTCTTATTATATTTTTTTTTCACATGTTCATCACACAGAAGCCAAAATAAATGTTTTTATCAACCTCTGTAGTCTTTAGATGGGAGATTGAGATTGCATACTTTCCTGACAGCATCTGCTATTTTTCATTCATTTTAGCGCAGAGTGTAATTTGTCATACAACAGCTTTTTACAAATCACCAGCTTCATACTTTAGAAGGATCATTGTTAAATTCACCTGAAGATAGGGACAAGGAGACTCAAAAATTAGCAGGGGAAAAATGTATTTTAGGGATGGCGTTTACACCAGGGGGTAGCACACAGAGGACCTTCTGTCTCCCAATCTGCTTTTCACTTACAGACAGGATAGCTGATAACAGAATTCTTAAAACTCCTATTGCATCTTCAGTGGCACTAGTGGTAAAAGGTCAGTGTAAAACCAGGTCTATGCAAAAGAAGGCTTGCTTCGAACTACCATGACTTCGAGAGGTTTATGTTTCAAGGTTCATGAAAGAGAAATCTCAAAATATTTTCTTACCACAATACACACATTGTGTCATCCAGTGCAAATCAAGACACGAAGGAAAATATATATATTTTTTAAAAAAACACAACATAAAAGAACTTCCCCACAAGTTACATCATTTTGCAGGCATAAGATGATGGAATGTAAAGAAAGAAGACACATAAACCCAATTTTTTTTTTAAATCCAGTATTTTTAAGATATTCACAGACCAATTAAGCATTTTAGATCAACATTTAATTGTAGACGAAATTCAGCTGATCTATAATTTTGCATTAACTGATACAATTCAGTAAAAGTTATTGGTCTCTTTACTCTTGCCAAAACATATCAGAGGCTCTAAATAAATCTTTCTTAACACATAACCTGACATGGGTAATCTCTTACCACAAGAAATACCTGGGGTTCAAAGAGTTAATAAAAATAGGGATTCTAGTGATCTAAATCTATTTGCAGTAATTTCTGTCTAGTTGTCCTTGACATTTCACAAGCTGGTAACCTCCTCTGCTCCCCTTTCATTCACACTTCTAATAAGACAGGTTAGCTTTCTATCATTTAATAGTCAGCTACCTTTCAAACCGCCCGAGAAGCTTGGCTCTTCTCAGATGAAGAACGATGCAGTAAAACTACCAAAGTGTGTTAAAAAAAAAAGGTGAAAAGAATATTATAACAGACATTTCTGGTCTGTAAATGTGATCTCTAGTTTATTTTAATAGCTATACTAAAACCCCAAGGTATAGTTAACAGTATTATATGCCTTGTGTCCTCATATAAGAAAACATCCCCCAAATGCATTTTCTAATTTACAAGCTTGTGACAAATCCAAACTGCTGAGAAATTAAACTTTAAAAATACATCTTCAGGTGATAGAGGACCACTATTAACACTATCATAATTGTGCACCACTTGCATCAAATCTGACGTTTCTGTTTAATATGTTTTGCTAAGGGTATACCATTTTATGGCCTCCCAATGAAATAAAATCCAACCCAGACGTTTTCACTTTTCTAATATAATTCACTTCAAGGTTTTAAAGCTGCCATTTCTTTTTCTTTCTTTCTTTTTCTCCCAAAAGGTTGATCCCCTGGCATCCATTAATTCTGCAAGAGTCTAGCACTGGGTCAATGAGTCAGTCATGAGTCCCTCCATTAAGCACGTTAATTCACACTAAGGCACCTTAATGACATTTTGTCAGATCTACCTTTCTAACTTCTAAACAGACTATTCAAAAAGTAATATAACAAGTTTGAGAGGCATTAGGAAAGATTAGTGCCTTAACAGGAGGTTCTGTGGAAGTCAATGTCACCAAAAACTGCACCAAGCGGGAGGTGGAAAGGAAAAAATGTGAAAGCTGGCTGGCCAAGTTATGGTCATTTCCGGGTGACTTGCTTCCTCAAAGGTCACCTCGTGAATGTTCATTCTTCCTCCAGCTTGTACTGATTATCTCGAGAGAAGGTCGATGTTGATAAAGGGAGACACAATAAAATAAACTCTGTTATCCAGGTTCTCCCTTGTGTGTTACCACTCTAACATAGCACATACCGCATTAATTCTGTTTCACTCATGGTAGGTGAACAAGTTTCTTTGAATATGAACCAAAACAGCCCAAGTGTAAGGAAAAAAAATGGTCTAAGTATATCTTTAATCATCCATTGAGCAATAATCTGTCATGTGCTACATGTTTCAAAGATGGTCTACCTTTTGCCACAATTCAGATGCCAGAATCACAGGTTGTTTTTCAGGCTGATCAAACTACTGCTACAGCTCTACTTTCATTAGCTCAGTGTGAAATAGTTTAGTTCCAGAGGAGACTACACATATGCAAAGGGAGAGAGGGAAGGAGGGAGGGGAAAGGGACAAAAACACAGAGAGAATGCCAGAGAGGACACATGCATGTGAGAAAAGGAGCTGGACACACAGAATTGCAGCTTCCTAAAGAGATATAATTTTTTTTTTTTTTGCAAATTTCAGGTATTTGGGTTTTAAATTATAATGCAGAATTTTGTAATAGTGGTTCGGATGTATATTTTAACTGCATTGAGGCTGTAAAAGAACACTGTTGTGGAAAGTGTCTGCAACACTTAAAAAAAATCTCAGTTTACTTCCTAAAATTTATCTACCTCAGCACTGATTTAAGCATTTGAGGATAAAGTGCCTCACAGTCCTCTTTCCTAAACAATAACTGATGAAAAAAAACCCAAATTCTACTTTACTAAAAAAAAATAATTTTAGAAGTATTTTTTAAATTAGATCTGCTAATAAAGAATTAAGGTGATTCCTATAATTATTTAATACAGCATTTGAAATCAAAAATTGTGGCAAAATTACAACACACAGCAATGAGAAATGTCACATTAATCCAACACAGTGTTTTAAAATTATTTCATAACCTGTGCCACAGTAATTACTGAGGTTAGTAAGATCAGAGATTAATGTACTTAAAGCAGCTCAGATGAATTTCAAATGTATGATAAGGAATACATGAATAATGAACACTTGCTAGTCTGAACAGTTTTCAAAGTTTGCAACTTTGATGGATAGCCTGTATTCCATGTACTAAATATTTACCATACAGACTCAAAAAATCTTTAGGATTGGAAAAAATTTTACAGCATGTATATCACATGGGAACCCACACTGCCAACCCTCCACCCCCATTTATAATTGCACGTGGAGCCAGAACAAGCTACACAAATATGCAGCAACCTTTAACAGAGAACATGTCTTCTTTTTTGCACACTCTCTACTTTCTCACAGAGCTGCTGGATAGTATTAGAAGTTTCCAGACAGCTGACCATGAGTTTCTGAGTGATTCACACTGTCAGAGCTGAAGCTCTTCTGTTGGGCAAGACAGTGGATGCTGCTCTTAGGAGACTGGCAAAAATGGGTAGAGAATTTGAGAGCGTTGCTTGGTGGTCCCCCAAATCTCACTGCTTTTTAAGTCCCTGAAAAAAAACTATTGATTAAAATGTTTGAAAAGCCTGTAAAGCTTTCCAAGCAGTAGCACAACTAATCTGAAAAAAAGAGGTATTTGTATTAGTAATAATAGTTCCATTTCCTATCCTTCTGCAGAATGAACTTCAAGGCCTCAGGGAAAAGTTGGCCCTGATGTCATGGCATTGAGCAATGTAGTTCATTAAGATCTTAAGCAACAAAACAACAGCAACAATTAGCTGCTATACTCATTCTTGATTTATTGCTAAGAAACACAGACTCTGCAAATGGAAAGGGCCTAAAGGGTCAACTAACACATCCTCTTGCCAATTCATGATTGTCCCTGATTCTTTTCCAGTGCTTTGCCAGTCAACTTAGAAAAGAAGCTCTGGAAATAAGGGGTTTACTACTTCCCCTTGTGAGGATATTCAAACTCACTGAATACTCAATTTCACGCGTTAACTTTTCATACTTGGTTGCTTAAATAGGCATTTTTCCATGCTGATACCTTTCCTCTGAGGTTTACCTCTTCGTTCCCTGAAAAACAATTATTCTTCCTTTCAAATGTGTGCATATTTCATAGCATTTATGTGTCTTCAACCTTAGACATTAATTACCCCGTACGTACACATATTTTTCTACCTGTATCGAACTCCTTAAACACATTTGCTGCTCTTTTTATGGCTCACTCCAGTTTGGGTATAGACTTCCACTAGTTGGTTTCCAGCAAAGAAAGCACTAAGTATTTGCTTTATCCAGCATGAATGTGTACTAAAAATTGGGCCAGGAAAAGGAAAATAACTTGTGTTCTCCAAGAACATAAGAGCTCTGAATGAATGACTAATCAGACAGTTTCAGGTAGAAATTGGATGCCATGAGATATTCTAGTTGCTATAATCTAAGGATAAAGCTTTGGTCTCACAATAAGCTTCTGCCACCCTGTTGATCTTACAAGTTTCCTTGTTAAACTGAAGACAAAACAGCAATGCATTGACATATATTGCTTAGGCTACTGAAGTGTACCTCAGTAGACTTATTGGGTGATGCAATACATTGAATGCTGGTATTAAATATCTTCTAATTTCCACCATTTTTTTAACTTTTTTTTTTTTTTTGATAGCTGAATGTTTTCTATTTGCTTTAGTATTCCTTAAAGATTCAATTCATTTTTTAATTTGCTTTTGTTTATCTATTTTTATCTTATGTTGACTCAACTCACAATAAATCAATTCAAGGTTAATTTCTAAATCCACCTTCCCTGCATCTTCATTAATTAATAAACACATATTTTAAACAGCATCTTTAAGCTCTAAAGTATCCCTGAACAGACAGGTCAGTGATTATGTGGAGAAAACATTTATTGGCTAACATACTTCATCTGTGCCTTCCATATTAGATTTTCTGTAATGACTTAGCTCCAAGTAGTATTTCTCTTTCCAATGGCATAACAAGATATATATATATATCTAAATCTGACTCTGGGGCTCTAGTAGATTGCCAAATGTATTCTGGAACATATTGTTTTACAATCTTTCCCCTAGTGCAACTCTGACCCTTAATTGTTACTATTTTACCCATTATCCTCAACTCCCATTTTTAAATTCAATTACATTAAAGTACATAACTACCTCACTTCTTCATGTTTTGCCTTCCTTTTCTGAAGGTATCTGGTTTTGAGAATCCTTTTAATTCTTGGTTTATTGTAATAAATTGGGGTGTTTTTTTAATACAAACATATATTGCTATGCAGCTGTTACCCATCCATAATTCCTTCACCCTTACCATAGCTGGCAGCATCAGTTTAAATCACTGCACTTGGTTCACAAGGCTGCTGGCATTGTCATACTAACATTTCGGTTCTTTGTTTAACTGATAACTCATTTGGTTGCTAGTTTAGGAACAATCCTTTCACTAATTATATGCCCTAGTTGAATACCATCTCTCTGTCTGTCCACAGATATTCCTTTATCTTTTGCAATGCCTTGATGTATTTAACTGCCCTCCTCCTGTGTACTAAAGCCAGACAAGAAGATTACAGTCACTTCCAACTGTCTTCCCTTATTCCTCAGTTTAAGGCTCTTATCTTTTGTTTGAGCCTCACTCCTAGGAGTTCGCTTTTCCATATATTCTAGTGGAATTCCAGGAAAACCAGATTTCATTGAAAGGGAAAAATCAAAATGTCAAGACTTTGAAGATATGTCAAATATAATAGACATTACATCAATTTCCTTCCAAATTTGGAAATTTTCTTTGTTTTTCTTACAAAGGTAACAGTAATAGCACTTAAAATATTACTGACTTCCAGCAGAGCATGAAGAATGGTTGTAAGAGGTTCAGGTTGATTTCTTTTCTTTGAAACGCATTTTCTCCCATATGTTAAGATGGCCATACAATTTACAGTTAGTTATTCTAACTAGTAACTGAATAATAACAATATGGTGTGTCCACATACACTTTTGAGACTGTTGGAATATTTATGCAAACAGGAGCTCTGTAATAAAATCAATAAAATAAATCAACAAATAGACTTTTTTTTCCTTTTGCAAGATAAGTAAAAAATATAATGGCAGTATGACCTTGACTTTATAATTTTATGTATGAGAGGCAGTATAAAATTAGAAGAGAAACATATGCACTGTAAAATAACCTTAAAAAAAAAAGACCAATTTTCGGTACAGTGCAGCTTTTTCCTGCCTTATTAATAGAAAATGAGAATCAAGAAAGGACCATATTATTCAAAATACTACTAGATGTTGGTTTATTTCTGATAAGATTTCATGTATATGAACAATAGCACTTTGTATTTAACAATAGGAAAGGAATAACAACAGTAAAATCACCCTGGTCTCTGGCTGTTTCTGTATATCGTGTAGAAGTTGTTTTAATCTAAAGTGTATTGTTGCATAATATCCCCAGGCACATTCAAGTAAAAGCTAAAGCTGTACAGAAAAGACAACATTTTAAATGGGTCTTGTCATTAATGCTTTATTAATTGCCCCAGGCAATGCAAACCCAGAGCTAGGCAAGCTATAACAATATGACACTTTAAGGTCAAATCCAATTCCTGCTGTGTTTTATGGAGTGGGCCAAATATTGAGTTAACAGCAGGAAAGAACAATTTATTGGGCTTTTCTCCATCTCCTGATTATCTGGTCTAAATCAGATCAGTTAGGTTGTTTTGTCTCTAAAAACAAAACACCTTTTGTCCACCCAACTTCAAAGAATCTTTCTTTCATTGTTTCTGTTAGAACAATAAACTTTACTAACATCTATTTATTTACACTGTACCTAGTATACTGAATATAAAGAAAATTAGAATATATAAATATAAAATAAACATAGCACCCACTTTATCCTTATATAAAACAAAATATGATAATGACAATACATATTTATCTATTTGACGTATATGTTACCTTCACATCTGAGGTATCTCTTTGGCTGTTCCTCCAGGACCTGGCTACTGAAGAGAAGGTTCTGTCTGGGTGGTCAAACTTGCCATCATTTGCATTTAGAAAGAATGTTGTAAAGGGCTCCTGTAGTTAATGAAATTAAGATAGATTGAGAAAATTGTACAAGGAATCATGGAGCAGGTTACTGTCAAAATCCAAAGGCCTTTTGCAGGTTCAAAATACTTCATTAAGGCAGAACTTAAGACATGCATAGCACCTCTAAATTATATGTATGTATGGCTATTTGCACTGAACACTTGTGTACATTTATTGGAAGTAACACATTTTGCACACACAGATCTTGAGTTCTCTTCCACAAGACTAATTACTCGCCAGTAGCAGACCTATGTATCTTAATTCAGTTCACAATGACTTCCTACTTCACTGCAGCCACCACAAACACACTCTTATTTATATAACTGTGCTTTCTTTACCCCTTTTATATCAAAATAAAATCTAAAAAAGTCCTATACCTTCATCGTCCTTTTCATTCAATTTAAAAGACCTCAGTTGGTTCTACTTTGCCTCATGGTGAGCAGAATGGCTCTGTGGTCATTATGAGGCAGACTAGTTACAGGAAATCTAGCTTTATCATTACTTTGGGGCAGCGAGAGACTAAATATCTGGAGCTTTAATTTTGCTAATTCTATCTGAAACCACAATCCCAATACTTACTAAATGGCAACAGCTACTAACTTTTGGGGAGGAAGAGCTCAAGCCTTAGAGAGTCTGGTTAGCCCATTTTCATGTCCCCATGTTCCACTGAAGGGAAGGGGTTAGCAGAGAACCAAATCCTTATTTGACCTGAATTCTGAGACCATTGCCAGCTCCCTGGTTTTCCAGCACCACTCTGTTAGCTCTTTTATTCAACTACACAGTTGGGAATATGTCTGCAAAGATAGAAGTTGCTTCTTCCTCTTTGCCAAATCTCATGGTGAATGTTTTAAGAAGATCCCCTTGATTAAACTCACACCCAAATTTACTTCCTTGCATGTCCTGATAAATTGGAAATTTTGTTAACCAAAGCAGTTTCATAATCAGTCGATCACAATTATTATTGCAGTATTATTCATCTGTTATTTGAATTTTATTTTATTCTACACATTGTCTGTTTCTTTTTCATTATATATATAGTATCTTCTCCATGGGCACCCCCTTGTCTCGGGGCAGAAGCTTGCATGCCCTTATGAGGTTGTGAGCTATGCTGGTGGTAGTTTGTGCCTCCAGTGGGGTCTCCCATGCTAGTCAGGTCTCAACTGAAGGGTCAAAGTGTGTCCACGGGCAGGATGGGCTTGCTAGCCTCCTGGCAACCATCTAACTCCAAACCCAGGCAGATGGAGCTCGCTTAGCCCTGTAAGGCCACCCATCTAAGAGAAGGATACTCTAACCAAACCTACGTCCTGAGGACTTTGCTGTCACCGTCCCAGCTTGCTAGGCCCT
>JAWWEU010000001.1:50857453-50906657 GCA_035583155.1 Acropternis orthonyx | reverse complement strand
GCATCTGCCCCTAGCCAAAAATAATAAATGAATACGTGAGTAGTATCAGATTTCTGTGTTGTCTAGAGATTTTTTTTTTTAGGTGGATTTAGTTTTAGATGCATTTTTCTCATTGTATATGTCCTAATACCTCCAAAATTTTGTGTTTAAATTTATTTCAGATTGTTTGGGTAGGAAGGACCCCCTGATCACTAAAATTTAATATTGTGATATACAGTATATCTAGAGAATTTCTAATATTTTTAAGGTGGGGAAGAACAATGCAATTTTGATGGAAAGGTGCTTTCATTAGGAAAGAAAAGAAGAAACAATAGCAAGTGACAGAAAAGATGCTGTAGACAAAGATATTAATTATAACCAGGATCCAGAACTACTTACAATACGAACAAGCCAAGCCAATGTAGAAGCAGATGTAGAGTAGTGGGTGTTGTAATGATAAGGTGGAGTCTGGTCATCTTCCCATGTTTCATACCGTTCTGCATAGAAGACTGCTCTCTTTGGGTTCAAAGCACCAATGGGCTGCAAAGTGATACGAGGTCAAATATATTATCAGCTAAGGGCAGCATGTCTGATATATCATAGGTTAATTCTGCATTAAGATTTGCTACACAGGAGACTCTACAATTGAACTTATTCCATGCTGTAGTAACCCCTCCGGATTGCTGTAATCTTAGAATTTAATTTCAAAGGCTTTACATACTAGAAGTCTTTTGAGTTTCCTTATTTTAATTGACAAATATAAGTGATTCACATCTGCAAACTTTCAAGACCTTCTTGAAGTACACATTGTTTCCCAATTAGTTCAGTAACATTGTTCTGGAAATTGACTTCTAAGGCTGCATTTAAAATGCATTGAGGCCAAACTAATATTTCTGTTGCTGTCATTCACCATAATCACACAGCTAATGAAAACTGACTTTTGCTCCACACAGGATACTTTGTAATGCACAGTTCATGATGAAAAGATTTCACGCGGAACTGCTGATGGTGTCTGGTGATCCTAAGCAGAAACACTTAAAAACCATTCACAGTCCTTAGGACTGGATATACTTTCTGACTGAAGAAAAACATGTTTTGCTGAGCAAAGCAAACAAGCTTTGTACTTGAAAACAACAGAATTTGGAAATTATTAACAAATTCAAAGTCCATTCGGAGCAAACTTAACAAACAATCTATACAAATTAAGTAAAAAACAAAAGATATGTAAGGCAGGAGTAGTAAGTGTTGGTTTTGATGTGGCTACTTAGGGAATACACGCTTTTTATGGATTTTCAACCCATTTTATCTCAGAATTTTTTGCAAAATATATTTGTTATTAAGTGATACAAAAGTTACCTGGATAAAAAAAAATACAGATTTCAGCTCTTGTAGCAAAAATAATCAAACACACAGTTTACTACTTAGAGGAGAGTACATTTCCACACCAAATAATTGTATAAACCTGTTGTAATTTTAAGTGATTACTTGATTTGTATTAATCAAAAGTTTAATTAGAACTGAAATCATTAAGGGTATTACAACTTGGAAAAAAACATATATGCAAGGAATTTCACCCTTTTCAAAATGCTAAAAGGTATTCTCACATTTTATTCCACCACACAATTTTTCTACTGAACTACAATCCAAAGTAATTTGGAATGGAAACACCATTACAAGGTCAAGTCAGTGTGTTTCACTACACTATTTATGTAAGTAAAAATTTTAAAGCTACAAGTATTTTATTCCCTCAGCACTGCTGGTTTTTGAGATGGCTGTTTAAAAGGCTGACATAGAACACACTGTTTTCTGATTTAATGGTCTAGAGCTTGTTTTTAAATAGCAGTGTTTGGTGAACATTTATGTTTTAAAACATTATTATTTCAGTATTTTTCCCTTTAAGCAGTCTGAATGCTTAATACTTTGCTGTGTCATGGAGATGTTAATATGTTTCTCATATGTGCAAAATGTATGAGTAATCTCAAAGGATCAATGTTATCTGGTGCAGATTGCACTCTGAGACCTCATTGTGGAAAAGGAAGCATGAGCCATTCTCTAGCACTTTCCAGGCTTTTTTCCCAACTAGTGGAAATAGAAAAAAATAAATATTTGCATTTTTGTTGTACTTCATTTTGTTACACATCCTGCTACTGTCAGGAAACACACTTGCATTATTACAGGCTTTAAGTTGCCAATATACAAAAATGGTTGTTTAACAACTTCCTTGAAAGAGTGACTTATTAAAAGACATTCTTTTCCTATTAGACTGATAAACTGTGCAGATACATGTGCACTTTGCTAAATTCTATCAGGGCTCTGGGTTGCTTTGGGGACTGGATGGAACCTGCTGATACCACCCTCATTAAGGTACTGTGCATCCACTTCTCTGGCAGAACAAATTCCAGTCCAAACCACACATTTCAAGAGCTAAAGCAGTAACTCACACCCTAGTCTGTTAAAAGGCAGTGTTCACCCCCCTCTCAGAAGGAGACACAAAATAGCAGACAAATCAACAATATCGTATTTTAAAATGGAGAAACAGCCTGAGAATGTCTCTTTTCTCCATTCTGAAGGTGCATCTTACCCTGTGCTGCAGTGAATTCTGAGGCTATGGAAGACAGAGACGTCATCTGTCACAATATTATTGTGCATATATGTTTGAAGGTGCAGTAGAGAACATGGTAATTAATGCAAGATTGAAAATATGGAAAATTCCTGGCCTTTCAAAATATATTTGATGCTGATTAGAAGTCTTTCATCAAACACACTTTGTGTTTTCATTATTCACTGTAAATTGACCTGGAGTCATAACTGATGCTAAAAAAATAATTACAAGGTATTTTATTTTATAGAGTAGCAACATTTTAATGATGCTTTAATCCATACCTTTAAGTAACTTTTACAAAATATATTATACATATATGCTTGCATTTAATAAAAAGGCACTTTCAAGAATTTGACAATAATTTTTGAAATCACATAAAATACCAATGCAAACACAGCATCTTGTTTTCTATGTTCTTCAATGAGGAGTGCTATTTCAATTTAAAAGATAAAAGATATAAGGATGTAAGATGGAGCATTCCCATTTTCATGTAAAAACACCTGCACAAGTAGGCAAAATAATCTACCTTCAGAAGACACATGTTCGATTGTATTAAGTGATAAACCTGAAAATCTGTATTCTTCATCCTCATAAATATTCTTTTCAGAGTTAGAATCTATTTTTTTCTTTCAATTACTTTAGGATTCATTTGAAGAAAAATTCTGAAATGCATAGAACATCTGCTGAATAAAATGGAGTCTTTAAGTGAAATACCAATTAGAGTAATTTCTGTTCTTGCGTGGTACTGAAATTTTCCTGGGAAAATCTGCCCAGGAGGAAGGCGGGAAGGAAGGAAGGCGGGAAGGAAGGAAGGCGGGAAGGAAGGCGGGAAGGAAGGAAGGAAGGAAGGAAGGAAGGAAGGAAGGAAGGAAGGAAGGAAGGACGGAAGGAAGGAAGGAAGGAAGGAAGGAAGGAAAAGAAGTAAGGTAAAGCTTGTCTTCAAGTAGCAAGTCTCACCTCAACTTCTCAGGACAGATCCTGTATCTGGCTGGTAGCCTGGGATTCAGGAGACATAGATTAGTTTTTCTCACTCCACAAAGATTTGTGGTGTTCATGAGAAGGTTCCTTGGGTACGACTATACTTGCAATACAAACGCGTGCTAGAAGTTCCTGAGCCAGTTCACTGAGGGCCAGCATGAAAACATGGCCCCATTTACCAAAGATGGTAACTGGAACCCCAGAAGTTGTGCAACTGCCTTTATGCAGCACTGTGTGGGAATGAGAGCTGGGAGCTGCCCATGCTCACAGTTCTGCAGCTTCTAGTTCAGCATCACATTCATTATCTCTGGCCTGTGGCAAAAAAATGCAAGGAACATCTGATCTCCCTTTTCTCTGCAGTCATGAAGATCCTGATGTGAATCACTTCTCTGCACATTAATGGAAAGGACATGTCCCCTCACGTAGGAAACCACACACATTCGAAATGCCAATGGGAAGTGCTCAGATCTCTAAAATAGCAGGGAGTAAATTCAGCAAGGTCTGCCCCTTGTTTTCTAAGTGTTATATTCATGTGCATGTGGCAGAATGCTTTTACCCAAAGTAATGGTAACAGTTCATCCCTCAGTGAAGACACAGATTTTCTGTAAAGACTTTAAATCTCAGTTGTACAAACTAGCAACTAACCCAGTTTTAGTCTGATGAGGCACGTGTTCAGCTAGATGACAAATTCTACAATAATGCTAGTCTCTCACATTTCTTGTGAAATGTGTAGAGTATATGGAGTTTTGGCCATTTTTCCATAGTTTTACTATGCCTTTCTCAGCCCAGAAAGTCAACTACATTGGTTTTAATCTAATATAATGGCTATAAAATGAAGATAAATTTTACTTGTTGATCAATCCCTCTATCTTCACATAATGGAAGAAAATAATTTTACTTCCATTTCACTGAGATTCTGCTGCTGGGTGCACTGATTAAAATGACTTGCACAAGCAACACAAAAGCAAAGCTCAATCAATAGAGTGTGTCTCTGTCCATATCTTAACCACAAGACAAATACACAAACTGAATTTGAGTCAAATAAATTGTTCTGAACATTAAATAAAAAGTTCTTTCCATAATGTTTTATAAAATGCTTTTCCCAAACACATCATTTTCCTTTTTATTACAAAAAGCTCTCTGAAAGGAGTCATATCAAATAGTATTAACTTTCCATAAAATGGATTTATAAGATATTCTTTACTCCAAACAGACAACTCACAGTATGATAATGCCTATTCAGTCAGTTCACTTCTGATGTACTAAAAGCTATTGTTCGAGTTTATTTTAGATTTTTTTCTTCCATTTAAAAATACATATTTACTTTAACATTAAAAACACACTACTGTTATTCTTTTTTTACCTGGTTAATCTCTTTAGACATCTGGCCTTTGAACAAGTGTATTGTCAATACCTCTAGTGTTTACATCCACTGGACATGTTATGTTAGCTCAAGTAATATTTACTGCTTTGCCAGCTATCTTCATAGACCTACATTCTCTCATGAAAGCAGAACTGAAAGTAGCATCCTGTTTATCTAACCACTGAAACAGTCTGCTTATCTTGTCTCTAATTCATGCAGCAGGTACCTTGTCTGTTTATCTTGGAGTGGAGGGGTGTTGTTTGTTTGTTTTTTGTTTGTTTTGGGGTTTTTGGGTTTTGGTTTGGGGTTTCTTTTCTAATGTACTGCACAAAATTTTAGCTGGCTATAAAGGAATTATTGAATGTGGCTTTATTTGGCTAGGACTGAAAATTGACCAATCTTTTCCTGACTGCTTGCTTTTTTATTAAAAAATACCCACTGACCAAGAATGTATAAGTAGGACATTTTAGGATGGTGGTTTAAACTTAAATTGTCATTTCATCCAAATTTGTAAACAGCTTTTCTTCAGTGTACTGATATTCAGAACAGATATATTAATATCAAATATAAGAGTTCTTGCAGATTCAAAGTACCAGAATTTCACTCAGTAAATGAAGCTTTTATTTGAGAAAAGCAAGGGTGTAATTATGTGGCTTAAAATAAATGAGAATTAAACTAGTATTTCTTCTGATGGAAGAGTCGCATGTGGTAAAGAGAGAATTTTAACTTACAGAAACTGACTTCATTTTTCCAGCAAGTGGTTCTTAATAAATCCATAAACTCCATTCCACAGCATATACATTTTTAGAAGTATTAAGTATGGTTGCCCTGAAATATTCACACTTGGATGTGTTCATTTGCATTATTACATTTAGAAGCCTTGGGGCTTTATCACTTCCTTTTCTTGAAATGGCACAGTAATAAGGAAAAGTGGTTATGCTTATCACCACCCATCAGTCAAACACCTTCTATATTAACAAAACATAATTTTTTCCACTCAGTGAATGAGTGTGTGATGTTTCATACACATGTCAATATCAGTATTACTTTGCCCAGTGAAGACATAATTTTATTTAACAGGATGTATGACTGAAAGTAAATGAGGAGAAATTCCCGTTTACACTTTAATGAGCAGGGACAATGCAGTATGTCAAAACCATGTATTCACTATAATTTTTAGAAAGAAAAGTAATACAATTTTATACAAATAAGCCATACCACATTTAAAGAGTGCTGAACCCCCCAAAAAATCAGTGTACAGTAAAGGCTACATATATGTTTCCTGGACTAATGCTTGATAGTCTAGGTATTCTTCCAAAGGAATTCTCAACAAAGAAGAAAATAAGCAGATCACCTGGTGGTTGATAGTGAAAAGATAATCTATGTATCTATGACAGCCTCTTTCATTAACTCTTGATCCTGTCAAACAATAAATATAACCTTTAACCTTGTGTTTTTAATGAATAAAACTTGAACCTACGCTGTCTAATCAAATGAGAGGTCCAATATATACCACTGCTACAGCACCTTCCATGCGCATGGACCCTGCTTTTAAATCTAAAACTATATGTATGTAAAAGAAAAAAGGAAAAAAAAAACCAAACAAAGACCTTTATAAGGGAATTTTTGAACACTAAAAAAAAAAAAAAGGTAGAGGAATTTTCAGATTAATATTTAAATGTAATTGTTCTAGAGAACAAGCAACATCTGGACGTAAAAATACCACAATAAGGAGCACTACATAAAACCAAAATAAAATGCTATGGAAGGAAAGGACAAGTTACATGCTCAAGATTGATTTGCAGAAATATAAATATTTAAGTTTGAGCTAAATGGAAAAGGCATATGTTTTAGTCTGTTATTGACATCATAAGCAAACCAAACACATCTAATTTCTTCTCCAAAAAAACATATAAATTGCATTTGACTTTATGGTCACTTAGGAGTTGTGTTATCGCAAAGGTGATGTGTCATATTTTATACAGAAAGCCTAGGAATTAAAAAAATTTCCAAAGCAGTGCTGTCAACTACCAGAACTGACACTGGAGCTTTGTAGGAACTTTGAGCAATAATACACAAAATAATTATTTTTTAGAAGTTAGATTTAGCACCTACATTTAACTACAAAAACTACTTTAAACTAAGAAAATAAAGCACGATAAGTGATTTAATTTTTAATTTAATTCCTTTTGTGGGCTTTTATCACATATGTATTAGTGTTAGAATTCCAAACAATTTCAGAGAACTGTTTGAGGACTATTAATTACTAAATATCAAGGACAGAGGCTTTGTGAAACTAAGAAGGGCAAACTTGCAGGGAGACAGGAGGTCAGGAACTGACAAGGGAGATTTTATCCATCAACAGTTTAGCTGGAGGTTCTGATTCTCCATCAAATCTGCAGAAACATTTCTCCATGGTAAAATCCGACAGAAGGAAGTGGCTCCTCATGGAAAGGATACTGTATGTGTCTCCCCCAAGGTCTGGCTGAGGCTTGATAGCACACCCTGGTTCAATAATGTGAACAGTAAATCACTAACTCTTGCTTCTAAGCACCAGGCTACTCAGGATTCACCTCCCCACAAGGTGAGAAAGGGCTCGCTTACAGTTACAGGATAACATAAAAAATTAAAACAGAAGTGCCAGGGAAATACTTCAGATATGTTCTGATTTTGAAGACTTTTACTGACAATGCAAAAACTGAAACAGGATGCAAGTGATGCATAACAGCCCGAGTGCACAAAGTAAGGCATTTCATGCTAACTGGCCACTGCATTTTAAAATAAATATTTGATATATTTTTCCTTTTAAAACCATGGTGAAATGAAATCTATCAAATGTTATTATAATGAACACTGGAAAAAATTTACAATTACACCCCTTTAATCCTGAGGTATTCCACAACACTTAGAGATTTCACATGGGTTTTCTCACACATCTGTGGGATAAATGCAACCCAAATATTACCAGAAAGGAAAGACCATTTTCCTTAACTAGTTCTGTGCAGACTTGTTTTTGGTGGTCAAAACAATGACTTTTCCAGAGGAAGTCACAGACAGCTTTTGGTAAGAGAATGCAGTTATCAAATTGGACAAGAAAAGGTACACATTTTATGGATTTTTGATGAAAAATAAATAGCCATGGACTTGATTTTACATTTCCTTTCAAGAATAGCACTAATGAAAGTGCAGTGATACTTAATAAGCTCTTAATAAGCTACACAAGCACTGATTCCGTAATGAGTCTTTACTAACTCATGAGGAAAACCTATTTATTCAGCTATCACACTACTTCCTGTAGCAATTACATACTTTAGTAACTGCCATAAAAATTTGGATTCAACCAAAACTAAGTACTTAGTGAAGGACTCATGAGACGCTGTCTAATCTTGCTGCACTTCACCACATGCAGTGCTATTAATACTTGCAAATGAGTTTGAGAGATTTTGAAAAGTGTAAGCACCTTAATGAAAGGTTTATCATGCTGAACAACTCTAAACCAGTGATACTTTTATATATTGTATAAAAGTAAAATGATTACAGGTCTTTATTCAAGTCATGTCTGTGGATCTTTTATTGTTCTTGGCACAGACTACAATAGTGTTACAGAATTGAAAAACACATTCGTGAAACATACCTAATATTGTGAAAGGTCAAAAGCTTTACATAACCTAAGGGAAGTATCAACCAATTTGTTTCTATCTGCGGCATACTGTGCATGTAGTGCAAATTCTGGGTTTATTTACTTATTTATTTATTTATCTAAGAAAAAAGGAAGAGGAAACATAGGTGTCTCTATTTGCTATTATGCATTCAAGTCCTACTCAAATAATTTCAGAAGTCTCACAAAAGCAGGCTTCCAGGCATGGTTACAACACATGTGGAGGTACTGCAAGCACACTCTTTCCAACAGGGATGAGACTGTGACATATCCAGAGCAGGATGTCTCCATTGCTTCCAAGGATGCATGCTTGCAGGGAGAAGAGGAAAGAAATCCAGACTGAGGCAGAAGCCCCAAAAACATTAATGCCTGACCAGCAGCAGAGGGGAAAGCAAAGGCCGCAGCACAGGACTGCAGAACAGGCGTTGAGGGTTATTTTCTGTCCCCAGGCTCACTCCTTAAGTCAATGAGTCACAGTTTCCTGTGGTTTTGAGCCTCACTCAATTTGTACAAGCAACTTCACCCTCCTGGCTGAGGAGCTGTGGCAAGGATGCAAGAAAGCTGTCACACCCAGAAAATGGAAACCTCACACTGGGGATGTTGAAGAACAACCTTCACTGGTAGGATAGTGCATACACTTTCTTAGTTGATAGAAGCCAGGAATGATACTCCCTACAACACAGTTTCAAGGTCTGGTTTTTGTCTTTATCTTAGCTGGCCAAAGGTAGAGCCCCTCCATATGTTTCTGCTACACTTGGCCAGGACAGACCTCTCCAGTCTGCTGATACAACCAGAATACCAGAGCTCGGTACAGATGACAATGTGGTGCTATTAAAGAAACAAATACTAGGAACTTTATCATTATAAAGCACTAAAATCTGGTTGGAGGGGAAGAAACCCAACAAATAACAATAGGGACCAGATACTCCAGGATTTGAAATAGAAAACACTTGTTTATGAAATACTTATTAAATCAAAAGGAAGTGCTGCCATTATATTACTATTCTAGTCACTGCATAATAAAGTGAAATATTAGTCCAAGCTTTTTATTTCTAAAGGATCAGCTTTTATAAACTAGGGAGATAATTAGTTAGATCAAGTGGTCTGACATACTCATGTTCCATAATTCAGAAGGTATGGAGGAGTTGCAGATTTGGAACCAGTTAAATCAGGGACACAGAAGTAGTATAATGTAGAGACTCAGTATAAAATCATTCTAAAATAGAAAAGTCTATTTCAGACTTTTATGAGTTTAAGATAAAGACCTTACTTAACCAGACTATAAATATAAACAAAAAAGAAAGGGCTGGTTGACTGTTCTTTTACAAAATTGAAGCATACCTTTGAAAGATCTCTGAAGTTGCCTGGAAGGGTCAGGTCTAACTCTTCTGATTCATAGTTTGTTAAAACCCAAGGAAATACAGGGTATTGGTTCAGATCATTGTAGGTTCGTCCTATTAAAAAGAAAGTTTTAAGAATTAGGAAATAGTATCCGCTTCTCCAGCTGGAAAACAATCTAGTGGTTACATTTGTTGCATCACATGTTCCCAGTTCCCACCACTTTACAGAATCAGGTATAAATCTTCCAGACAAAAGTAGCCATTTAAATGCAGTTAAGTTGAATCAGAAGTCAACACAGAAATCAATATAATATAAAGAGAACAGTATCTTTCAAGGTCAACTAAAACACACCATATGCCAATAAACACTTTCTTTTTATATTTCCATTGAGATATTTTTATAGCATGAATGTAGGAATTTAAAAGGACTATTATTTTCCTAGCAACCTCACACAGGTGAAGAGACTCCAAATAGCGAGGAGCTAAATTTGAGGTTTGCAAAACTAGGTCTATCCTAGATAGTCCATATTAATCCTTATTTCCTGTGGCGGCTCTTCACTGAAGAAGTGGTGAGATTTCACTGCAACTGTGGAATCAAAGTGGTGGAAGCCATGTTTGCTTTAACACAGTTTTGTAATCACTTTGAAAATAAAAAAACATTTCTACCTAATGGAGCTGACTGCCTCAGGCCACTCTCTTCAATCATGAAAGAAACATCACTATCATCTCAGCAGCTCAAATATGCAAACACTGTGTTTAGATACCATTTCAAAAGAACAACCTGCAACTGCAATGAACTGAAAAATATAAATTCATCGCCAAGGAAAGTGGGTTTAGGGAAGGCTGCTACTTCTGTTTTCTCTGGTATTTAGTAGAATGCAACATTGCAGTGATAAGACAAATGAAATTTCTTAGTTCAGAACCATCCACCCTACTGAAATAGTGAGAAACACACAATATGCAACACTAGTCTTAAAAAACAAAATCAGGTCATAAATATATGTGTGTGTGTTTATATAATATAATTAGCAGACTGAAATAATCCAGGTTAACAATTCCCAGTCCTGCAGCAGATTTACAGCCCTGTCTCACTAACTGCTTCCTTCCAGATTCTGGACAGATTCCTGGGGTACAAAACCCAGCAGAGGAAAACACAGGCTTCCTTGTTTTGAGTAGCAATTGCAATTTTCCACAAAAAATAATTTCTGCTTTAATGAAATGTTAAACTATCATTGCTCTACAAACACCTTATTTCTTCAGTAGAAGTTGATGAGCAAAAAGCGTGTTTGTATTTCGTACATAGTATCACTAAATACGGGAAAAGTGTGTATTATTAATAACTGTGTTCTCATTTTTACACTTTGAACACATTGATGTTCACAAGAATATAAATAAAAAATTGAGGTGCAAATACAACTTTAAAAAAGCAATGTCAGCACTGTGTGCTACATACAAATAAAGATGGATAGAAACAAAACCCCTTCTTTAATATCAGTGAATGAATGAATGTAAAATGACTCTTAGAGCAAGAATGTATCAAACTAAATTAAGAAATATACCAGAAATTATCCATGTGAAGGAGGAAAAGGAAAGGTATTCTCTACTAGAATATTAATTATTTTAGACTTTTGTGAGGGGGTGGGCTCTATATATCTTAAAGGAAGACAACTCTGCATCATTTTCCACATCCATCAAGTCAGAATACTATTTTCCTCTTTGGCAAGGGTTTATTTACATATGACCTGTAAAGTTTCTTGAGATTATCAAATTTAGGGTTCTATAAAATATGGCCTCTATAAAACTATAGCTTCTTATAATAAATGTTTTTCTCACCATCAGAACCCTTAACTAATAGAGGAGTGTGCAAAAGCTTCCACAATAGAAAGACATTTGTGTTTATGTAGACAGCAGGCTAAAAGAAATTTGAGATCCAGGAAGAGAATGACTGAAAAGATTCTAGTCTATCAAAAAGCATAAGCAAAAATGAAGATTCTTCAGAATCAAAACTTGTATGGAAGAGTTCAAAGTAATAAAGATCTTCAACTTTAACCATTTTATAGAAACATTTGGAAAGGTGAGAACATCCTTTTGTAAAATTTTGAAAGGAAATGTAGGGTTATCCAAAATTACTTTTAAGTTCAAAATTGAGATTTTTTTTTTCATACTGTGACTTTATTTAATTTTGATACTTATTCATTTATTTCGTATCTATTCAATTTCAATATTCAGCCAAAAAGAATTTGACTTTTTGTTCCCATTCCATATGGGAAAATCATAAATATGTGAATAGGGCAAGAAAAAAGCAATCCTGAGCCTAGCTACTGTATGAGTTCTCCTTTACTTAGTGGTTGATTGTAGACACATGAAGAAATTCTCATGTGACATTAGCTACATGTTAGAACACTGCAGTAACTCCTTTGTGCATTTTTTTCACCTCACAATGAGAAATAACTTGAAGCAGCTCATCTCTCAGCTTAGGTAGATAAATTGTAAACAATGGAGCCTTCATGATTATGTATTTGATAAATATAAGCATAGTCTTGTGAAAAAATAAACAAAATATTTTCTTCTCTCCTACTTCAATATTTATAAAACATATTTTATTTATGAAGAGATTAACTACTAAGAATAGCTATTAATTTGTTTAATAAAAAAGTTAGTGATTCATTTTTATCAATTCAACAATTTTCTTCTTTATATCAACAAATAAAACTGAGAAGATGAACCATTATTTAAATTGTGAAAGGAGACCAAATCTACATTATAGGTAAGACCACACAACTATACTTATCTGAGCAGAGGACAGTGATCTAGGCCTGTAATGGGATTACAAGTCCATAATTTTAAACATGCATAAATATTAGTGGTTTCACTTTATTAGGAATGCTGTCTTGATCAGTTCTGGCTTCACAATTGATTATTTTCAGAGTAAAGTCAGCTGATGAATATTCTTAGTCATCTCATCAATTGTCTGGTGCTTCCGGTAAGAATTATTTGGTTCTTTCTTTAGCTAAATATATATAAAACATAAACCTGTACCACTATTGGTAGTCCCTGTACGTTTTCAGAAGCTCCAGATTTCCCCTCAAGTAGGTTTACAGAGATTAATATTAAAGGCTGAATATTAAATATTGCAAGACTGTGACAGTAATCTACTTGAACAATAAAAATGAGGCATAGTAAATGAGATCTCAGAAATACTGGATATGTTTCTTCATTAAAAAAAAAAAACCTTTTTAATTAAACCATCCAATTTAATGTTTTTATATGGCACTTTAGTTTTGAAGGTAAAGTGAGCTAGAGACAGCTGACAAAGAAATTAGAACTGCAATTCCTTGGTGAAAATGTTAATGACAGCAAAATATTGTTTAATTAGATGATTGCAGCATCTGGATTAACACTCTTTAAGAGCGATGTTCCTGTGCTTGTCTGCTTCTTCACACTTTACAGACATTTTGTCATCCCTAGGTCATTAGGAAAGAATTTTTAATGATTTTTCTAGAAGCAAGTAGTTCAAGTTACATCTAATTAGATGACAATAATAAGCCCAACACATGCAGTAGCTAAATATATACATAATTAACCAGTGAGGGCTTGTACATCACAGAGTAAAAAAGTGGAAAATGCTAAACAGGCGAAAAAAAAGGGGGGAGGGGGAAGAAGTTCATCTGAATTTATTACCTAACTGAAGATGTCCTTTTTTTTTTCCACAAACCTTTAAAAATAATCCCTTTCCACTACAAGAAATTACTCACAAAAATTATGGATATAATTATTCTCCATTTCTTTAAAAGTTGTGGCATGTCAGATTTAAGGGACTTAAAATTCAAATAAATACAAATGCAAGCACATGTTCAACATACTGCAATTTGAAAAGAAAAAAACCCAGCAGAAATCAGTTGAATACTGAGAAATAGATTTGAAAACTAGACTTCTAACTAAAACAGTGAGTACTGCAACCATATTACAAAATGAATTGTTCCCACTCTTCTTGATCCCTTTTGCTGCGGTGGGATTACTTCTAAGTACTCTTTTCAATAAGTACTTTTTTCAATAACCTTGTAACTGAGAATATTAAAAATTACTTGCTTCCTATATCACCCAGAGGGTTCAGCTGTCATATATGCTGGTCCCATGCAGAAAGGACAATTAGTATAATCATAGCTGCTTCCAAGCCTTCAAAGCAAAAGGATCCCTGAGAAAGAAATAGGTAGGAGGAGGGGGAGGGTGGCCAGGAAGGCTTATGTCTACACAACCAGGATGAAAACCAGGGGCATGGAGAGTATAACACTGAGACTGATTGATAAGTAGCAGAGTGCAGTATTTACTTTTGGGAGGAAAGCCCTGAGCTGTAAACATGATGAAATATGCTTGAGCCAGAAAAGAGGGCAAGAAAGAGGTGAAGAGCCTTGGAAACAAAATTGGAGGTGAGAAAATAGAAACTAGAGGGCCAGAGGAACAGACTGAAACAGGACTTTATAGAATTTTGAAGATGGGGAGCAGTTTTGAACTGAAATTGCAATGAGACATCAGGCCAAGGCAAGTGACAGCAATCATATATACTTGGATAGGAAATGATCTGGAAAGAGAGTTTTTTGAGAGCTGAAGTAGACAGTTATTAAGTCGGGAGTACAGATCACAGCAGAAACAGTAAAATGAAAAATGAAGTGTGGCAATGTTTCAGAGGCTATATAAAGAATAATAAAAGTCATAGACAGATGCATTTTTTCCAAAGGGGCATTTGGGTATTTCAAACATTAAAAACATATAGGACAGCCAGTAACTATGCTTGTCAGGACAGACATACTGGCAAAACAGGGAGAGATTTAAGAAGAGATTCATATATTTATGTCACTGGTTCTGTTCTGCAGAGATCAACCAGTCTGCGTAATTAACAGTATTAACAAGCAGGCAAAGGATGGGAAAGGACCCAGCTGCATGATGTCACAAATGAAAGAAATTAGCTGGTGTCAGAACTCTCACTTCTGAAGGTCTCTCTTCCAAGGCTGCTCCTTGACTAATTTCAGAAAAGGATCACAAGACAACATGAGTGCTTTCTTACTGTTTTGCAAGCACTAAACACTAAATAAGCACTACTGTAAGAAAAAGAGGAAGGTACAAAAAACTGGCAAAAGATGTACTAAACCACTTGTTAGTGACCCTCTCTTTGGTAGAAGATCAAAAACAGTGAAGTGACCTTACTTATCATCTACTTACCAGCAGAAAATCCACATTTCTTAAGTGTCAAACCTCCTTGATTCTGACTAAACTACAGCACAGATGTGCTGATTAAGCCAGTAGGAGATAAATAGTAACATGAACAAAAAAAATTTGATGCATATATTTCTCAATAGCTAAAACCAATAACACTGTTAGAGGAAAAGATGCTGCTTAAATAAACAGTTATATTCTGAAACTAGGCCATTGCTGCCTACACGAACAATTGCTGGCAAAGAAGTTGCAACTTCTAAGAAAATATTTCTTATGGAATTTCATTACAAAAGAGTATAATTAAAAATGTACTTGGAAATTGGATTTCCAAGAAGAAAAAAAAGAACAGAGATGTCTTGGTTTTAATTGGGGAAGGAGGTCACAAGCAAGTACTCTATCTTTGAAAATAGAAAGTCCTGTATTTTCTTCTAACTGCTTAGGCTCCTGTGTACTGTGCATATAAGGATTTATGTATTTTTTAATACAGATGTTCCTGAACAGTTATCAAAACGGTGTATGTAACTGTTATCAAAACTAGGGTAACAAGTACTAGAGGTACTTTGCTTCCAGTACTGTATTTACAGTAGAGTTACTAAGTTTTTCAGTGCTTCATCAGAAAACATCTATTTGTTGTAAAGGAAATATTTTTGAGGAATACCTTTCAACAGAAGCCTTACAGAAAACACAGGCACGGCTGTAAAAGCAGCAGTATCATTCAGGCTGCTCCTTAGTTCTCGACCCTGCAGTTTCCCAGATCTCAGGCCCTGGTGGTACAGTGAATGCAATGTTGCAGACATGATCAGCTTGGCTATGTGAGAACTTTTAGCCTTTCTAACATATATTTACATTTTGAAACTTCCTCCCTTGCAATTGGACTTGGTCAGTTTCTGCTTTGCCAGGAATTTTATTATGAGATTCTTTGCAATATCCCCAAGTTCTTAATGAGCTTTAGGAAGTCAGTTTCCTAGCTGAAGTACAGACTTCATTAGAACTACAAAACCAGATTGATCTTCCAAAAAATAACATGAGGGGATTTTTGCTTCTGTCAAAAAGTTGGAAAACTTCAAGGTTTGTTCCAAACTGCAATAAAAAGTTTATTGTCATGTGTAGAATTGTCTGTTGGGTTTCAGTCAGTTTTCATTCTCTTATGTTGTTTTCAGAAAAGGTTTTGTGTGTGTCATTGGCAGGGAGTTCAGTAATCAAGGATAAATTTGATTCTAATTAAAAAAAAAACATGTACTGCTTAAGATTTTATAAGATGGTAGCTAATGCTGTGAAATGAGCTTATACAATTAACTATGAGATTACATGAACAATTGAGATTTACCACTAAGAGACTGATACCAATAAATCTGCTGGAAATTAAATGTTTTGAGTCAGAGATAGACACTCCTAAGGTAGTAACCAAGCTGCTTTTCCAAATATAAATACAAACTCATGGACACATACCAAAACCAACACATAGTCAATAATCCTTCAAACTTTGGCCATACCAGGGGTTCCTGGAATGCTAATGTCAGGCCACCCTGTTGTAAGGCAGAGGAATGCTACTACATGACTGTAGAAGAAACTTGTCTCATGTAACCACCCCAAGTAATTGGCTATAAAACATGCCCAGCAGTACTAATATCAAACAACAGGGCAAGAAACATTTCTGTTGAGACCTCTGAGATACTCTGAAGGAAAGTCTTCAGGCTGAACCTTGTTTACTGATAGATACTTTAGTGCAAGTGTCACTCCACTTCCTAATTGACTTCAAACATAATGGTGTCTCTTACAGGTTTGGATGCTTTGGTGATGTACCTAAAAGTAAATGACCTTGGAGTTTTAAACTGATTAAAAATGAAAAGTAGTTTATAAAAAAATTCGCTCAGCTCTTGTCTACTCTCATTTAAAGAGTTTAAACTTGCTGCTTACGGAAGAAATGAATACATAAAAAGGAAATTGCAAGCAAAGCAGAGTTCTGTTGATAATGTATTAGACAAGGACTGAGGGGACCTAGGATAACTTCCCAGCTCTCCAGTAAATCCTCCAAGTTCAGGTGAGGCAATCAGAGAGCCTGCAAGGCTCTGCTTGTATTTCCTCATCACCAGACGGGCAGCGGATGTGCAAGAGGCATGAAGCAGCTGGAGACAGGCCAGTGTCCAGAAGCAGGATAGCAGCATTCTCACGGCCCTGCACCAGAGGCAATAAACGCTCAGCAGGGCTCCTTCCTCCAGCAGAGATCTGTGGGACTGTGGCTATAATGCATGGGAACCAAGCTGGTGAGCCTGCACTGGACTTTACCATATGGATTTTCCAACCCAGATCTCCAGTAGTTTCAGGGACTCTGCTTTTTGCTCCACTTCACAAGGTAAACATGACCTCAGATTTCCAACTGTTCAGTAGTAGCACTTCTGTATCACACTGGGATAATTTGATGACACATTTATTAATATCCATAAGACTAGATATATGGAAGATGACTGCCACATAAGCACAGAGGCAAAAGCCTAAAGGTTCAAAGCAAGTGAACTTGACAGCTCCTGAATTCTGCCACTGCCCTACTGGAAAGAACACAGCGACTGTCGTCAGACTGGTCAGTGTAACGAGTGCTACCTTCAGGTTTCACACTTACATGTATCTTCTATCTGGCCTGAAGATAAACTCAAGCATAAAAAGTCCAGACCAAGTAAAGATGAGAGTTGTAACACTGGAGTACAAAGTGATGCCTGGCGGAATTTAATTTGGGTTTCAAACTAAAGCTCACTGAAGTGAAATGTCTGAGGAAGGCTCTTGGCAGGCAGGTTCATAAGCAGCATGTGTGCTACAGGCAGGAATCATAACAGCAGACAACCTCCTGGAAATCTTTGTATATGGTGTAGAAAACTGATGCCTTTTACATTTAAAATTACCACAGGAGTTAACATGTAGAAAAGGGAAAGGTGAAAGGAATAATATCTTTGTGAATGTTTAATTAATGACAATTGCCAGAAAAGGTCTTCTTTCGCCAATAACGAAGGGATGTCTATGGCAGTTATTTCTCATTTTAAATACCTAATCTGATATTATAGTTCAACTCAAAGAACTAAATGAGAAAAGATGCTGTAATCTAATCATACCACAATCCAGGTGACATCTGTACTAGGCAGAATACTGTTGTTATTCTGCTGTCTAGTTGCTGTTGCTGAGAATGATGAAGTAGTGAAATTACATTTTCCCATTATTATTTCCAGACACTCTCTGGCAATGGTTTGTTGACTCTAATAAAGCTTCAGACAAAGCTGTCAGCAGAGGAAATGGCAGAAGGGGAGCAAGGAACTGCCTCCGCAGCAATACATGAACCTAAAGTCTCAGTGATAGACTGCATTTTCTGATAAAATTTGTGTGTGTTTCAGAATCTATCACAAAGGTGCAGCTGAATTCTGGAGGGATAAAGGTATTCTATCAAGTCACAGTGCTTAAGACCTTGACAAACAAACTTATTATGAAGGATTAAAGAGTCAGAAGCCTTACCTGCTATAGTATTGAGAAACATCAAGTATTCAAAGTTAGAGATCTCCCGTCTCTGCCAGCGCTGAGTCATATTGGAGGATTTATAAAGCTGTCGGGGTGTGGCCAGAGAGATTCTCCTAGGAAATACATTTAAACAATGATTTTTTTAAGAGTATCATTAAATGTTAAGATGTAGGGCAACATAATTAGTGTGATTAATTTCAGACTCCCTCAGAGGCTTTTTTATTTCATTTAATGAAGTCAAGAAGACACTATTACCCTTATTTGAGAAATGGCTAAAATTAAGAACTATATTTTATTTTACCACTACTACAGCATTGTAATAAATCAGAATAATGTATTTTGTGTTTTATTTTATACCGAATCTGGTTAAAAGACTGGAGTAAAAGACCTGCAGACCTCCTGGTGCCTGGCTTGTCCAGCAGGAATAAAAGAGGAATACCGTTTTCCTGTTTCAAAAGGATATATTAAGATAAGTTCATTAAGGTGAGTGAGTGATAGATTACAGTGCCATATATTTCCATCACATGGTTGAAGATATTTATTATACAATTTGTGCACCTCCTCCATGGTCAGCTACCCATGATCCTTTTCTATATCCCAGTAAGCTTCAAGATTTCTATTTATAGCCTGGTTTTGGAAAGAAACAAAGTTTACTCAATTATCTGCTCACACGTTCATCTGCCCATCTCTCCATAATGATTCTGAATTGCATTTCATTCAAATTTGGAAGAGGAGCAGAAGCTTCTAAGATACTCCATTTTCACACATTTTCTAAAACTTACATGACTGGATAAGGGAGCGAGAATCAAACTACATGCCAAGGAAAAGCAGAAAACTTCATCTCTTCTACATTCAATTTGACAACATCACAATAACCAAATACCATGCCGCAAGTTCTAAATTACCCATTATATATACGCTCCCTGGTTGGTAAAATATAGGTGACTAGAATCAGGCTAAAGTATTAAGGAAAACAATCTGCAACAAGCAGAAACAGGCTCATTGCTCACAACTCATTTCTAGAAAAAGTAGTTATTGCTGGGAAAAAAAAGACAAGGCAAATCTTTGAAAGAAAAAAATATTCATCTCCTCAGGTACATTTTTACAGAAA
This sequence comes from Acropternis orthonyx, assembly GCA_035583155.1. Classification (NCBI taxonomy): domain Eukaryota; kingdom Metazoa; phylum Chordata; class Aves; order Passeriformes; family Rhinocryptidae; genus Acropternis; species Acropternis orthonyx. Next base: position 50,886,917 of record JAWWEU010000001.1, on the reverse strand, counting down.
TTTAGATCTTACGAATGTATTAAAATAGAGAAAATGACTGTACCTGTTAAAAACAACAATAACAAAGAGCATTTCCAATGTGTAGCCTGAATTTAATGAACTTAATGTTTCTAGTAGTATTTATATAGTTTGCCAAGAGTAAATAGAGACAGTCAGTGCTGACAGACAGATTTTAGTTGCACACTGAACACGCTAACTGAACTATTTCTAGATTCTGAATGCTGAGTATTTTCTTAAAGTAATATGCAAATTGCCAGATTGGGCAGTGTTTACAAAAATTTGAACCACCTACTTCTAAAGACACATGTACATACTTCTGTACTTGCATTAAACTCCATTTCCAGAGAAATTATGACTATTGGTATGCCATTGGCATATCAAGTCATCACAATTATGTGTGTAAATTGCCAGTGGGTATGTTGTCAATGTCTGCCATACTTCAGCTTACAAACTGAGCATACAAAAATGACCATGCAAATTATTTACCCAAATAGCAGGACATAAGGTCTTGCCACCTTGGCTAGCCTTATTTTACAGTAGATTCTAGTATGCCAAAGGTAAATGCATTTTACTAGTACACAAAAGGCTATAAAAAATGTTTTAAAGTTGATTCTTATGAAACAAGTTGCCTAAAGAAATATCTGAATGTAATCATTCTTTATATTGCATTTTATAGATTAACCATTATTTTTGCAGTGTAACTCTCAAAGACATACAGTTCCCAGTAAATTTTGACTAACACTACACACAAATTAATAAGCACAGAGAATAAAAATACTAAGGAGATCATTACATTTACAAAGAATTTCTGTCACAGACTTTCTGTTCCACTCAGGACAAAATAACATTTATGCATCAGAACAGTGTACTAGCTGTTTTTATACTTTATTCACAATCTCCTAGGGAGTTTCAAAAATCTATGAACTGTCAAGCGCTGGAATTCACATTTGAATACCTGATTTGAGTTAAAGCTATAGAAAATCCAAATATACTAAAAAACGCCCTTATTAACTCTATATCTAAGGTGTTCGAATGATTCGCAGTTATTTCAGCAGAGACTTGAAGAAATTATGCACACTAAATTGGTTCCACGCCTGCTTATTTCAGCTAACACAGGAAGACTCACTGTTTTCTGTTTTGCTAAATCCACCCAACTTTGATCAAACCATTTCTCCCTTCAATATGACATCACCAATATGAAGACACACAAATAAATGTGCTTCCTTTGCTTCTAGAGAACCATGAAGTATCTCCTCGAAATGGAAACTGCAGAAGACTCTGATGTACAACAGAATGATCCAATTTTTCAAGTTTTATATGTTTAAATTTGTTTAGAAAACACTTCATGCCATTTTGCTGAGGGAAGGGATGTTATATATCCCATATGTGGAGTATGACACACCCCCTTTCACAGTCACTTTTAATTTAGTTAGCTACAATCCAATCTCATACAAAGGATCTTTAAGTATCTTGCACCTGCATGATATTTTGTGTTGGTTTGCTCCTGCTCAGAGGGGGAAAAAAAAAGAAAAAATTACTTGGGAAAGTCACTGAATTCTGACAAGAGCCTCATCAATATTGAATTTTAATCAAAGCTCTAAAAAGGATTTTGTACTTTGAGGAAATCAAGTCAGTTTTTCTATCTCTCTCCTTTCCCAAAAATAAAATCTCTGCAACCAGCTGTACTGAGATCTGGAAATCCATCACCTACCGATATGGCAGAGCTGAGCTGATGTTGAAAATACAATTTTTCAGCAAAAAAGTTCATAATTTGAATTTCTTAGCTTTAATAACTGGAGCCATTGTTTCCTCTAATGCATTAGCAGCCCACAGAATTTCAGTGGAAGGTTTAGTGGTGAAGTAAGGTTCTGTATCTTTTACTGATTCTTTGATCTCTATACGCTTACAAAACCATGAGGCAGCTCACAGTTGGTTTCCAAGCTGTGATGTTATCCTCAATAAAAAGGCATAAGTAAATTACACCTAAGGTGTTAGAACCCTCAAAAGTAGTCTGATAACAGCATGGTAAAAATGTGGATATTGCTCCACCTAGGTAGAATCATATGGAGCTGTAGAAGTAAGTTAAAAGGCACAGCACTGTCTGCCCAGTTGTATCATTTGGCAAGGTCACAAGGAAATTACAATCAATGCAACATGTTTCAGGAGCAGTGAAAATGCATTTATCAAAAACAGACTAATTTGATTACCAAATCAGACTGAACCCTTCAACATGTGACTGATATTAAGGATGTAATTACTTCTTTGTAACATTAAGCACAGGCTTGAAAGCTTTGTTGTATCAAAGCATTTGACAGGCTGTTTGGAAAGGTAGCAAACTGGAGACTTGCTCAGAACAGCAGGTCTGTAAGGTCTTGGGAAGACATACTGGTTCACCTGCTTCCTGTATTTTGTATCATTAGTGCACAAATATTCCCTTCTACTTCCCTGCATCTTTGTTAACTGCAGGATTTCATCATGAAAACAGAAATGCATTTGAAGTCCATGTACCACATGAAAAGTATTTTACTTCTTCAGAATGTTTCCATCACGAGTGCAAGTCTTTATGATATACTGCAATTAGCTTTAGATGACATGTTTATCAGAGGAATATCAGAGAGGAAATATTACTTACATAAATAAAACTAAAGAAATTAAGAAAAAAAAGTGAGAAAGATCTGCTTTGTTGAAATATTTTAAAGTACAGCCTAATCTGAAAAATTGGTCATAAAAAAGCATTTTACTCAGCATAGCAGCTCCTTTTAATTACTCAGCATAATTTCTCCTTATGTTAGTTATACAAATAAGCATAATTTAAAAAATCAGAATTCCACAACCAACATATTGATATTAAGGGAAACTATATTCTAACAACAACACAAGATTAGATCAACCACAGAGCAGTTACAGATTCAGATTTCCCTTCAAACTGCAATCCTACTGAAGACAATATCAGTATGCAAATGGAAAGAAAAAAAAGAAAAGCAAAGAAAAAACCATGATTACAGGGTCTTTATTGTGCATAAATCATACCATGATTACACATGCACACACACACACACACAAATAAAAACCAACAAGGAAAGAAAAACAACTTCACTACCATATGCCAGATATATTCTGAAGGCTAGCAAGCCCATTTTTGATTCAAATTGAACTTTAATCAAAAGGTATGGAAATAACTGCATATTATATTGAAGATGAAACTTTTCTAAGTAATTATATATCAACAAACTTTTTCAGACAATTATTCACTGAATAATGCACAAAGGATATGAATTTCAAAAGTAAAAAATGTCACTGTGGATATGAAATTCTGATTGAGAAATTTGCATTTTGTTTGTGCTAGAGCATGTGGCCATTTCTGTTTCAGAAAAGAATACTATTACTTTCCACACAGAGACAGCAATTCCTTTAGCTAGAGTATATGGAAGAGCAATGCAAACATTAACAAGATGCATCTTCCAAATAAATGCCCCAAATTCTCCTTGATCTCAATGAAAACTTGAGAAATCTGGCAGTTTGCCATAAAACTTCAGCACATTCAGGAGATCAAGCCTTAGGTACCATGAGATTCTTGAGCTCATGACAGGGAATGATGTTCAGCTGGGAATGAAATAGTTCTCCAGTTCTAAAAATGCTTTGACACTTCAAAGTATTTCCACATTTTGCACTGGGATAAAACAAGGACAATGTGAAGTTTAAGTTTTTAGGAAATGACTTCAAGAAAGAGAAAGATGCCCCTCAGACATTACACTGATGGGTAAGTCCCTGGCTTTTGACGAAATCAAGCCAAATGGATGTCTGAACCCAAAGCACCATATTTTGTGAACTTCCTGCTGTTTCTTATCTCATATTTATTTATTCTTGTTTCATTTTAACTAGGACTTAATACTGAATCCAAAACGTTTTTCATCAAATTTCTCCTGATACACCCTCAAAAACAGTTTTGGGTCTGAATGGACATTTCTAAACAAAACCACCCCCCAGAACAACAACAACAAAAAAGAAAATTAAAAAAAATTGAGGCAGGAAATTTCCCCCCTCCTACTCAGTGAAGTGTACGTGAAGATCATCTTGCCTATCACTGAAACAGAAATACATTTATAATATAGGATTTGAAAATTTCCAGCCTTATTTCTGGTCAGAGGCTGATTTGATATTGAGGTTGATGAGAAAATAAAAGCTGTGTGTGTAAATCTCTAAGACTGAACCTTAGTTGGTCTTTCTAAAATACATATCCTTAATTTTGGAAACAGAAGAAGAACAATGCATTATACTAAGGTATAGAAGAAATTTGGAAATTGCCACTGTGCTGATAAGCAGTGAAGTAAAATACACACACACTTATATAGCAGAAAATAATTTATATTCAGCAAACACAAAACTTTCCAATCCTGTATAACAATCACAGCAAGGATGAACATTTGCCTCTACATTTATAAAACTTGACTGGAAACCAATCTTTGAAGAGATATGGTAAGTTTTGGGTTTTTTCACTGGAAGGTACTTAATTCCTGTAATTAAAAAAAAAAAAAAAAAAAGAGATCTAATAATCTAATTTAAAATACTTTTACTTCCATTCCATACTAATAGGCCATATAGCAAGTAAGGTTTATCAAAGTAACCTTAAGAAAGAGAAAATCTAGAGTTTCATGACAGGAATAATGATCTAGTATTGACGTTCAAAAATATCAACTTTATAACATAATAAATACAAAATACACAAACTATTTTAATTAAATTACCTGGCTTGTGGCAAACCATAGCTGGTTCCTACTCCAACACGTGGTAAGCTGTACACAACTTTTTTCACTGTTGCTTGATCAGGAAAATTAAACATAACAGAAGCTAAATGAAGAAAAGAAAATATGGACTAATAAAACATTTGTAGAAGTCTGTTTCTGCACCTGCCTATATTTTTCAAATGCTCTGGTTTCTATCTGGGGAGAGAAATCAGTTCCATTTTTATCCTCCTGGTGATCAAGGGTACAACAGAAAATCCTGAGGTACTTCATAACTGTGTATAATCAGCTGGTTAACATTTTGGCATCAACTCTCCCATTTTGGAGAAGATCTGAGTGTTTACCTCTGAGGAACCACAGTTTACTATTAACACATACAACCTCTTATCAGGCTGGGAAGCTGTTTAGTAGTTGGCACAGCATTTGGTCTTCGTAATGGTGCATAAAACACACAGGACCAAGGAATTATTTAATTCCCTCTCCAGTTGAAATCAAAACTTACGTCAGAGCCCCTCAGGGTAAAAGACCACTGACACACCTCACTAACCACTGGACTCTGATTCAGAGTAGCACATACAGAAAACTGAGTGGATCCATGTATTGATCTGGTACTTTTCTTTTACTTTAACTCAGTTTATAATTAGAAAAGGAAATATCCTTTTATATATTTCACTAAAATATGTATGGAAATTGAGGAGAGCGGTAGGACAATAGCAAGAGCAAATTTCTTATCAAACATTTGAAAAAATTACCAATTGCTATGATGTTGTTTTGCAGCTAAATCTCCATGGAGCACAGAAAACAGTGAGATTGATTTTAATACAATTTGCACTGAATACATACAAGAATAAGCATTACTGAACAGACCTAAGCACTTTATCAAAGGAAGCACAGAGTTTAAATTCTAAGATAATAAATAACACACAAAATAACTATTAGCACAATTTTATGCAAAAAATATAGCTCTGACTTACTTCTGTTTGCCATAAACACTTCCAAAGCTGTGTTCTGGAGAAGATAACGTCTCGAAAAAACAGCCCGAATCTCGCTGAACATCCATTTTCCATGGAGGCCTTCAGTGTAGGCGAGGACCTTTAAAGAAAGTCAAGGTGACAGTTATTGGCTGGAGTTTTTCAACAAAACACTGTATAAGAACACAGGAAATTTTACCCATCAATGAAGTACAGTTAAATTAATCATACCTCTTTAACACTTAAAAACCATGAATTAAAACATGAACTTAAATGTTTTTAAGAAATGCAATGAAGTATATCTGCTGTTAGAAGAATATCAGTAAGTAATGTAACCTGATACTCTTAAAATCTATTTCTCATCAGTCACGTCAACTACTTTTCCTAACAAAAAACCAAACCAAACCAAAACACAAAAAACAAACAAACAAAAAAACACACACAGAAAAAAAAAACCAAAACCCAAACCCAAACTCTACAAGCAAGCACAGGGAAATGGACACAGCTGCAGTTATGCTCAGCTGTATTTTCTTCCAACAGTGTGCATGACACAGTTGTCAAGTTTCCTGTCAGATAACAGATTTACTTCTGAGGCTGCCGTATGCAAAGTACAACCAAAATAATAAAACTTGCTAGTAACATCCACTTCAGGGTCATAAATTACAAGTCACTCCATTCCATTAATAAATTCAGAAATTAGCTAGAACAGTATGTCAACACAATCCTTTTTCTAAAGTTAAGTATATCTAATGACCTGAACCATGAACAAAATTTAACAATTTGTTATTTTGCATTTTAAAGGTAATATGAAAATATTTTAAAAAAAATACGTTAAAATTGTTTTTCCAGTTTGACATTTTCTCTATTGACTGTATTGAACTAAGACTAGATATTAATACCTAAATAATATTTTTCACTTTTCTTTCAATATTCTGAATGTTCAGGAACATAGGGGAAAAAAAAAACCACCACCACCCATCAGCTTTATTAACTTATTTCATCTGTGAATTACCATTCCTTCACTATCATGCACTGTAGAACAACCTTTTTCCAATCCTTTCCATCACCTGAAAGGCTGCCTTCAGCCCTCCATGTCTGCTCAGGTGGGTTCTGCCATGACACTCCTACAGGGAATCAGTTGTCTGGAATGGGGATCCTCCCTGTACCGATGTGCATTTCCCAGACTCTAGACTGTGCCTTTGCCTAGGTTGTGGCCACTGAGAGTTGCAGACTCAGCAAAACAAAGAAACACAACTAACACCTTCACTGCAGGGAAATGCAAAAAGATTTAAGACTGGAGAGACTGAGTATCTCTGTTCTCCATTAGGTACATACAAACTGTCGGTACACCAGCTTGCACTGCTCTATTCACTCAGTTGAGGTCTTTGCTTTCTGTAACCATGACCTCCCCCAGCTTCTGAATAGGGAAATGTTAGGGAGACCATATGCTGCTGCTGTCAGTGATCCCTCATGCTTCAGGGTAATGGGAATTGTATTCCTTCAGTTTTTTCACTGATGCAGCTTCAAGTTAGCAATATGTCTTCATATATGAAAAGCTAATTTAAGTTTCTTCACTTGGTGTACAACCTTCTTCTCATAACCATGATGAGTCTATTTCAGAGAGGACAGTAATAACAGCAATAATACAAATGTGCTTAAGCACATGGAAGAGAGTTCAGAGGTTACTTCTGTCCGTGACGGAAGCTGGTCAGAGGAACACACTGATCCCCTTTCACTGTTCGCACAAAAATAAATTACAGACAAAACTTAGACCAATACTGTGGCTGATGGCACTGTTTATTCAACTCAGCTCTCCACACTAATTAAACACAGCTTGAAAGTAGGGAAGGGGCTTGATTTCTTTGGAGACCCACCAGACACGTGCAAGAGACTTTATGTTGCCTCCATTCAGTCACAGGTCAGCTGGTATAATACTACCTCGTATGCAAAACTCTTGGAATGGTTAAATATCTGTGCCTTATTTTTACTTTGAACTCTGGTAGATGCCATTACACTTTTGTCTGTGATCCTTCTAGTATCAGACAACTTTTCCTTGTGTTGGTAATTACAGACTGGAGCCAGTTACTGCTTAGCTTTCTCTTTGATAAGCTAAATAAAACAAATTTTTGTTGTTTCTTTCATTGAGATCAGACGCTAGGATAAAGCTGGTATCGTGTATGTGAGCTTCAGGTGGTTAAGAACAATGACTGTGAAGATTTAAGCATCCTTTTTCTTTGAATGTATTCTGCTGTTATATATAATTTTTGTAAATACACAGGGTTTTAAGATAAAGAGAGAAAATACAGTGGAGTAAAATGTTTAAGTTTAAAAACGTAAAATATGAGAACAGTCTCTCAGAGAGGAGTTTGAAATGTATATAGGTGTAACCAGCTGCACAGCAGCCAGACGATTTGCCAAAGAATTAGTCTCTTGACAAAACACTATGTTTCAGGAAATCACTTTCTATACCAAAAATGTTTCTAGCTAGTTTTTTGTAAAGAAAAACGTTTAATAGTGGCTATATCCTACGTATTAGCATTTTAGACAATTCGCAGTAATACATTTATGAGGTATTGGTATACACCACAGCTCAGTTATTATAGATCAACACTAAAAGCACATCGTATACCAACCATACACTGGTTGTCTTTTACTTCCTCCTCTTTTTAATTAAGAATAAAGCAGTTGTAACTACACAGAGGTACATTCAGCCCACTATGAAACAAATGACTTAAGATAGCACTCCAGTAAAACAGCAGAACAGATAGGAAATTAGAGGAAAGGAAGGAGTCTATAATTCAATTACTGTCCTCAATTACACTCTTCTTAACTGTCTATTAGTCCTACAAATATCAGATTATCATGCCATTATCAAATAATCTCAATTATTTCAGTATTTCTGTTGCATCATTTTCCTGTCTAAGATATACTACCCATTTTTGCCATTCTCCAAAACATTTATCTAACACCATTTTCACGTGATGCAATAAACCTTCCGTTACTAGAGACCTACAATTTACAGCAGATATTAGTGACTGAGTTGCAGGATTCTGTCTTCTTCTTATTGTTTTAACAGCCAAACCAAAGTAATTTCATTTCTCTGAATTTGAATTATTTAAGACACTTTTTTTCTTCCAGAATGATTTTTAGCATTTCACTTTCTCATATCACGTGAATGAATTACTAGTTATTTTACTTTTTTTTTTTTACAGACCAAATGTATTGTATATTTCATTACTCTTAACAACATGGAAATTACCATTTCATTAACCAAAAGACACTGAAATTATATTACCTAGTTATCTGAAGCCAAAATTACCATTTGCTTCATCCAATATTTTGTTGTTTATACTTAAAGTCAGTGTTCCTTATCTTGATAGCTTTATGAGTTTTTCTCCTAAAAACAGTAATGAAAACTTTTTTGTCTAGGTTTGTAATTTCAATGGTTTAAACTTCATGACTAAGCACAGAATTCTAGATATATATATATATCAGATAAGCTGGCCATATTAAAATAAAAAACAATCATCAATATCTACACTTGACCTAAGCACACTTTCCAGTTTTAGTATAAGCTGCAGCTGTTTGGTTTAAAGCACATTTCTCTTTGTAAAACTCTCTCACTTGCTTAGGAATATGGGTATGTTTTAAAGATATCAATGGATCCACTGGCCAGAAACAAAAATTTTCAAGGATGCATTGCAGCAAGATGAAGCTCTCACCTAACAGGGGAGTGAGAATTCTCTAAAACTCGGGATTCTGTATTATGGAAAAACATCTATTGGTGACACCTATTTAGATTAAATTAGTAAAGCAGCATGGGATGCAGATGAAAAGCTCTACAGAACAGAAGCAGAACCATTACTGAAGTGCTTTCCTACTTGGTTCAAATATGGAGGCTTTTTATTTTAATTTTATTTCTTATGTAATCAACATCTTTTTGTTGTTGTTGTTGTTGTTCCATTTAAGAGTCAAGACATTTTTAATCAAAAACCTATATCAGTAATTATTCAATTATTGATAACCAATTGCTAATTAACAGCTGAACCTTTGAGGTATTGCATTAACCAAAAAAACCAAATACTGCTAGAATCCCTGACAGATTATCTCCACAGAAGTAACACTTACGTACTGAGGCTCATTTTTTTTGCTTTATAGCATTTCTTAGTATCTCATAGCACCAGACACAGCATGCAAATAGATATTCTGACCCTTTTCCTTTGATTATTGCTTCTGGAATTGAAATAATCACAAAATGAGATGCTATAAAGAAATCAAGGAAAGCAGCCTGTGCAAGTGGTATTTTTTCTCAGTTGGTAACTTTATGGTATGAACAGTCACTTCTACAGCCTGCTGAAAAGAATTGTTGCATAGGTCCCCCTTTTTTTTTTTTTTTTTAGTAGCTCTTTTGGGTGATTCATTAGTTCCTCTGTACATGAATTGAATCTGCCATTTTCAGTGGTAATTTACCATTCATCTTTTAAAACCAGATTTCTCATTCAGGGTATTTTAATTCTAACCTGATTTCTCAAAGAAAGTGTCAATTGATACTTGTAACATTTTCAAAGCTTTGTTTATACCTAATGCAAAATGCATATATCCATTAACATGTAATATAACTTTGTTGTTGTGTTGTATTGTTTGGGGGTTTTGTTGTTGTTTGTTTGGGTTTTTTATTTTCTTTATTATTTTCAAAACATTTATTTCCTGATTTACTTCATTACTCTCCACCTTTTGTACTAATATTGTCAAACAAGAGTAGTAAGGGACATGGTTGCCTTGTAATTATCTGTAGTAGAACTGGTTCATTCCAAAATTCCTACAGATTATTTACTTTCCAAGTCCAAAAGTGATCCTCAGAGCCAGGCTTTCTGAATAAAAGCGACATTTCTTGAAATTAAATGCATTTTCCTTTATTAATGACCCAAAGAACTTGTAAGAATACTGTAGTTCAGGTACTGAAGATACTTTTTCATTTTATAAAGACAGTCTGATTCAGTGCTTGAATGTAGCTACTACTATCTTTAACCTGGACAGCACTAATTTAGTTAAAACATTAAAGAAAGGAGTTCTGGCATGTTCTTCGTGTAGATGTCAAAATCCCACCTATCTGTTAGATGGCTCTTTCATCTGGCAACATGGCGTATTGTCTTTGCCATGTGGTAGGTTTCTTTTTTTTTTCTCCTCTAGAGATGCCAGAAGCTTCTATGAATTTATCCTTTTTTATCCTTAATTTACCCCTTATACTTTTTCAACTTTAATCTTTTACATTTCAAAAAGCATTCAATCTGCATTTGAACAGCTTTGTCTTGACTGAGTAAAGTCTAGTGGGGTGCTGTTTTGTCCTTTTAGCCCAACCCCAAGAAATGCTTCATATTTTTATTTGATTAAAGGTTTAGCATCACATGCTTAAAAATATTGTGTTGTATATTCCTAATCTGCTCCTCCATCAGTCCAATTTAATTAAACAAGTTTTTCAAGTCTGTCTATTTTCCAGTGTTTAGAGTGTTCTGAATTATGTGTGCAGGACTGCAATTTTCACCTAACTCAGCATGTCTTCCTGAACAATTATAGCTACAACTCTTTTATTTATGCACTAACGATATTCTCTACGCTTTTTGTCTTTTTTTTGGTCTTTTTTTTTTTTTTAAACTAGGCTTGAAAAGCTGTGTTTCATCCATTACAAAACAAGCCCTTGTCATCTACATATACAGTGGTCTTTTAGTTTGAATAGGAATTTGGTTTGTACTTCATTATTCATTTACCATCACCATAGAGCCCACTATGAGTCTATCTCATCTGTCTCAACTTTGAACAGAAGAAAGGAAGAAGAAATCTTTGTTCATTTCAGTTACACTGCAGTCTCTAAACCTATGTTATCAAGATGAACAAAAGTAAAGCAGCCTTGGTGTTCCATGTTTCCAGGTCAGGAGCTTGCACATAGTTTCTCATGGCAGACATTTCTGTGAATGCAGTTACCAAGTAGAGAAGAGAAACTCTGAATCTCCCTTGTCTGTTCTTGTCAAATGAATATTTAATATTCTCTAAGGTTGAGAAAGTGTTTTTTAAAAGGAAATTCTGTTCTAAACTTAAAACTCCCCCCACAACATATATTTTTGTTAGTCTGACACTATCCTCCTCCTGAAAAATAACCAAACATTTGTGATGGGCATGAAGTATCCAGAAAGTTCTGCTTTGGTCTTATGCCTCCATATGGTGTGGTGGAAACCATACCTCCTGCTTTTTTGTATACATTAGGAGTCCATAATCAAAAAGCTAAAATCTAATTTGTTGTCACCTCATCTTTTTTGTATATGAATAAGCATAAAATAATAATAATAATAATAATAATAATAATAATAATAATAATAATAATAATAATATGAAAAAGATGCCAAGGAAGGGAGGAAAAAATTATTGTGGGAAATGCTACTAAGCTTTATAGTTATTTTTGAAATAGCAAGCAATAGCATGCTTCAGTCGTGGAGCAGCAGTTGATTTCATAAAAACCATTTCCTAACAGCCTTGTAACCATAACATTCACTGCACTTACCTGGTACATTCCCTACATCAGTGTCTTATGGGATGCTTTCAAATCTGCAACCTCACCACTATGATTCACTACCGAGAATCACAGAATCAAGATTTGAAGAGCCCTTCAAGTTCATCAATTCCAACCATCAGTCCAGTAGTACCGTGTGACCCCTAAGCCACTGAACCACACCACCCTGAGTCAGAGCCAGGATGTCGCGTAAACACCTCCAGGGACAGCAACTCCACCACTTCCCTGGGCAACCTGTTCCAATGCCTGATCATCCCAGCAGTGTAAACAATTTTCCTAATATCTAACCTGAATCTCCCCTGTCTCTGCTTAAGGCCCTCAAGTTCTCTCACTGCAGGCACTGCAGAAGAGACCAGCTCCCACCTCACTACGACCTCCTTTCAAGTACTTGTAAAGAGCGATGAGGCCCCCACTGACACTCCTCTTCTCAAGACTGAACAAGTCATTCCTCATAAGACGTGTTCTCTAGTCCTTTCACAAACCTTGTTGCCCTTCGCTGGACACGCTCCATGGAGGAGAAAACACGAAGGACTTCACAAAAAGAAATTACAGTGTATAGATATTTCATCAGAGTGCTGTCTAAGCCAACTGCAGAAGTATGGTTATGCATCTGTCCCAGGTACACAATAGGTATTCCTAAAATAGTTTGGCATCGCTGTATGCTTTTAGAAGTTAGAAACACATGAAAAAGATTATTGAAAGTCATTCTCTCCTGACACGGATTTGGATTTCCATTTTTCAAGAGTTTTCTAGCACTGCTATTTACTTCAAGGAAAATGTGAAATTCTGAAAGCAGATCTTCATAGGTTAAGAAAAATGGCTCACATGCACATACAGTAAACTTTCTTCTCCAGAACAATCTAACAGTACAGAGCTCACTAGAAGTACATGGCAGACTGCATGATTGCTTCATCTATTCTAAATACAGGCTGAGATGACAGACATTGATGGCATGGAACTAGGGTCTTGAGGTTTATGAAACACCATATTGAACAAGCATTGTATAATTGCAAAATGTTTGATGAAGTACGGAGTATGATCAACTTTCAGATTTAGCAGGAAAAATAAGCATGCACTGTAACAAGGGATATATCATGTCAAGATATATGCGTAAAAAATATGTATTTATTAAGAAAAATCAAAATTGTGTAAGTTCAAATAATGAAACACCTTGTATTTTGCTTTTCTAAAATGAGAAACAGAGAATATAAATAGACAGGAAGGACAATTCAAATTAATTTAACGTCCTAGTGTTTCATTGACTTCTTACTACCTTTTTATACATTTAAAACCATTTTAGGAATATCCTCTCTGCCTCAGCTCCTATAGTCACATTAGAGTAAATACTCCTAAAATCCCATCAAAATACTATGCTATCATTTTTTCTTTGTACATTTGGTCTAGTAAAATGTTTTTGCTTTCTCTTGACATTAAGGTCTCTTTTCTCCTTCTTTATAACCTGCTTCTGTGTAAAATGTTTCTTTATTTGTAAGCCTTAAAAGCTTTCCTCCAAGTAGATCTTGTAAAGCTATGCTTTGCAGGATAAGCTGAGTATTATGTGAGATTGTAATTTCTCGATTCACATCAGTTTTAAAAACCTTCTTTAAGACTTTTTAAAAAATAAATATTGGCACTCCTGTTTCATTTTTCTCCTTGTCTTCAGGGATCTGAAAAATGCAGATATTATTTTTGTGGTTTTGGGCTTTACTTCTTTGCCAAATATTCTCAGTTTATACTTCTACTTCCAATATTTTTTTAAGCTTTCAAGAGGCCCCTTGTCTTGAAACATGAGGTTCTGTTCACTCAAACCTCTTCTAAATTTGATTTCTCTGGTCAACATACTGCTTCAGTATCCATTAAAACAATGCCCACTCAGCTGAAAGCAACAGATGCTCTTACTCCCACATTCAGTTTCAGCCATCTGAAAAATTATTTGAAGTTGGTCCATTTGAAGGCCATTTTCCTCTTTTCTCTGGCAAAATGGTTTTGCATGTTATGATTTTGTGTTTTAGGCAAGGAATTGAAATGATCTTGGGAATTTTTGAGAAGTAGCTGCAGTAATTAGAGTAAAAAATAAACTCTGTTCCTAGCTATGGAAATGCTGCTGCTAAATGTTAATATTCAGACCAAATAATCCAAAGAGAACACCCTATGTATTATTTCTAAGACTGCTTTTGTGAAATAGTTTTAAACATAAGGATAAGTGCTGCTGACATGGGAAAATATTACCTTTGTGACAACAGAATTCTGATTAATAATTATTTTTTCTTTGATTTTATGGGCATTGCACATCTGTATCTTTGCCCAGTTTCCTTTCTATGCAACAAGCAAACAGACTGTCAATTTAGGCAACTCATGAAATTCCAGCAATAGACTGACGTTCTTGGGAAGAACAGCATTGGGAAGAGGTAGTAGATTTAGAATTATCACCTTAGGAAAGGTAGGCAGAGGCGTTTTTTAGGGTCTACTTCCAGACAGAGCCAACAATTACTGGTCTAAGGTTTCAGCTGATTTAAGGATTTTAAATGAGGAATAAATCTGATGGTGTTGTCTGGAGCAACAGTACATGTGGAGAAGCAGAAGACAAATACATTCTAATGCCATAAAAAACTGTATTAGAGCACAGCCCAACTCAAAACACAAAGGTTGAAGACACAAATAATGGGGCAAAATCCAAAGTAGAAAAGTTCAATTAGTTCTTGTCAGCAATAGGATTGAAGCAGATTGTGCCAGTTACCTCACAAGGTTTAAGATGATTTTTTTTGTTAACTTTGACAACAGCGGGAGGTCAGACTCAAATATAGTGAGAAATGTTAATGGAACTGATGTTTCCATTCTCACTCTATAGATCATGCTCAGAGATCAATCTAAACAGGCAAGTGGTGATCTCAGTACTGAGACTGAAACTGCTCTGAGCAATTCTGCCCCAGCACCACATTCAGTGAAATGCAACCAAATTATTTCAATTAGAACTGCACAAATTACGTTTTCAGTTGAGTAGACGTGCCAAAAAAGACATAAAATTTATATGATCTGAGCCAAAACGCAGACTTTTTTTTCAGGAATAAAAATGGAGAGCTTCTTTTTCTGTCAACTGGTTCATTCTCCTTAGCAAAAGTAAGGCAGTGGAAACAAAGAACTTGCAGTATTTAAAATTCGGGGAGAAGACAGTGTCAATAAATGTTTGTAACTTGAAACCAAAGCAGGATATTTATTCATTAAATAGTTCTTTGACAGAAAATGCAGCTTTATTAAACTTGAAAAATTAAGGGATTTGCTGGATCTCACAGAATTTGTGAGACTTTTACCTGGGAAAAGTTACAGAACTAGATTCAAACACCAGCATGAAAACAAACAAGTTCTCTGTTGCTTAAAGTGAGAAGTTGGAATAGGCACTCACATTCAGTTCCCTTCTATCTCAAAGGTGTGTGAACTCAAATGACACCCTTTCCCAACACCTTTATCTACTCCACCTCATCACTGTGCTCTCAATGAGCAGCTCAAAGCTGGATGAGTGCTCCTTGCTGGTTCAGCATGGACAGTACCTAAGTGAGCTAAAACTCATTAAGCAACAGAAACTCTCTGACTTCTGTCATGTTTCTGCAAGGACTGCAAAGCAAACATTGCTCATTGGTCATAATTTGCCAACATAGAAGGCGACCTGACCCCTTCAAACATAGGGAAGAAATGAAACAAGGTGGTTTCTGACAGGTTTGACCATGCAGTTATGAGAAAGAACAAGAAACTCGTGTTTCTCATTGTATCAAAAATTGTGCGGCCAGCAGGACCAGGGAAGTGATTCCCTCCCTGTACTCGGCATTGGTGAGGCCACACCTCAAATCCTGTGTCCAGTTCTGGACCCCTCACTTCAAGAAAGACACTGAGGTGCTGGACTGAGTCCAAAGAACGGCAACGGAGCTGGTGAAGAGTCAAGAGTTTAAGTCCTATGAGGAGTGGCAGAGAGCTGGGTTTGTTTAGCCTGGAGAAAAGGAGGCTCAGGAGTGATCTTATGATTCTTTACAAATACCTGGAAAGGAGGTTGCAGCAGGGGGTCAGCCTCTTTTCCTGGGCAATTAGAGACAGGACAAGAAGACAAGCCTCAAACTGTGCCAAGGGAAGTTCAGGTTTGACATCAGAAGGAATTTCTTCACAGAAAAGGTTGTTAAACATAGGAATAGACTGCTCAGGGAGGTGGTAGAGTCACCATCTCCTGGAGGTGTTCAAGAAATGATTGAACGTGGCACTTAGTGCCATGGTCTCGTTGACAAGGTGATGATTGGTCAAAGATTGGATTCGATGATCTCAGAGGTCTTTTCCAAACTAAATGATTCTGTGATCCTATGTTCTAAAATTGTGCCTTCTGGTGTTTACTTCATCCTCATGCATACTACTTTTTCTCTTGCGCTAAAGATAAGTGACTCAATTAAGTTATAGAACTCAGCAAAAGCAAAAAAAAATGTAAGAATAGTTTTGAAGAGTAAAGAATGAACAATATCCCTAAGTATGTGATGTGTTCTTTCCCAAGAATAAAGCTATCATAAAATTCTCTGGGTCTCTTTCCCCTGCCCCTCCCCACCCCGAACTTGCATATATTTATTCAAAAGTGCAATGCAATTAAAAGATGTATAAATACTAAAAAGTACCATACCACAAATCCTTAACATTATAATAACTGAAGGCACTATAATTAGTCTTAAGAAAACTGTAAATATTGGGTTTTGTTAAACATTACCTGTTTCCTACTAAATGACAGGTAGAAAGACAGTTTTGTGTCCCTCTTTTTATAGATGTGAACTTAATGTCATTCAGAAGATATGTGAAAACATCTTGGATTTTAACAGTTTCATATTTGATTTATTCAGTGCAGAATGGATATGATTTAAGATGTATAAAAGTAAATACAATACAATGGTTTTTTTACTACCAAGCTTAGTTTTTTTAAGTTTCTGTTCCTAATTACTCTTCTTATATGACTGCTCAAAAACCAGTAATAGTCTGTTTTTAACTTACAATATAAAAGCTTTTTCATTAATCCCAACATTTAAGATACAGTTGGAGCAATTTCTACTGCTGAAATTTTAGCAATAAATTTAAAATTAATTTTTATAACTTAAAAGGAATATGTTCATTTATAAAGTGATATATAAAATACATATAAAACATCCTCACCATCCCTAAAATTTCTGCATTACAGCTTGTAACAGACAAGCAAAATCTTCAAGAAATTCCAAATTCTACAGCTCACAGAATCACAGAATCACAGACTGGGTAATGTTGGAAGGGACCACAGTGATCACCTGCTCCAACCTCCCTGGTCAAACAGGGTCATCCTAGAGCACATGGCACAGGATTGCACCCATTCAGCTGTGAAGTCTTGGGTATGGAGCACCAGTAACTCCTGGAATTCAGTTTGCTTGGTGTCGGAATTTAGAATAGATTCAGGGCTACTATACATTATGTCAACTTCTAATGCCCCCAAAGAACAATTCCACTGCCTGTGAATAGTGGTGAGCATACATCAAAGTATCTTCATCTTCATAATATATTGCCATACCAATTGATACTTTATTAAACCACTTAAAATGAGCTTAAGACTGAGTTTCTTTCACACTGCTGGACAAAATAAGAAATTACAGCGCTGGGAAAAGGCTAATCCACTACTCCAATAGCAAGCAAAATTCTACTACATGTTTTATTATTATATAATGGAATGTTATCTAATATTACCAAGTCCACGCAAGGAAAGAATAGCAAAGTTTCTTCTGAGAATTTTAACTTGGAGTCCTTGCAAACTGTCTGCTATACTTAAATATTAATTTATTTTATAATTTTACCTTTTAATATTACAGTAAAAATACCTATGCATTCTATACTAATTTTAAAGAACATTTTCTTATCAGATCCCATCAAAAAGAACTGAAAAATAACCCCCCACAAAATAAAAAAAATATAAAACCCGCAAAAATTAACATGTATCAAATGTAAACTGCATATATAAACTCCATAAATCATTTTTGTATTTCTTTCAATAAATAGAGCCATATTTGCTCAAATTTTTTTTGTATGTGCATTCTGTGTATTTTCTGTCTACTTTCCATAGTTAACGATCATCTTGTAGAATTTCAACAATGTAAATGTCAAAATGATAGATAATTACAATATACGGGGGGATTTAATACTGTACAAAAATTTCTCATGAAAACGAGAAAGAATATTAAGTCTATTCAGCTGGCTACTGAAAATGGATTCTGGGGCACACATGCTGTCTTCTGATGTCTGCAATAGCTAGGGGAAGTGTTAGTGTAGATTTGATATACCGTACCCTCGTCTCTGGAGTTCCAGCCAACTGGAATGCAAACCTGTATGTCATAAATTTGGGCATACTCACAGGCTTTCCTGTGGTGAACTCTAGGTTCCCAGTATGAAATTACTGCAACACCTGTCAGCATGTAGAGGTACTTTGTGTGAATGTATCTTTGTTTTTATCCACTACAAGCTGCTGAACCACAGAAGGTATTTAAATTTTATGGACTTCTGGGTACTATGCAACTATGAAAAACTGTGCCAATCCCAGCCAAAAAGGAATCCCTCATATGGCCTCAATTAATTTCTACTTAACTTTTATTTAATTAAAAAAAATAATAAAATGGGATTCATCTCAAGCTTTATAAAGAGATTGGATATTCTAACTTTCTAATAGATTACAACACCCAACTATTCAAATTCTTATGTTAATCTAGATTCTTACCTTTCTTTTTTTGTGGGAAACAGGCTAATTACTTTAGAAGAAAATAAACCCTATTAACTCTTATAGACAGGTTACTGCCTGTACTGTGATTGGTTCCATTTCTACTTCCATTAAGTCTGGATTTGATGCATATCACATTCCTTCTAAAGAATACAAGCACCCTATGTAACAGTCTTTCTCTAATAGACTCAATTTCACAAGACGCATCTTTTCTTTGAGGTCATTAAAAGCCAGGAAAATCAGTCACGTAAAAATGTGTCTTAGCTCTCTAACATCAATGATGTCCAATGTAGATTAACATATTGGAAAATATACACTGATCCTCACTTTTGCCATATTATTATGAAGTTCCTTCTTATAAGAGTTTTTGTACCTATACACATTTGTAAGAGAAAAATCTAATCCCCTCAGTGTGCAAAACCAGAGACAAGTGTGCAAATTGTTATTCTAAATGTTATATGACTATTCTTTGTTTCTTATGCACAAAACAAACCATTCAACAATAAAAAACCCCAGCCAGTGGACACATAGCCATGGAAAGAACCTAGTTTTCTTAGTAAGAGAATATACAATGAAATCTTTGCCTTTCTTTATTAAGGGAAGTAATAATGAAACCAAGCTAAAATAAGTCCCCACTTAACTTTTTAGCATAATGACGGGTTGCTCTTAGAGCAGTCTTAGAGAGAAAATCCAACACATGCCATTTGACTGTTGCAAACTAATCCTCACTCTGCTTCTACCTCTTTCTATGAACTGTAATGCAATGTCCAATAGGCAGCCTCAGATGCACCTCAGGTCCAGTCCATGCTTTTCAAACTTAATCAAGGAAATATAGAAATGTATATAAAAAGATGAAAGTGTCTATGCCTTTATACATATTGGGAAAAAAAAAAACTATGAGGAAAAACAGTGAGATGTTTCATAGAGAAGGTTAAGTCTGATGCTAATGCTTATTTAAAATGGTGACAGTCTGAAGTAGTGAAGCCTTGCTGGGCTGCTTTAATTTCTCCCTGGAATAGCTCTCTCCAACCTTCAGCAGCACATCAAAGTCTCTGGAGCTCAATTAAAATTGGATTATATTGAAATGCTCTATCTATGGAACTGTGTGCTCACTAACACTTTTCTTTCAGTAATACTCCAGATGACAGTTGCCCATCCCAATTTAAACAGTTGTCATAGAGACCATGAACTAAAGCAGCAGTAACTAACAATACAAAGGAAAGGTAAGTGGTAGGATTTCTGTGAATGAAGGGCTTGGTTTCCAGCTGCACTGCTCACACTGCAAGCAGCTAAATGCAGAAAACATAAAAGGCTGTAATATTCTCCTCACTCCTATGCAGAAGGGCAAAGTAAGTTAAACAGTAAATATTTCCTTTTTCCCCCAGTAGCTAGTAGAGTGCTTTACATGCCAGCACATTGTAGCTACATAAAATGTCCAGAATTATGTGACACTCTCTAAGAAAAACAGCAGGTAACCCTGGAGTCAATCTACAGTCACCAGTTCATTAATTAAAGGCATCAAATGGTACTTTATAATTGCATTAGAAAAAAAAAAAGGTGTTGTCTTTTTCTTTTAAAAAATTTTATGGGAGATTCTTCAATTGTAGACGAGGTACAAATCCTTTGTCTTTATGATAAATATCTAAAGTTAAGATCTTATACATATCTATAGGAAATTCAGAGTCTGAACCCATTTAATTAACACTGTGACATCCAATATATGTAACGCTTTCAAATTGTTTTATTACTGGTTTTAACTGTTTTATAATCTAACCATGTAGATTTTTGATGTACTGCAGCAAAGCCTGACAATACCATCAGAAAACTCTGTCATCTTCCAAAACTCCCAAAATAACATAAACAGCTTATGTTTCTGGCAGCACCAGACAGCAATGTATTTAACAGCATAGATTGCTAGTAATGATACTATTTTCTCATGTAGATGGCATGTTTCTGGCACTATAAACCTCTTAACCTTTCTTGTAATTGGCTTATTGAGAGTCCCAAGGTTGTTTTTTGTGCCATTGGGCTGATCACCATGGAAATGAACACTTATTGCTGTTTCACTGTAGTGCTCTATTTTTCTTCCAAGCCCTTCACAAGCATTCTCCCGGCTCTCCTGGGAAGGCAGCGTTAGGATTTTGAAGCAGCAACAAGGCAGAGTGCAAAGAGTGCAGGCCAAAGGGGAAGGAAACAAAAATGTGTCAGAAAATCTAAAAACCGCACAGATCAGAATTTGTCAAAACAAGGCCTTGGTTTAAACCAACAAGAAGGGCCCCCACAGCTTGGGCCTTGACGAAGCGTGGCCTCTTTTTTTTATTATTATTATTTTTCCCACCTTATTTTTAGCCCAGCTGTAGGAAACACCATCTAATGAACCTGTCTGGGGCTGCTGTCCCCATCCTGTCAGGCATGTCAGGAGATGACAAGCACAGGGGACAGGCCGCCGCCAGTCACAGACAGGCCTGCCAGCTGGAGAGTTCAGCCCCAATCTCATCACGCCACCAGAAAATAACTTTCACGCTCACAGCCTGACAGGATGGGCTCAAGGAAAAGGAAAAGAAAAAAAAAATAGGAACAAAACAATGCTTTTTGTTTTGGTTACAAACCTTTTTTGGCGGGGGTGGGGAACATTTTTGAAAGCTGCTAGCACTGCTGCTGGTTTCCATTAGTGGAATGGTTTCTATCTTTCTTTTTAATGAAAATAAGACCGATATAAACATCAATGCCAGTGGTCACAAAAAAGAAAGTGAAAACAAGACAGTATTTGTGGCCTCTGGATATGCTTTTGCTGCATTTATTGCTACGTATACACCCTCTTTTCCAATGTGTATGTAGACATAAATTTATCTGCAACCATTGGTTGAGCTATATTCACAAAAAAGTGTGAATTACAGTATGTGTTTTTATTATTTCAAAGCAACTGGTCTCACTGAACATTGTATTTCTTCATAGCCATCACTCTAGGGTTTGTATCATCATTTGGGCAAAAACTGCCGAAGTACAAATGGAGGGGCTGTTTTTGCTCCTGAAATGGAAATGAATATTCATACCTAAGAATAACAATTTAAACAAAAGTATTAACGCCCTCAGCCTCAATATAGCTTATTCTTTCCTATTTACAAACAGACTATGAATAAACAACACAGAAAGCCTTGAACATGTGTCTTCAGTGGGGCTATAATGAAAAGGTAGTACTGTACTGGTAGGCATCCTGTCTTTCTCGTTCAAAAATTGCTAAAACAGACTTCCGCTCCAGAAATTTAATAATCAAAAATTGCTAACATAGATCTCTGCTCCAGAAATCTAATAATCAGTAAATCCACAGAAAGAAAGGCTGAAAATTATTATTTAAAAAAACCCCAAAAGAGTAATTCCCCCAACAGGCACTAAAACAGATTATTAGGTCTAGACAAAAACAAACTTACTTTAAAAGTACAAATTCAGTTAAAATGAAAATGCAAAGTGTTAACTATGTGTATCCCATCTACTCCTAAGTATAAATCAAAATACATTTATCTGCTTGTGTATGTATCTTAATATGTACATCTTAGTGAACAATTTTCATTATTTGGAAGTGAACTGGGATGGAAAATGAGTGGTATATGTAGTACTTAGTAATTATTTTAGGAAGAAATTATGAATGAGCATGAGCCCATCTAGTCTCTATAAAATAATAAGAAATGAAGATTTGTTGTTACATCCTGCCATTCATTCACTCTCTGCTGACATTATAGATGTCAGAAAGTCTGTTTAAAAGCTTGCTATCTCTATTCATCTTTGTTTCTGGCATGAAATACAGACTATAATAATCTTGTCAAGCCCACATTTAGACACTAATTTCATGACCCTCTGCTACAATTTAGAGAAAATTCATACATAACTATTTTAAAACAAACTATGACCCCAGACAGAAGGGTAATATCTAGATTCAGCTGCCAAATATATGCTGACTAAAGCCACAGCCACCTTGATGTTTCTGTATGAATGGGATGGTCCAAATCAGTAAGATTCATTAACTATTTTTTAACCTGAGGACTAGTCAGATTTATTTTTTTCTCCCATTTTGAGATATTAGGTATTAAACTAGGTACAATCTTATTTTCTCTCTTTCTGGAAAGAGAGCAGGAATCATCTCTTTCACAATTTAAAGACTACAGCTAAGGCTGAGAAAAAGAAAAAAAATTGATGCCAGATGCCACTGACAGTGCCAGGGAGAAGTGGTGACCTTCCAGCAAAGCTTAAAACTCCCCATTGGGGACCCAGTCTGCAAACTTATGCAGGAGGATAAACACTGGAGCTGACCATTACTCAAAATGTACCTGTAGTCTTGAGAGGACAAACTCAAATAGAACAGGGTTATTGAGTACATACACGTGGAAACATCTCCTGTGAGCACTCCAGAGTTACAAATGTAAACATACTTCAACCTACAATCCCCTATCCATCTTTAAAATCTGAAAAGTGGCACAGTGGAAGCAAGAGCTATGAGAAAACCTGTTAGTATTTTGATACATGAGCTACCTAGATTGCAAAAATCCTTTAGAAAGCAGGAAATAAGAAACATGTTCAGGGTTTGTTTGTTTTTAAGGAGTTTTATTATAAAGAGAATGGAGAAAAACATGCATATTATTAAAGAAACAAAGGCATGCTATGCTGGACTAGCTGCACAGATCTGCCTGTCAAAGGCATAGATTGACATGAAGGGGAATGACACTGATAGATTTCCTATCTCCTATATTTGGGATATTCATATGACTAGTTACAGATTGAGGTTATGTCTTATCTTTATTCACATATAGAGGGACCAAAGAAACACACATAGTCAACTCCTGTTGATTTAAGATGGGGAAATGTCATCTAATATCTCACACCAGCTGGGCCATGAAGTGCTACTGAAAAGCACACCCATATGAAATGCCAGAAATTTCTGCTAGATAGAATGCAGTTATTAAAATTGTATTTTTCTCTGAACATCAGCATTACCCCCTTTGTTAATAATTAAAGGTACTGCATACATTTTAAACCCTCCAACTGAAAAAGGCTGTTCTATTTTAAAACAATAGCAATAAATATGTAAATAAATAAACAAAACAAACCCACTGGTTTGAAGAGCATTTCGACAGATTTTTTTCTCATACACAGTATCTTTCTCAAAACCACCATGCAACATTTTATCATTAGATTATACACTGCTGCTTTATGGTGATATTATTTAATTTATTTCATTCATGTGGAAGCAGAGAGCGCTGGCCTCTTGACCCCAATTTTCACTTAAAGAAACAAATTTCTTTTTTGCAAACTAACTCAATTTTTCTCCTGTCAACCTTTAGCCTCACTTTAAAATATTAACCTTTTTCCTATCATGATAAGCATCCAACATTCTTCTATCCAAATTCAATGTTAATCACCACATCTTATGGTAATATTATATTCACTTTTAGATACCTCCTTCAAGCATGCAAAAGTAATATAAATCTATACATTCTCCTGGAATGTAGGAGTACCTGAGCATTTTTGTACATGCCAAAGCCATGCAATCCCCTTGAAAAAGCGTTATTACTTCAGTGTGTTTGCATTTTTTTCCATTTTATACTTCAAAATTTAGCTAAGAGATGTGCTTCCCCTTTGAAAGTAGAAAAGGAAACCAAGACAAGGCTGAGTATGCACTTCCAAAATGGAAAGCAATGCAAAATTACCACAATCACTTGCCTTCCTCTTCTGCCAAACATCATTAGGCAAAATATAAATATAGCAGAATTAGGGAGGGGAAGCCTGAACTGGAGGGAATTTTTTCCTGCATGTATTTCAGTGCCATCCCGCCAAATTAATTGAATGAGCTGTGTCACTGTTGCTGACAGAGCAACCCACTTTATATAAATTAGTAGAAATAATTTGAAAATTTTATACTACAGAAAATATATATGAGATTTTTTTACCTTGTCATTCTAGAAGCAGCATCTAAATAAGACACACTAGCTATTATAAATATTAATGCTGCTTTTTGGACTTTTTTTCAAAAATGTTGAGTAGTTTCAACAGCTGATACCTCTAGAAGTTTGAAGCAGAATCTGGAAGTACTTCAGAAAGTCCAAACTTTTGTTTTGACACAGAGGTGCCCGCTATCAGGAAGCTATCTTACTTGTTTGTCCCATGAAAGAGTATTTCACTCATGTATAAAGAACAGCTGAAAAGAAACACTTCTTTACTTCAGGAGGAGAAATAGATATATATTTCTCCTACTCAGTATTAACCACTTATCCTTAAGAGCCCATGGTATGATTCATCTAAAAGACTGTGAAACACAAACAAAACAAGGCCACAATAATTTGTGAAATACTTTCGTGAATGAAAACTTCCTTTTGGCCATTTCCACCTTCCAACTTTCCAGTGTGAAACACTGACATGAGTCTCCTGCATCATTACATTGTATCATATTTACCATGGAGACTAAAGCAGTCAAGCTGCATTTTTTCAAAAAAAATCTAGTGAGGGCATTATTCTTGGAAGAGCTTTTTAAAAATCAATTGGTTGCTATTGGAACCGTTTTCATTGCCAGAAGGAAAATTTTGGGTATTTTTAATATTTATGAAAAAAACATAAATTTTTTACAATGGAAAATGTCAACTAGTTCTATAAAAACCCTAACACTTGAAATACTTTTTGCCATTTTATAGTGGAATGAATCAAGAAACATGACTTTTCAAACTTCTTGTTAAAAATTTAGAATATGGGAAGAGTCTGTCTGGTCCTGCTGGGATCTTTATTTCTGACACTGAGCAAACTACTCCTAAAAAGATTCCAATTTTGTAGAGGGTTACAGCAAATAACATTGGGAAGTAACATTTTCCTACCTCAGTACAGGTAAACTTAAAGAGATCCCAACCAAAAGGTAAAACAAGCCAAGACCTATTTTACATGAAAATACCACTTCTTGTAAAGAAGAAAAAAATCTCCTTGTGGGTAATCACTGTCCCAGATGTGTCAGGATTTGACAATAATGAGGTTGTTTGACCACTAGAGGGCAAGGAGGTGGGAAATTAAAATAGTGAATGTCTCAAAAAACATTTCAAGTAAAACTCCTCATAGTATAAACCATAAGACAATAGGAACACAATTCAAGTTAGTTGGAACTTGTGTTCTTTAACTGTCTGAATTTTGCTCAATGATAAATTAACCTCTTTGATGACAGTGGCAGTACTTTCATGCCTCCAGAACCCACTAACATTCAAGGATTTTCATGGACATTGAACTGCAAAAGGTTTAATCAGAATTGCAGAGATGCTTGAGTTCAGGACTGGACCATATTCAAAAGTCACTGAAATCATTCCATGTTGTTCCACTGATTTCAGTAGCTTTGGACTGAAAGCGAGTCTGATCAGAGAAACATCATTAAAAGTGGGAGGAACAGCACTAAGCACAATGGAACACGGAGAAAGAAAGTGAACACATGCCTCTATTTAAATAAAAGAAAGAGAGGGGGCATTGGATAGACAAAAGACAACCATAATAACCTGATCCTGTACAATATTGCTGCATTCTGTAAATACACACTGAAAGGTGGTGATGCCACACAATAAAGGCATCACTATGTTTTGTCAGAACATCCCTCTGGTTCCCAGGATAAGGGAATTCCTTGGGAAACTACTCTTCAGTTTAGTATGAACGTATCAGTTCTGATACTTGTCCAAAACTTTCCATAAAGCCAGTTCTGCAGAGTCAGAGGGTTCCACCCTGCTTAGCTCAGCCCACGTATGAACAGTTTGTGCAAAAGAATGAGATCTCTTTTATAATGATGAGTCAAGCAAACTCATCTAAGAATCTTATGGTCAGACTGGATTCTTTCCTGTTTGCACATATCCCCAGTAACTATAAGCCACCTGAGGCATATGTCACATGGTGACGTGGTAAAACTGAGGTGTACAGAATTTTCAATAGACTGGTAAGTCAAAAAGTAGAGAAAAAAAATGCAAACCTGTTTTTGTTTGCATTTTACCTGCAAAGCTAAATACATTTCTTTGTAGGTTAGTTTAAAAACAGACTAATGAAAAATTCCACTGTGCTCTTTTGAGCATCTTAGTAACAGCAAAATAAAATCTTTGTGGGTCAAATGTTTTCCTCTCTACCTCCTTCCCCTTTCTAACACACGGACTGAATAAAATCAAACAAACATTACACTGAGCAGTGACAGGACAAGAGGAACACAATCAGAATCCCACCTTCTCCATGATTCTTAGTCAGTTTTGCAGGGGTTTATTGCAAGACATTACACTGCTGAGCACTGGAACAGAATAGGCCAAACTAAGTGAAAAGTAGAGCTGGTGGAACAAATTAATTCTCTCTCTTGAGGACAAGAGAGGTGGGTGTTAGAAGCAGAATCTTTGCATCCTTCCACAGAGCCAAAAATTTACTATGTGCTTTGGAAAAAGATTTTGCTAATATTAAGCAGTCTAACCACTACAGTCAATATATTTTTTATTTAAATTCAAATATAATATACAAGACTGACACGCGTCTCTCCAGTCAGGTATCTTGTGCAGTCCAAATTTGCATTAGCAACAACTGCTTTGAGCATAAATAGGAAAATTCACAAGGGCTATCAGATCACTGCCATTATCTATTGATAATTACTTATTAATAATGGCAGTGACTTTAGACTTTTCTGTACTATATGCTAGGAACAAGTAAAATCCACAAAAAGGAACATGATCTGACCTATCAGGCACAGAAATGTGGTCTGCATGTGGGATAACCCAGTCTCTAATTTACATTGTTCAAGCAGGTTATTGTGATAGATATTGGGAAAGATCTATGCTTGAGATCCTGTAAATTACTGAGAAAATCTTTGTAATGAAACTGAATGGTCCTCTGGTCCTGTGAGGCTCATCACAGCACCATTTAATTCCTGGGCAGCACAGCATTCACACTGCTAGAACAACCTTCTCATATTTTTGTGCTAATATATCAAAGCATAACTCTGAACAAAATTGCTATCTATTTTCACACGCATATTTATCAGTGATAGAAAAATTTACTGCAATACAGTGCAGCCCGCTCCCAACCTAACTTATTAGTAATGAGGTAGCAGAAAAAGCCCTTCTTCCCCAGTGCCTTCGTTTCAGACTCTGCCAGTGAGTAAGCCTGTGCTGTTGACCTCAGCTATTCTTTCTGAAATCCTGTACATGCCCTTTACCATGTGAGAACAGTTCAGTTTAAAAAATACACAACTTCATGAAATCAAACCACATTTGTATTTCTGGAAACAACAGTCAGTCGAGGTATATTCCCTGTCCCCACCTTTTTTTCTTTCTTATCAGTCTCTCTTATAGTACTAAAGTTCTGAAAAAAAACTCTTTTTTTTTCTTTTTTCCCCAGCAGAGAGCAGATGAGAAAATAATTATTTTTCCTTTTCTTTCAGTGTCAAAACCTTGGAAAAATTTTCATGAGTTCACAAAAATAAAATAAAAAACTGTTTACTTCTATTAGCCATTATTATTAAATAGACACGGAAAATAAAATCAAGGAAGCAGAATACTTTTTTAATTTTTGAAGGCTTAAACACCAGAATCCATAATCTGAATACAAATACCTATATGTTCTTAATTATCCATGTCCCTGACATTCCTTTTTTAAATTAGAATGTACACATGCTATATCTGCACAGTATTTGAATAAGTTTGAAAAACTGTGTTTTACATCTAGATTTTGAAAAGCAAATAGAATATTTTTAAAACTATATTCTGCAGTAAAATCAGCTGTTACTCAGAGAACATATAGAAAATAAGGAGGGTAATTGAAATTATTGACCCAGTGATAACTCTCTGAGTAAGCAAAACTTGACTTCCACAGGAATTATACTTAACACTGCAGAGTTGGTCTGCAAAATTGCCAAATGACTTCCTGTTTCTTCCTCTTGTATATTAAAACCTGTAAAACCTTGATGCCTTGACATAATTTTGTGTTGTCACTAATGTCTCAGGACACTCCAGCTTGCCTTTGTGCTCAGTAGAAACCCTTCTGCTGACATCTATTATGTACAGTCTGCTTCCATTTGCAACTGTGCAAACAATGTGTAGAGAATGACCTGTTCAGTTCCACACCATCGACAGATAAAATTGCTGAGCTCGAAAGCACAATTAAAAACAGTAGCTGCGATAAAAAAACGAACATCCCACCAGTTTACTGCTCTGACCACAGGAAGACTCCAGCAGTAATAGCCGTTGTGTGTTTATGGAAGCAGGGAGGTGACTAAAAAGTGCCCTGTCAGTTTTCAGCTCTGTCTTGCCATTAAAATGCAGCCCTGAGCAATTTTTTTTTTTTTTTTTTTTTTTTGTTGAATTTTGATTTTTGGGTTTTTATGGGTTTTTTTTTTGTTTTGGTTTGGTTTGGTTTGGTTTTGTTTGTATGTTTGTTTGTTTTGCTTTTTTATTTCAGTTGAATA
>JAWWEU010000001.1:50834184-50857443 GCA_035583155.1 Acropternis orthonyx | reverse complement strand
AGAGAACCACTTAATTTTCTTCCCTTCATTGATGCAACTTTTAAAATGTTATAAAATATCAAAGTATCTGCAGTCTTGTTTATTATCATTATTATTATTGTGTGCTGTATTTCAGCTCAAGCAATTTTTTTTTTTTTTTTTTTTTTGTCTGGAATTTCAGGAGCAGAGAGTACAAAAGAGCTGATGAGCAATGAATGCTTCACCCTTCCTCAATTAATCTTGTCTCTCTACCTTTGCTTTTGCTTTCCCTCTACATGAAGGTAATAATGACACCCTCATCCATTATCCTTTTATCCCTGTTATTCTCATGAAATTGCTTAATAATATGTTACAGATTCGTCTTCACTCACATAATTCTTCCTGTCATTTGCAGTATATCATCCTGCAAACATACAGCCCACTTTCACTGGCCGTTCTTTGAAGATTATTGTCAGTGACATCTTCAGGATGCGTTTGGAATCTGGAGCATCATTTCCGTTGCGATGGGGAATTACACTGACTTATCTGTCATTGCCAAAAGCACAACAAGCAATTCAGTGTTAATGCAAAGGTAACACAGGTTTTTATCATGCCGCCAGAACAAGAGCTCTTGTAAATTTATGCTAATATGGCCCTTTTATAGTTTAATAACCTCCTCCCCTACTGCAAAAGGGGGCACATGCACACACACGAGCACACACATACACATACACACATGCACCCACACACGCTGGTAGTTTAATAATCTGTGTCACAGTGTGGTAGGTAATTTGTAGCTGATCCTCTTGTAATTATTTATTTTAAATCTTTTTATGAATGCTAATCTTTTATAGTACAGCGGATATCCAGTTTTGTTAGATACATAGAAGTTGTAAGAAGCAACTGAACAGCTCCTTTTTCTAACAGCAGGTATCAACCGTAAATTGTTCCCATGACATGAATTCCCTATTTCTCAACAAAATAACAACAGATCAGTTTTTTGGTAGTTGGATTTGGTTTTTTTTCCCTTTCCTTTCTTTTCTTTTTTTGTGAGGCTATGGTTGCTGATTCCATTTGTTTTCCTCTTCAAGAAATCCACAGTACTACAAACGAGCCCTTCTCCCTGATCCAGGGTGGCATTCCAGAGGGACCCTGGCGATCCTGCCTGCATGCCAAATCTGACAACACATGACAAGCCGGTCGGCGTGCAGTAATTTGACTAATTATACCAGATTAGAGCATATTAATGCAAGCTGTTTTCTCCAGAGTTAATGACCTGCTGACTGGGTTCTGTAAGGCCCCACTAGGTCTGCAGACACCTAAAAAACAAAACCCTGCTTTCTAAGCCCTCGTCATTTCACATCAGCAAATGAGTATATCAAACTACTGAGCAGCAAAATTCAAGCGACATTTTGTGTGCCACAAACCAATGCAGCTTCCCCTAACTTTCCACCTCAAGGGTTTCTTTGATATAAAATTAAAATCTACTTTTTTCTCATTTATTTCCTTCCTGCAATGTAGAGTCCAGAAAAGGAGAAGGATTTTTTTTTTTCCTGGATTTTTTTTTCTCCAGTTTTTTTTATCAATGAGCACAGGGGAGAGAAAAATAACTTATGGTCACTGTAATACTGCCATGTGATTTCATTATTGTTTTAACATCATACAATATTAAAAAAATAATTAAGTATTATAAACAACTTTATAAAGTGATGACCTCAAATTAAATGTGTTTTTCAGGAGGTTACAAACCTTGAGATAATTATTTTGAGATTGGGAGGTTTGTCTACTTTTTTCTTGCTGAATAACTTTTTCGTGAGATATTGGCTGTCGTTTTAAATTATTAAAAGTGTATGAAAAATATCTTCCAAATCTAGAATTTGGAAAAAAAAATTTCAAATCCTTTCATTTTAAAGTTTGGCTTGTTTTAAATATAGGTTGTTAAAAACACAATAATTTTGAAAAATATTAAACACTCAGCCTGAAATTGAAGCTTTTCTCCCTGCAAGAGCCATGGATAACCTTTAGCAACATGATGAGGGATTTGCACATAGCTGTAGTTTGCATATATTCTGAAATATAGAAGCATGTTTTTAATTTAATGACTTTAATGCATATATAACTGAATTATTTTACTATTCAAACACTTAAATCATCCATTAAGGATTATAAAATAAGTTCATATGTGGAGCTCTTCATATGCACAGGCTTACGCATTCTTATTTACAGCTTGGAATATTTCAATACTCCACTGAATACTGAAAATACACCCATTTAGCATAAGTCAACAGTTACTCTTTTCCTTCTTTTTCTAATGTTGCTTTTTTTTCAACACATGTATGTGTTACTTTCTGGAATAACTAGAAATATAAAATCAAACTCCTGGTACATTTTTCTCAAAATACATGCAAAAAAGGGCAACTGAATTGCAGCTCAGATGCACATATTTCCAATATAAATGTATCACTGATGCAAAACATCACAAATACATTTCTTGCAGGAGAAAAGTTAGTTTCTGTTAGCTCTCCACCAACTTGTCATTTTAATTCTGCATATATATTTGTATCTTATGTCTCATAAAGGATGAATAACACACATCCACTACGTAAAGTACACACAGGGAACTAAATATTGTGTTTATACCCACATGTCTATCTAGCATAACTCAAATGGAATTTAAATTTACTTTACCATAAATGAGATCAGAAGCATACTCATTTAGCCCATAAAGTCTTTGAGACAAATTAAACTTCATAGAGTCCACTATCAAATTAGTTATGCTTTGCATTTGTAAGCCAGAAGAAAATTGGGCTATTTGTGGCCTGTGCTTGCAGAAAACATTCTTTCTTTTCCATGAGTAAAAGAGGGTCTGAGAAACTTTAGTAGTGCTGTAAAAGTCCTAGAGGACTAGCTCAATCAGGAAATTGGTAATGGGCTAGAGACCTTAACTATAATTTACTAGACTACATACAATAATTGAACCAAATCCTGGTCCTGCCTTTAATTACCCCAAGACCACTGCTTTGCCACTACCCCAAAGAGCCTGAAAGGTATCGCCCTCAGACTGCCCTTCAGTAATCTATGGGAAATGAGATGCCCACTGTGACCTGAAAGGCAATTATCAAATGTCCACAGCAAAAAGGCACCACCACCCTGGCATTCTTGTTGGCACTCTCAGCAGAGGACTGGAGGAGTGAATGGGTATGACGGCTACTAAGCTGTCACCCTTAAGGGGGATCCTTCAGGTCATGGCTGAAGCATATCAGGAGAGCAGTGTGGGAAAGGCAGAACTGTTGCTGTTCATGCATAAACAAAGGACTTTGGTCTTCAGGGCTGTCAATCCGGCATCTTTCAAGAGAACTAAATTCATTATACACAAAAAGTGTAGATAGCTCTTCTAACAGGAGTAAAGCTGGCATCTGATACTCCTCTGGATCATAATATAATTAATTTGATATTGAAGTTGCTTTTTCAGTAAAACTAGGTTTAGTAAACTATTTTGTATGTTAGCAGTAAGAAGTTAAAACAATACAAACAAGGTATATGGTAACTTTGTTACAATAAGAATCCAAATAACTTCACATTTCAATATAGATAGACATTATGTTTTATTTTAATATAGATAGACACTGTGTTTCACACCAACACAGAAACAGAAGAAAATATAAATTTTAAAATGAGGAAAACATTTGTACAACACTAAATAGCCATGAAAATGTACATATTGATACAGAAAATCTCAAAGTTTAGATCAGCAGCCTTTAAAGCCTCATGGCTTTTAAGAATTTATGGAGTATAGAATTGCTGTAATGGAGAAGAAATATTTAATTCCTGACATTATGTAAGTTCTAAATCTGTTTATCTAAAATTCCAACTTTAGTAGCTGACAGAAATTTTTAGGCTCTACTTAAACAGTCTGATTACCATTGACACCTTCAGATCTCTGTGACACTGCCATGAAATGGTGGCTGGGTGATCTCCCAGAAACTCACATGGATGCATAAATCATGTTGTTGTCTTTCCTCTTACATCTATATAAATCCTGGTAGAGAGTGTAGAAGGTTTGTGATGCTAAGGCCTACTCTGCTAACTTCTCAAGAGCTCAAAGGTTATATCTTCTTTACACACAAACGTCCGCATGTACATTTGTAAAACACCCTACTGAAATACAGAATTTTTTTTTTCTCTCGTGTTTTGTGGAAGATAAATAGGAAATAATGACTGCAATGTTCACCAGTCATAAGCTCATTCTCCCTTCAACCTGTAAATTCTGTCATTACAGCTGTGAAATCTGTTTCTTTTTCTTGCAGACCACTCATACTCCAAAACATATAAAAAGGAAAAAAATCTATAATAAAAGGATCTAGCAGGAAAACAAATGGGGCTTTTATCAGCATGGGAAGGTGTTCAGTAGTTTCATTTTGAAGAATGAATAAAGCACTTTTCAGCCTATGAACCACAAAATATCAGCATATAAAATATATTTCATGTTACTGGAGTTATTTCACAACCACTAGAATTCATCATTTTAGTTTGTCAACATTTTGTAAAGAACATCTCTCCAGGATGCAGGATGATGAAATTATAAAATTAAGAACCATCCTGAAGGTAGCCAGGTTAAGAAAACAATAAATTGGTATGTGTTGAACAGATATACCTAACAGTCAGTCAGGAAAACATACTACAAATCAGGGATAGGAGCTTTCTTTAATATTAACATATCTGGTGACACCCTATTTTACCCAGATATGGCAAACAGCACCTGGAATAAATGCTTCTATAGTGAAGTGACAGGGTTCTCTTAGACTTAAGAAACTGAGTAATAAAGAATCAAAATTTGTGGCATTCCAAATCTTGTATTATCCTGATAGTCTTAGATATCTAGAGCTCTGAACAGCCCAAATATCTTCAAACAGACTTACATCATACAATTCACATTCATTTTATTCGTGACAGTAATTTATGCAAAAGCCTTAAAATTTGGGGTAACAAAGGAAAAAACACAAAACAAAACAAAACACATGCCCACACACCATTTGTTACTGTTTGAACTCTCTTTTTCCAGACTTAGTGGTTTCGAGGAATGAAAATCACCACAAGAGGCATACATTATGAAAAAAACTTGATAGTCATGATTTTTATTCACTGCACATACTGCAATCCAAACAGAATATACATTCCCATTTTGATAAAGAGGCTGACAGAACAAGTTCTAAATTATTTTTTGTTACTTTCACCAGACACATCATATTAGTATTTCACTGAGAGCTGAGCATTTTAAAAATGTAATTATTCATGAGTGTCCAAATCCTAAAGCCAGCTATTCCTCTCTAAATGTAAGCAAAGATCTGATTGATCACAAAAGCAGACTACATTAGGCACAACCACCATTTATTATGCACAATTTACTGTTGAAGATAAATTCTCATCAAATGACATTCAAGAGAGAGGTCGAAACTTTTTTAAAAATTATCCTTTAAGGGGCATTTCCTAAAATTTAAATTCAATGAACAATAACCTATGTAGAGTTTTTGATCTGGCTTAAGTATTATCTAATAACGATGCTACTAAATAAAAATCACTAGAAGGCTATAGCATCTGTGAGACAACAAAAAAGGCTTACAGCAGAGACTCCATGAAACATTTAGGTGGTATCTTCCACACACTGATCCAGTGAAAAGAGGTAAGCTGTAAAAATGTGCTTCTGAGAGTTTCAAACCATATTGTACAGAAGTCACATCAAATTAATACTGAGGACCATTTAGAGCTTTTATTCTGAAAAGCTTTTGAAAAGGGATTAAACTATGAAAACTCGCATGATACTAAAGTACCTATTAATGGGTTTAGGGGGGGAGGAACAATGAAAGTGTTATTTTTAGATAAATCGTTACTTTGTATGTAGCAGCACAAAGAATTTGCTAAAGAGACACTGCAACAGTTCTCCAGCAATATCCCACACATCTAAACACTGATTAGCAGGAGAATTTTTCTTGTCATTAAGAACAATCTTATACAGAAAAAGAGAGTCTTATGGCTTTCTTTTTTATTTTTGACAATTTCTATAAATAATTCATTAGGAAAATGTAGTCATAGTCAAAAATTGCATAAGTAAAACGGCACCATTTTTCGAATACTTGTTACTGTAGAAAATACAACTGCATGTTTGTAGTCCTCTATACGCACATCAGATTACCGAAAGGCTGCTGACTACTGATATAAAAAAAGTTCACACTGTATGATACACTTAACACACAGAAAAATTATGTTTTCAAAAAAAATAACAGGAAACAGCATGAGTAGTGAGACCAAGGAACTGGGGTAGTTGTCATCTCATCAAAAATAATGAATGCTCAAGAGATTTCTAACTTCATCTCTTCCCAGTCATTTGTCCGATAACAATAGACTACCAGGAGAGAAAAGACTAGACACAGAACGCGCTCTTCTTCCTCAGCTCTAGCTAGCACCTGTAACCCCAAACAGCTATGTACCAGCTGAAATCCACATGACGACAGCCCCAAAAGACAACTGGAAATGTTGTTCCTAGCCTGCTGTGCCTTCATTCAGCGGCGGGATGCACCACATGGTGGATGACAGCTTTGTGTCTGCCCCATCTTGAGGCCTCCCCTCCTCCCTCGACACACAGTCGTGCACACACAAAACAGTCTTATGGCTAATGATGCAAACATGAAGTGTAAAGTCTCCTTAATTTGACCCTTGTTAAACTCCTAATTGGATTGAGGCGGTCTCAGAGTGGAAAGCAACCCTGGATTATTCAAGAAAGCTTTTACAAAATGAAGGCCAAATTACAAAAGGCTTCCACTCTGGCTGCAGGACACCACAAAGAACAAGCAATGAATTGCAGCTGTCACTTAAGTTAAAAATCTAATCAATTGCCTTTTTTTTTAACAGGTAACTTTTTGAACAGTTTCTTCATTGTGATATTCTTCAGAGTGTGCTTGACCCAAATTTAATAAGCTGCTATTAAAGCAGAAGAGCAGCTGTAGAGCAAACACTGTAGAATGATACTGTGCATTCAGGCTCTTAATGATTTTAAAATGACTACAACCATTGCTTCATTCAAGAGGAACAAAGCTCAGGGCTCTTTGCTCAACAATGTCTTAACACAAACTGTCTGAACAGACAGCATTCATTTGTCCTTCATGAACCCAAAAGGTCAGCTGCATTGCTGAGAACATCTCAACAGTTTAATTGTGTTTCTCCTGTAGGAAGACTGAGGGGAAACTTGGGGATTCCTTGAGTATGAAAACTAGCCTTTCTTTCTTTTTTTTTTTTTTCCTTCCAAGGAAATATACAGCTTAAGCACAGAGACAAGGGGTGCATGATATGCAGACAGGTGTAAAACATGAAGTAATTATAGAAGCTCAAATTAGTTCCTAGGCCTGAGGCAAAAAAGAGAACAGTGCCTTGACAAAAGGGAATAGCAAATAAGGATAGCAAACAAAAAATGGCTTGAATGTGTAAATTAGCAAGAAAAATGAGACAGAAAAGCAGCTTTACTCTACTATTATTCACCACATGAGAACAGAGCAGCTGAACATGATCAAGAGGGCTTTGGAGGAGAGAGGCAGGCATCAACACCGAAACGAAGCCAAAGAGTGGCAGCTCTGCACTTTCTAGTCAGTCACTCATTATGTGGCGAAGTGCTCTTGAGAAGTGCCTCTTATACTTGACCTATCATATTACTTCTTCTGTAAACACATAATCCCTGCTTGTTAGGTGGTGTCAACACTAGCATTCATTCACTGTGGTAGTCCTTTTGTGTATAGACACTTTAGAAGTGCTGCCAAAACCAAAGAATTGACACCATAATAAAACAATTTGAATTTCAACCAGGTAAACAGATCCTATGCGCTTCTGTGAAATGTACTGTTCAGAGCTCTACATCCAGTGCCCCTTATTTAAGACAAAGAAGCTTTCTTATCACAAACCCATTTTTTTCTGCGTCCTTTTAGCCCGATTAACAACCACCTAATGAGTAACACTAACAAATGAACAGGTTTAATAACTGGAATTACAGCCACAGAACCTTATTTGCTTCACTTCTATAGTAAAAAAAAAAAAAAAAAAAAAAAAGTTTGCATACTTTTGCTACAAGTCACCGAAGCAGAAGACCCCAAACAAAACAAATTGTGGTTGCACAAAACTGACCACTTCCTACATGTGACATATTATTACCATTAAGGTCACACAAAACCCATTAAACCAGCCACCTATGTGTCATAATTTCATCCCTTCATACAGATATTTTATACTTCAGTCTTTGGGGGGACTTATGGCTGATTATTAAAATTAGATATTTAGACCTTCCATTCAAAGCTTATATTTTTTGCTGTTAAAGGGGGAAACTCATCCTTAAGAACACTGTCTTTAAACAAGTGGTATAAACAATTGATTCTGTGCTTCCGTGTTAAGAGGTATTCTAGACAGACTATCATCGTAACATTTATGATGAGCTCTGAGCACTTTTGCAGTTTGTGTGACTAAAAAGATGAATCAATCTTTCATTCAATTCTTGACAAAATATGAGCAAACTTTCTGATCTATCACCAAGTATCATTGAAACACAACACTGGAATGGTAGTATTTGTCTGAAATGGCAATTTTGACAAAAAAGTCCACAAAGATACACAAACGGAAGACTCAGACACATCAACACTCCATCTCTCAAAGCTGGAGAGCCATACTGGGACCAATAGGAGTGAGAAAGTACCACTACGGGCTTGATGTTGCAAGAAGGTCATGTGATGCATTACTGCAGTCATGTCTAAAAAAGTAACATATTACCATATCACACCAATGTCACCATCTTCCTGCCAGTACTTTTTGTTGGGTCTTTTGGGCTGGGAATTGAGCCTACATTCCTATATACACATACATTTCGCAGATGAATATTTTGTGTCGGTGAACTGAACTGTGCGTTTCTGGGAAACCTTGACACCACTATTGTTTGGCTCAGTTAGCTTACTTTGCATCTTGCCTACCCTTTGGTCCTCAACTCACCCACCCGGGAACAGAGACAGTGAAATATTCCCTCCTGTACTAGCCACTGCATCTCGTTAAAACATCTCTGAATGAATTCTCAGCAGCCTCAACCAATCTGAACAAACTCACATTAAATGGAAATCTAATTCTCACACCTTCTACCTTTGCCTTTTAACTGTTGCTTCTCCCAGTCATAACCCCTAAAAAGAACTTCTTCCTTACATCACTGTCTGTTTGGAAACATCATTTTATACCAACTTTAAAAAAAAATCAGACATACAAACATCCTACATAATGTAGTAGCAGTCATTATTTATTACGACCTTTTTACTGTTTCCACTGCCTCCTCTTTCTATTGTTTTTTCTTCACAATTTCTTGCATTTGCCAAAACTAGACTGTAAAATGAGGCCAGAATCACATAATTTTATTTCTCTAAGGCAACATGGAAATGTGTGTCACTCTATAAATATTAAACAAGACCAATAACAAATAATGTAGGCTGTAAATGCTGGCCTCATAAGTCTCATGTTTAGTAACATTAATTTAAGAACATACAATATCATGCAACAGAAGCAAGTTCAGCAGTTTGTGCCATATACAAAGGTCTCATTAAGACTCATTAGGACTTAATTTAGAAGGTAAAAAAATATCAGCCAAGGTATCAATATAATTATCTACACTCCTAAAGTTGTGTCATGAACTTCATTATACATGTTCCCTCACGACTTCTGGATTTCCCTGTTGTTTTCCACTTCTCAAATATATCCTATTGCCCATAATAAAAAAAGCTTTCCTTTACTGTATAGAATTCATAAGCCTCTGGACTTGTTAACCTTTAGGTCAGTGAAGGATGATGAAGAGACTGCTGTTGTCACTATCTGGGGCTCTGGAGAGCAGCTCTTGGAGAACTATGTTATTTCCTTTCACAAAGCAATGACTTCTGCCCACAAAAGCAGCAACTGAGGCTGGCTCAGTTAAAGAACAGCCAAGAATAATTCTGGGGAATGTTGACAATTTACAGTACACTCACAACATCAGAGTCATCACATTGGCCAACTGTGCTTAGGTGCCCTGGTAGATACTCTTCAGTGTTGGGATTTCTGTTTAGTATGGCATTTATCTTTATATGAAGAAAGCCCTACATGTTTCCACTTCATTTCAAATTTCTTTAAGAAAAGAACTACTTCTTCCTGCCTAGTTTGTCCTCTGATTTCCACCTTTAGATTTTTTTTTTCAGTCCAGTCCCTTCAATTAAACAAATTTTTCAAGTTAAACAAAGTTATCAAGTTAATTTTGCCTAGCAAATGTTCATGTCTTCCATTTCAAATTCATTTTCTTTGATCTCTTTGCCCTGATTTTCATCCCATCCAGTCACTTTTTATTCTAACCCATGCACAGAATATTTTTTGCTTTTCCTCTTGTTTGTGACTTATTTTTTCTATTCCACAAAGCTGTATAAACTTCACTAAATTGATATAAAATTGGAGGTTTTAATGGAATTGCTATAATTTTGACTGCACAACACATACAGTACCACAGGGTCAGTGTGAGGTGGGAGTTCAAATTCCTTATGCATTAACTAAACTCAAGCATGCCAGCATTTGCTTTACAAGCAGTCTGACATGTCCACTGTGTGACTGATCAGCACAAATGGAATACGGCAAACATTCTTCTCTCAGCACTTTCTCAGAATTTCTAGAAAACTAGGAAACCAGGCCCCACAAATCTTGGAGACTACCGGAAGAGTGGAAGGCAATGGCTTACCAGCAGAAAGGAAAGTCTGCTGCAAACACTGGTGAGGTTAACAAGGTAAGAATTTACTGCCCAAAAAGCAACTTAGCTTCTTGTTTCCAATTTCTACCTAACAGTTACCACTGTAGGTGCTACAATGAGTGCTATTTTACTACTACTTCTTAAATACTTGAATAAAAACTATTTTCATCTACCCATGCCTGATAAGCATATCATATCCACTAGCCCTAGCATGGCAAAGCACAAAGAAGTTTTTAAGTTCAAGGCAATTTAAATAGTAATTCCTGTCACAAAATTCATGTAAAGTAGTAAAGCAATGGAAATAAAACAAATGCAGCTTGCAGAAGAATGGAAAGTAGCACAGAGGATGAAACTACAGCTGCAATTCCCAGCTTTTGGAAGGCCATCCTCTGCTCTGATACAAACTCTTTCAGCAGCCACTAAGACATGCATTTATGCATCACAAGTTTGGTCAGTGCAAAAGAATGAACGACTTATAAGCTTCACTGACCCAACTGCATCTGATGTAATTAGTGTCATCGTTTTAGCTAGTGCTTCATTTGAACCATTAGTCTTAAATATTAACTGTTTAAAGCTGTTTAAAATAGATGTACTTTGACTAAACATGAGCAGATTACTCAGAAACCAACACTTCACTTGACAACTACAAAATTTCCATAGAACACAACCATAATTCCAGGTGACTATTCTTTAAATTTGTGACAATCTTTCTACAATAAAACAACTGCTCATTTTCAGGCATTTCCTAATATACCAGTCATTGTAGTGTGCCATAGTCCTTTAACACAGACCAAACAAAAACCCTAAAAAAACCTTACAAAGCATGCAAAATCATTGTTTTCATCTGTGACATTTATCATACTTAAGGATTTCAATTATAAGAATGCATTGTCAGTGTAGCAAGCCTCTTGTAATATCTGGCATGATAAGCAGATATTGTGCTTCATCCCCAAAGTCAAAACCTATCACAATTGTACCATCAGTGAATCCAAATGCAGGTTTGGGTGATTTTGTATCACTACATAAATCATGCAAAAATTATCCTCAGAACTTTTGTATATGGAGGAAATCCAGAACAAAGCAGAAAGCACAAAACCAAATTCTATTTGTTTAAAACAACTGAAGCATAACTGCTACCTTATGATATAACTGCTCTCAGCAAACCAGCCAGTTTTCAAATTGTATGTTTCTCCACACACATTATATACAGGTATATTCACACTCATCATATACAAACAGCTCTCTTACCTTCTGATGGTTATCATTGTGGGTATATAACACTGCAACCACACAATGCTTCAAGCAAATTCAGGAGCAAAAATGGAGGCACTAACAGACCTTTGACCACTTTCATCTTCATGCTTATTAAGATTAAAATTAGGTTGAAATTCTAGTTTGTTTCCTTCCCCAGTGAAAGTACTAATTTTGAAGAATGATATCAATACTATAAGCTTCACTGTTGGGACAGGTTAGGGGACAGGTAAACTTCAGGCCTGCTGGTGACCACATCCTCTTGCCTAACATGCTAGCTTAAGGAATGTCATCTTACACCATTCACTTCCGACAGCCAGAGGTATCTTCTCACCCTCAATGCTGCTAATGTCATCTTGAGCACACCCCAGGTCGTTTTCATGAAAAGAAATTAAACCAGTAATTCATTCTCAGTAAAACCATTTTTCTACTCATGCAGCCAGTAGGAAGGATGTGAACTGCATTTTCTAAGAAGTTGTTTTCCAGCCTTACAAAACGTATACCAAATGTGTACCAAAATAAGTATTTATTCCTTCTCCTGTTCCTAAAAGCAGTACTATAACTTTTAAACCTCTCCCTTCTTTTTTTTTTTTTCTTTCTCTGTAGGCACTGAAAAAAATAAGATGCAAAAGTCTTTCAAATCTGGATACGGAGTTAAGGGTAAAGATGGGAGAAGCTGATATAACTGAGGACAGATATAATTGAAGACTATTATTACAGAATGCTGATGTCAAGATACTTGTAAAAACATCCAGCCTGCTTGGATAGCTGTGAATCTGGTAGTTGAAGTGACAAACCCTGAAGCTTCTGTGCCCCATTACTTTTTGACTTCAGAGGCATGTTAGTGTCTCAGAAAAAAGATTTTTAGAATCTTCCCAGCAAAAAAAATGTACGAGTACTTCTTGTATAGTGGATGAGTTCCAGTAATGTCAGTGGATTTACTTGCCTGAGAGACTGGTAAGTCAAGATAAATTAGGGTGAGCATGGTAAATCTAAGGTTAAATAAAGGTTGACACCCAGGCTTCAGTAATGACTTTTTTGTTGTTGTTGTTGCTTTACAAAACCTTCAAAGCTACAAGGTATTGCCTTCCCAACTTTTAAATTCATCTTTTCACAAAATATCACCACTCATCAGAAGTCAAATTGCATAATAAAATCTGCTTTGTTAAAAGGTGTGAAGGGAATCTAACCTTAACTTATGGGTCTCAGAGAAACTGAACCATTTAACAGAAGTACATCTAAGTGGGTTACTGCAAGTCTGGGAAGAACAAGAGCCACACTCCAGTCAATATCCCTAAAGTTACAGATGCAATTTATAATTTCAGTCCAACTCTGTATTTTTAAACAGATGTACTCAGCCAATATCTTTGTAATTGGTCTGTGGTACACTGAATAGCAAATTTTCTCTGATGGACTCAATACCACATGCTCCCATACGTGTCCAAAGTGGAGGGCACAATATAACCATTTTACAGAACTCTCAGGAATCAGACAGGAGCAGAATAAATCACCCTGTGAACAAGCTGTGTACCAGGCTTCATTAGTTATAATTACCCCCAAAATATGCTCAGCAGAATGCACACGTGTCATCTGGGAGTGACACACAATAGAGTGGGCAACTTATAAACTCCTCCAAGCACAGAAAGAGTCCATAAAACAACTGGCTTGTGCATTTGGATTCATGTGATAACACCTCCTATTGCATAAGCCACCAGATGACACAGATGGGGCAAATCCAAACAAGGAACATTTCTTTTGTATAGGCATTGGACTTCATTTGATGCCTATTCAACCAACAAGCTGAGAAAGCTGGGTATGAAACACTAGATCTTTGTCTTTTTTATTTCCCAGATTGTGCTACACTTGCTCAAAATAATAAAAATATATAGTTTTAAATACTTTGAACATAATGACTTACAGAAAAAAACAAAGCAAAACAAACCAGGATGTTAAATTTAACATACTTATGCACAAGCAAAAGCAAACACTCTTCCCCAAACTTTAACTGGTAACATTTCTAATATAATATTAACCAGCATCTCACTTTTATACATCATATTACCAAAAGAGGTAAGTACTGACTGAAGCTCTTTGAGAATGCATGTATCAGCAATCAGATCTATTATTTTCTGAAGAAAAGAATATTAATTAACATTATGTACATGGATCACATTGCCTTTCATTTAATAACTGCTACAGAGCCAATCACATTAAAATTATTGCACCATTGATCTCATCTTAGCTTTCTCTGTAAACCTGAACGTTTTTTTCTTCCTCCTGTACTTTCTGCCAATCATAATAATTATTTTTTGTCTGGGACACTCCAATCTCATACCAAATGCACCTTCTTCCCTCCTATTCTCGTTATTTACTTCTTTGCATCCATATACCATAGTGTTCCTGGTCATCTCATTAAATGTCTTTCCACAGCTTTTCTGTAGTTTTCTATTATTGCCCACTGCTACGGAGATTTGTTCATGAAAAATATTGGTGTAAGTACTTGTTTCCTGTAATCAAAATATGCTTTAACTGAAAGGAAAACTGACATACATAAACAGCTCACTGTACAGGCTGATTTAATGGCAAATATAATGTGCTGAGCATGCTTATATATGTCAGTACTTTAATACAAACATATAAATATATTGTTTGGATGCTACATGTGTAGGCTAGTGCATGTGTACACACACTGATATGAATTTCCGTAAGTCTATTTACTTTTGTATTCAAGTGTATAAACACATAGAAATAGACTCACGGAAGAATACAGAAAGATGTATGTACACACACTCAGAAAGTACCCTACACCACTTTAGGTGCCATATCAAGTGCTTATACCATGTTGCATTTCTGAAGTGCTGTTAAAGAACTATGTAATATCTTCACATCTGTTAAGTACTTCCAAGAAAACATAGAAATTTACTCCAAAACTCTTACTGTAGAATATATTTAAATTAGTAACTTAATATTAATCGTGCAACACTGAGTTCTGTGAAATTACTCTTACCCACAAAACAAATACCCAGTTATTTTGACAGAGTGAAATCCAACTGAAGTTCATAGAGTAGTAACATGAACTGTCACAGAGAGAGCTGAGTATATCCACAATACGTAAGATCAATTAAGGTCTATTACAAATAGTACCCATTAACCTGTGATCTGTCAGATCGGTGCATCAGTAGCAATGCATGGATGTAAGCAAGGACAGAATTTGCCCCACTTGGCCCCATTTCTGTGTAGTGCAACTAAGAGG
Organism: Acropternis orthonyx; assembly: GCA_035583155.1. Classification (NCBI taxonomy): domain Eukaryota; kingdom Metazoa; phylum Chordata; class Aves; order Passeriformes; family Rhinocryptidae; genus Acropternis; species Acropternis orthonyx. The sequence goes on along the minus strand of JAWWEU010000001.1, from coordinate 50,842,207 downwards.
TCAGCTTCAGCATTCATGCATTCAACGCCAGCAAACTCCACAGAGTGCTCACAGGCACAGTGGCAGCAATTTCCTATTTTTAAAACATCAGAGAAGCAAAAACTATTTGTGAATATGAGCTGCTATGGTATTATTTGAAGTCACTGCCTTCTTTTCTTTTCTATTTTTTTTCTTTTTTAAAAAAACAGATATTGAAACTATCCCAGCTAATAATTTCATTCTGACACTTGAGTTTAAAAGGTTAAGTTACTATCTGAAGAAAGGTAATCTGACTGCCTTTCATAGCAGCCTGCAAGCTCTGCAATCTGCATAGAGAGGGGCATTTGTCATCATTAGCTGAGCAGTGACAGCTGGCACCTAGGGTGTCCCAGATTTAAGAAGTGGCAAAGGCACTCTTTTACCTTAAGTTGCCATCAAGTATAGCATGCTTCACAAGGAGTAATATTTTCTTCTTGTTTTAGAGCATGAAAAAACAGCAGTGAATGCATCTGTATTTTCTTCAACATGAAGAACTGGCTGATAGGCAATTAGCAGTTGTCTTTAGACAACAAGACACAAGGTTTATTATATGATAAAACACCCACTTCGTGTCACTTTAAAATAAGTACAATTGGTTCAAAATTAGGGCAGTATATTTTCCCTCAAAGATACTTCAGACTGATTGATTTGTAAATTTTATTTATGGACATGACAAATTGTGAATAAAATACAGTTTTTAACTAGAGGTATAGTACTGTTGCTCCAATCCAGGAGTGCCTAATTGCTTAAAAGAGACAGGTTATTAGATATAGGAAAAAAAATAGTCCTGCACTGGCATACAAGATAATGCAGTAAATGCTTTGGAAGAATAACCTGATGGAGCACTATTTTAATAGCAGCTTTAGAAATATAAAGTATATTCTAATAGTGTATTTAACAGCTAAATTTCATGCAATATTTTTTTCAAAACAGTTCCATGAGATTTTGCAAATGTATTCATAATTAAGAGTGTATTTAATAAACAGAATACATAGAGGTCTAGGAAAAAAGTTGTTTTGCTACCGCCATCAATTATTCAACCTATGAAAGACTGAATAAATGGTTTGAAAACACTAATAGACCCTGGTTAGGTTGTTTTTACAAAAACAAAATACAAAGCTAGAAATGAATATGCCTTGACATGAAACAAACAAACAAAACCAAAAACAACATGGAAACAACCAACTAACACAAACCAAACGATTTAAAAAAGTAAACAAGAAAAAACCCTCATTTCTCCACAGTCTCTCAAATTTGGAGACAGAATCTATAATGGTAGATTTTGCATTATTATGTAAAATAGTTTTTCACAAATAAAACTAATTTTTGTGTTAATGTAAAATCTATGCAAATACATGCAGTCATTTATCAGGGAAGCTGACAAGCATTCCATATTGGAGAGGGAAAATGAAACTGCCTCAAGAATAGAGGCAATTAATTATTTCTGTATTTTCTCTTCCTCTGTCTTGAGGCACAGAAGTTATCCATCCAGTTAAAACAGCAAATGAAATAAAGAGTTTTTTTTTTTTATTTAAACACATATGGCTTTTGCCTGCAATACTGATCACCACAAGGTCTACAGATGCCCGTGGCTAAATTGTACACTAGCAGATGCACACAAGGGAAAACTGTGTTAATGCAGCGTGGTGAACAAAACAAATGAAGAACTGAATTTTTTTTGGGGGGGTGGGGGGGGTGTGGAGATGGGGGGTGAGGGAGAGAGGACTTTTTTTACCCCACTGAGATACAGTTTGCCTACGAAGAGTGGATTAGGTTAGCTGTAGATTCAACCTGAAAAGTTTTCTCTTGTCCCTTATGTCAAAAATCTGAATACTACATGTAGAAGAAAACATCCATGCAGATCCTTGTAGCTTTCTAATGCACAGATTGTAAATAATTGGCTTGCCAAGATAAATAGTTATATTGTTTCATCTTTACAATTAAGGGCTAATAATACATAACAAAGGTACTCACAGAATATAATGAGAAAACTGTTGTCCAGTCTGTTGACTTGCTGTCATTTTTTCCTACTTAAAGAAGCACTGTCTTTAAGTGTAGCTGAAAACAGCAAACATTACGGCACATCCTAGCATATGCCATATAATCATTTGTGCTTCAGTGAGCTAGTAAGAGTTCTGAACTTCTTAATTGTTCCTTTTGATAAGGTTATTTTAAAAAAAAAAAAAAGAAGCCAAAATTAGCCAGTTCATTACTGGAAATAATTTGCAGAAGAAAAGAAGAAATACAGATAGTAAAACATACACTGAAAGTAAGACAGAATCATGTTGATCACAGCAATTTCTATCTTAGTAGGCCTGTACACGCTACATAACCGCATTAAAATCAGTATTGCCTCATCTAAAACAAAGGAGACATAAGAGAAAACATTGTCACTACCCTAACAGCATAATTTTTTTTCTTCTTTTCAATGGCACTAATGTATTATAAATGATAACATGTCCAAAAGGCAGCATCTATTTCAACTATCAAGAAAAATTGATAGTAATATTCCTGTCAGATAAACAGATACTTCCATAAGCTAATATTTCTCTTTCAGCAATTTAATTGTATATTTATGAAATTACAAGACTACATGCTGTTTCTATAGTCTTTCTCATTTCAGGGGCACTACCATTATGCCACGAAGGATCCAGTTATGCACATGCTGTCCTAGACCTGGCCTAAAAAATCTGGTAGGGAAAAGTAGGAAGGACAGTAGGTGATCTAGGCAAATTTTCAAATTCAAGTGAGAGAACAACTGGAGTGGTTTGCTGCTCTTAATAAGAGACTCAATTTTCTCCTAGACAAAATACTGTGCTCTAAAATGACAACGTTCTACCAGTTAAAAAAGAAAGTTCAGCGTGGTGATGGGAAAATATTTCAAAGGCCAAAAGATACAAGCATCAAGTTTTTCCTGAACAGATCTCACCTCTTCTTCCTTAAATAATAAGTTGGTTGACATGTTTATATTACAGCTATAGTTAGGATATTTTTATTATTTTATATTAGGATATTTTTATTATATATAGGATTATATATAGGATATTTTTAGGAACAATAAGGGGTTTTAGCAAGTAGGTTGCTTATATTTAAGACTTGTCAAAAGATTCTGTAGCTTTGGGGAGTTATAGGAATAGTCCTGAATATGTGAAAGTACATTAAAAATGCAATTTTAATGGAGATTTTGAAAGCATAATCTTTTACTCATTTCCCTGAATAACCTCACCCTCCTCATAAGGGCTTTAGAGTAGATTAGGGAAGGCATTTTTGTGGAAGCATGGACAAAACAGCACTGTCCTTTCTCAAGAAGCTAATTTAATACTATGGCTAAAACACAATGAGATTAATAGAGAAGTACTGCTTGACAGAAGTGCAGATATTTGAGCCAAAATATATATTTTCTCACCTAACGCATGTATTTGATGCATTAGATATTGCAGAGGTTCACTGTAGTTGATCCTTTTCAAATGTTAACCTCCAAGTGTTACCTTGTTTTGGCCCTGATCCTGCTAACAGCTGCCTGTGCACTTCACCGTGAGCCTAAAAGTGCCCATGACCTCACCAGAACCAGCTGAATGTTTCGTTAGCCATGTGTGCATGGGCAGGATCAGGGCCTTCATAAGGTTCAATGAAACGGATTAATCACTCACAACCAACACACTCAACTCTTCCCTTCACTGTTATTTGGAAAGAAAATATTGGAGAGCTGTACACTATATTAGAAAATACAAGTCTGCATTGAAATATGTTGGGTATGTCTTTTTATAGCTAAATCAAGATCAATTGAGTTACACAGGTAATTTACCATACACATATACAAGTTTCCTTTTGAGCTAGAGGGACATAACATACCCAATGTATTGCCAGCATAAAAATTCACAATAAACACATAATATAATCAAAAGTATAAAAAGAGGTGGTTCTTACTTAAACCTTTATATTGGGTATGTTAAGCAACATGTCTTCTGCTAATTTCAATATCTCTAGCAGCTCCCTACAAGACACCGTAGTTTAGTTTGCTAGTCAGTATGAAACCATCTTATGGAAAAACACCCATCACAAAAATAAGTATGTTCAAGACATCTCACCCTCCCATTTTGACTGTGCTAAAAAAAGGCTGGGTTACTCCAAAAACACAGCATGAACAAGTTGAGTGATGCCATATTTTATATAATTATGCATTTCAAATGTTCCCACACTTCAATTTTGTCTGACTTTTTCTAACACTCTAGTCCTCTCAGACAACATATTCCAGGACTAGAAGTTACTAAGGGGAAAGGTTAGTTTTATATGTGAAGTCTTCAGAAGCTGCTCATCCAACACATACAGCTTTATTTTCAAGGTCAATGTTCAGTATTTTCAATCATTTAATCATATACAGCATGAGATAGCAATAAGAGTTCGGCAGTGCTGGATGACCCACTACAGATGTAGTAGATTAAAAGGCGTTAATCCCCACTGATTCCACGCTCCTCTAGCAGTTCAGCAAAAAAAGAACATTCTCCAAGCTAGTGATCTTTAAAAAAAAGCACCAATGCTGGACTGCTTAAATAAAATGCTGTACTTAAAGGAATGTCTGGCTTTGGAGAAGGCGATGAAGAAGTGAACCAAATGAATAATTCAATGCATTTTTTCCTGCTTGCATATTTCTGCAGTTCCAGCTAAAATGACAGTTGTGCAAGTTTCGTGTTTACTTTTGAGACATAGCATTTTAAAGAAAACAAATCAATTACTGTTTTACTCTTAACAGATTGCAGATTAGAGGAATTTAAAGCATTAACAGTTCATCCATAAGACCTAGGATGATCAAGTCCAACAGTAATGCAAACTCTTTTCACATTTTTCTTTTAACTTTTAGCAGAAAGAAAATACGTACACATGTTAAGTTTAACACTAATGAATGCTAATTGTGTGCTGCAAAAAAAGCTATGTAACAGTTTTCCAAAAAAGTAAAAAACATTTGCACATACATCTGTATGTAAGAGAGGAAAAATGTTTGGATAACAAAATATGCAGAAATTTATACCCACAAATCTAAGTAACAAAGTGTATAAATTCATTAAAATTGCACTTCTGCAACTTAACTTTTCATTTGTTCCTAAATTTGAAAGTGGAGGCAAAAAAAAAGTAAACTACAAAGTAAGACTACAGAAAATTGCAGGTACCATCAGCTTCTCTCACAAAAAAAAAAAAAAAAGATGCAGCCTATTTTATATAATGTGACACATATAGCAAACCCAGCACAAATATCTGTCTTTACTTTTCTTACTTGAAAAAAAAAAAAAGTGAATTTATTGTTGTTGGCAGGATGATATGGATGAAATAACCAGGAAGAATTGAGGGGGGAGGGGGAGGAAGAAGAGCCAAGAAACTAGATACATTCAATGAGCCTTCAAACTCACTTCAGCAGTAGGGATAAATAATTTAATCAATTCAGCTTCATTTTTTCTCCTACCTCCCTAGTGCAATAGGCAGATATTAAAAAATAAAACTTTAAAATTCATGAGCAGTTGTGTGTAGAAGAACTATCACTACACAATAAGAAATATAAAGTGATATCCATGCAAGCCCTTTGTGTAGATATGCATCTGCGTTTTAACTCACACTTTTCACCATATGAAATTATTTGTTAAATTTATATGTATGGTAACTTTCTTTCTTTTTTTTTTTTTTTTTTAATCTTCTTCTTCCAAATTGCATTTTAGGAATGTGAGCAAGTACCTGTAGTCAAAGATTTTCAATACCATTTGGCTTTTTGGCTAACATGAGCACTACATGACAAGGCACTGTAGTTTGAAAGATTTGAAATAACAAGCAGAGGTCAACAAATACTGTTATGGTACCCTTTGATTAGGAGCAATATCTAGAAAACAGGAATTTGGTAGAAGTCACCAATATCATATGGTACCATTATCATGACAAATGGTCAATCATCATTTTAATGAGGTGATTTTAATCCCAATTTTCCAAAACAACTCGATACTCAATAAACTCGAAATAAAATTCAGTGATGAAAAGTGTCCCTTTGATAGTTTACAAAGAACACATGAATAACTACAGAAAAAAAATTACCTGCAGTAAGTGGTCAGAGGTTTTGAAAAATATCCATATTTTTATATCATATGTAGTCACATAGATAATAATTTTCAGCATCATTTCAACCAAGCCACCGACTTCTTCTCTTGTTGAACGATCGGGTCAACTTAACAGTCACATTTCAGTGGTTGACTGGTGTCAGTGATGCCTAAATCCACAAATTTTCAAACTATCAAATGTTTGTTGCATATGTGTGACATGAAATGACATAGCGAATAGTGACCTTCAGTGCTAAAGATCTTTATCCTAGCTAAAGCTTGTATTTCCCATAGCCACCAAGATACAATAAAGACGTATAACCTGCGTTACTTGATATCATAGCTTAATCTTAGCATTACACATTGAAAGCTCTAATTTAGCATACAAGATGTAATTTTTATTGGAATTAATTTTGGCACATTATGAACATTACGACTTCTGACAGCTTAAAGGTACGACCTTTCCACTTTTGCCTTTAGCAACCGGAATTACCAAGCTGAAACTCACGGGGCAAAACTAAGCAAAACCTGGACCAGCACATTCCCATGGCTAACGTGCAGCTCTGAGGGGAACCCAGCGCTGGGTAGCTCAGGCGTGCCCACTCCGCAGGAAAGGGCTGTTCCCCCGGCGAGAAGGGACAACCTTTTGTCCGCCCGCTGTGACTTTCAGTTTTACCCGGCGCTGCTCTGTGACCCCGCGGGAAAGGGGCTCTTTAACATTTACATCCCAAAGAAGCCGCCCCCGACGCGGCAGAGCCGGAGGGTTCGAGCCGGACGGCCCCGGGTCCCAGCGGCCGCCGCCCGGGGCGGGCACGGGGGCCGGGAACGGGGCTGCAATGGGCCTTTCCCCGCACCGGCCGGTCCTCGAGACCCGCCCGCCGGAGCTGGTCCCAACCTGACCGCTTTTCCTTCCTCGGTACAACCGGCCGTACCCCGCTGCGGCCCCGTGTCTGAGCGCAGGGCGCGCCCGCCGTCGCCCCCGGCTCCGAGGGGCGGGCTGGGGTCGTGCCGGGCCCCATCCCCGGGGCAGCGGCGCGGGATGTGGCGGCCCGGAGAGGTGCCTCCCCCTCCCCGCTCGCCGCCGGGGCCCGCGGCAGTGCCGCCGAACCGGAGCAAGGGGGAAGAGAGAGGGCGGACCCCCGCCCCCGCCGCCGCGGCATGTTCCTCGGGGCAGCCGCCGGTAGGAGCGGCGGGGCGGCGCCCGCCTGTCCCCGCGGAGAGCCCAGACCCCTCCAAGTGCCTGCTCCGGGAAGGCGGGAGCCCGCAGCCCGGCGGCCGCTCACGCCACCGCCCCGCGGGGAAGGAGGGAGGCAAGGAGAGAAGGAGGAAGGCGGCAGCCCCGGGCCCTGGGTGCGGCGGGGCGGACGCGCTCCTCGGCGGCCGCTCGGGAGCAGCCGGGACCGGGCGCTCTGTGCCGCTGCCGCCGCCCGACGCGCCGCGGCCGGGGGGAGGCACGCGTGACCCGAACGGCGCCTGGCCGGGAAACTAAGCGCAGAAGGGAGAAAACTCGGGAGGAAACTACCTCCTCTCCGCCCGAAACAGCCGGAGAGCGGTCGCCCCTCTCCCAGCGGCGAGGGGGCTGCGGCCGGGAAGAGGGAAAGCTTCTTCAGGACGACCTGTCACCTGCAGCTTTTCAGCGACAGCCCCAGCCCTGCTCTACTCATGGGCAGGAATGGATTCCGGTCAGCTTCCTCCTCGGGAGCGGCACGGGAGCACCCACACAACCGCCAGACGGAGGGAGCCAAGCGCATTGTCATAAATCCTCCGCTATGTGCAGTAAACTTGGTCGCGTTCATACGCTGAATAAATGTTATGAAATGTTCTTTGTGGTATGACTTCTCCTCGGCGACGGATATGCCTGTGACAGTTACTTTAGGCGTTGGTAATCGGTCAGGAGGTTAAAGATTCCAAGCTTTGCTGGGGTTTTTTGT
>JAWWEU010000001.1:50785970-50832560 GCA_035583155.1 Acropternis orthonyx | reverse complement strand
CTCCTCAGGGTGGTCTTGTGTTTAAATAACAACATGTTAATTATCAGATGATTAAAGGATCCCGTACCATATACTAGTTTTTAAAAAAAGATGGCCCTATCATACTACACCAAAAACATTTGTTACATTTCAGAGTGCGGCAGCCTGTTTCTCCTCTGAAGTTGGCTCCAGCCTTAGCAGCCGCATTGGATCCCACAGCCTATTGCGAGACTCCGGTATACAATCCGGATCTCTGCCCCAACATGATCGCGGCCCAGGCCAAGCTGGTGTATCATTTGAATAAATACTACAATGAGAAATGCCAAGCCAGGAAAGCTGCCATCGCCAAAACGATCCGAGAAGTCTGCAAAGTGGTGTCGGACGTGCTGAAGGAGGTGGAGGTGCAGGAGCCTCGCTTCATCAGTTCCTTGAACGAGATGGACAATCGCTACGAGGGGCTGGAAGTCATCTCCCCCACGGAGTTTGAAGTCGTGCTGTATCTGAACCAAATGGGGGTTTTCAACTTCGTGGACGACGGCTCCTTGCCGGGCTGCGCTGTGTTAAAGTTAAGCGACGGCCGCAAGAGAAGCATGTCCCTCTGGGTGGAGTTCATCACAGCGTCGGGCTACCTCTCCGCTCGCAAAATCCGGTCCAGATTCCAGACTCTGGTGGCTCAAGCCGTGGATAAGTGCAGTTACAGAGACGTGGTAAAGATGGTGGCGGACACCAGCGAAGTGAAGCTGAGGATCAGGGATCGGTACGTCGTGCAGATCACTCCGGCATTCAAGTGCACGGGGATCTGGCCGCGGAGTGCTGCACACTGGCCGCTTCCCCACATCCCCTGGCCGGGACCCAACCGGGTGGCGGAGGTCAAGGCGGAAGGCTTCAACCTCTTGTCCAAGGAGTGCCACTCTCTGGCCGGCAAGCAGAGCTCGGCCGAGAGCGATGCCTGGGTGCTGCAGTTCGCGGAAGCGGAGAACAGACTGCAAATGGGCGGCTGCAGGAAGAAATGCCTCTCCATCCTCAAAACCTTACGGGACCGTCACCTTGAGCTGCCGGGCCAGCCCCTGAATAATTATCACATGAAGACTCTTGTTTCCTATGAATGCGAAAAGCATCCCCGTGAATCGGACTGGGACGAGTCGTGCCTGGGGGACCGGCTCAACGGGATTTTACTGCAGCTCATCTCCTGCCTTCAGTGCAGGAGGTGCCCGCACTACTTCTTGCCCAACTTAGACCTCTTTCAGGGCAAACCTCACTCGGCCCTGGAAAACGCAGCCAAACAAACGTGGCGACTGGCCAGGGAAATACTTACCAACCCGAAAAGTTTGGAGAAACTTTAGAGGGTAACTATAAAACCGGCCTGACCGATAAATCTGCTACTTTACCGATGAAGTTTAAGCTGCCTGTTCGAAAAGTCAAATATTTCCACTTGACAACAATGCAAATAATATTCTCTTTTAAAAAGGAATATAGCTTAGGCTCTTCACAGAGAAAAAAAAAAAGTAAATGAGAACGGCAAGCATCGTTCCTCTTCGTCACAGTTTTGCAGCTTCCCATTAGGGGTGGGGGGAGGGCAGGGGGGAAAGTAAGGAAAAATATTAGAAAAAAAAGGAAAGCGTTACCTGGAAAGGAAAATTGGCTGTAATTTAACATGATTGTGACCATTCCGCCTAAAAACGGTACCAATGGATTATAACAAAACACGGTATTTTTATGTAAACCCTCTGTGAGTAAATGCTATTTGGATATGCCACCTGAACAAACCCTAATGTACCTTTTAATTTGTATCAAATATTGTGATCTCACATTGTCTTTGAAATTGTGGATGTTGGTGTTTTGTGATTTGGTGAACAGAAGTTAAATTGCCATTTTGGATACTTCAAGGACATTTTATGCTAAAGAGAAGATATCATTTAAAAAGGTAGATTTTATCACAGTACTTTTGTTAATTGTCTTTCGAAGTGTCTGAACTTAACAAGTTTACATTTTTCGTTTCATATATATTGCTTGTTCTATTTCTAACATTCCATAAATATACTTGAAATGTTATTTAAATATATTCAAAAGAAATTTGGATTCTGCTTATATAATAACGCTTGAATATTGGAATTATATATTTGAAAATGCACTTGAAATACACTGGATAATTACCTTTGTGAATTAGATTTTAATTTCTGTTGCTGATTTATTTAATTACAAGCTAATAAATGAAGTAAAATGCATATGGGTAAGTGTTTCAATATCGGATCAAGTTTTCTACTTGAAAAACCAAAGGCAGCTATGTTTTGGGCATTTTGCCTTTCTATGTATAGTTGCTTAAATCCTGTAAAGCAGAAAACTAAAGGCAGACGCTTGATTATTCATTTTGAATAGTTTTGTAGAATAGAGAAACATTGATAGCACCAACATGTTAGAATTTAGCTCTAGGTAACCATCAGCAACTGTCAAACAGGAACGAGGCTATTAAATGCAGTTTTTCAGCCATCAGGAAACAAATGTGGTTTTGAAGGGTTTACTTATAGGGTGCTGATGTGTTTCTGTTCGGGTTCGAACAAAGCTGAGGACACACAACCTATCCGTGAAGCAGTGTATTGAGCAAGTAGTGAGCCTGATGAAACTAGCAATTCGGTGCAGGTACTAATAAAGAAGAAAATAAAATTTATAGTTGAAAGCCGGCACCAATAAAGTGAACAACAATATTACTTCTGACCCACAAATCTGTTACGAATGTGGTAAGATTGTCAGTTGCTCTCCCAGAAATCAAGCCCCTGCGCTCCCAGGGCATTCAGGGGGACTAACATGTGCCTGCCTACAAAACTGCAAGCGGTCTAAACCCGCCTATCCGTACCGCACCGCCTGGTTCCTCTCAGGATGCATTTCTTGAAAGCTGCTTTTAAATCAAAACGCAAAATAACAACGCGGATTCTGATTAGGATCCCAACAGTCAACAAGTGCTGAAAGAGGCCGATTGCCTGTGTAACACCCATTAGCAACTATTTCCAGCGGGTGCAGTTTAGGGAAACCGCTAAATGCAGAGATTCTGACAGAAAGTTTTTATCCCAGCACTGCCAAGAAAGTCCCGAGTTTGCCAAAGTATTCGCCAAAGAGACATAACCTTATTGCAAACATTCAGACGAAGAATTTTCTTGGAAATTATTTATGATATTTCTACGTTAAAAAACCCAAGCCCCAAGGTCTTTGTAAAAGTACCTCCCCTATTTCCTCTCTTCCAACATTTTCCAGTGCAATAGCAAAGAAATAAAGCCAGAGCGGTAAGAACTAAAAGAGATGCAGACGAGAGGAGCGCTCTGTTAGACACGACCCTTCTGTCTGCCCCCTCCTCCCCCCGTGGCAGTCCCCGCGCCGTTCCCGTGGGGAGAAAGCCACGCAAAGGTTTCCGCTCAAGTCACGCACCCGTGCTCTGTTGCGGCTGGGCAGGAGGTTTTCGTGGAGGGGAGGGGAAGGGAGAGGGGGGCGGCGCTGGGGCACTGGTAGTAGTAAATGACCTCAGAAAGAAACAGCTTTCCCAGGAATCAAGTCTTCGAGTCCATGCCTATTTCCAACACTCCCCCCCTGCCCCCTTTTTTTCCCCCCTCAGAAAATAAGCATTAGCTTGCATTTCAGCAGTCAGAGTGTTTACAAAATGCGCCGTACTTTCTAACATGGAAACTAACGTTCTTGAAATAACGGAATTCTCCGATATCCTCGGAAGAGGTAAAACGCTCCGCTGTGTGTCGGGAAAGCTGCGGGCTGGGACTGCTGCTCCCTCCAGGGATTTCAGAGCAATTGGCTTAACTAATAAATCTGACCACGTTCATACAAAGGCACCGCGCGAAATGCTGCTGGAAAACGCGCACGCTGCCGTTAATAGAGGATTTAACATCATTAATACATTGCGCCTTTTTTTTTTTTTTTTCCTTTTAAATGCAGCAAAAGGTGGCAGACGAGTTTGGAATGAGGGGGCTGCCACGGCGCACGTGTGCTGAGGAACCGAACCGGACCGCGACCGTCCGCCCGCCGCACTCACCTTGGGGTCGATCTTCTTGAAGGCCGAGTCATCCTCGTCCACCTCGAAGTAGATCTCTGTGGTGGTGATGGAGAGCGTCCCCTTGGCCACCACCACGGGGGCGATGAGCTGTGCCGGCGTACTGAGGACCACGGGGCCTGCAAGGCAAGGGTAGGGGCGTCAGGTTGGAGGGGCCCGGCCGGCCCATCCCTGGTGGCCCTTCCCCTTCCAGCTGCCGAGCCAGCGCCCGGCGAGCCCCCTCATAAACCCTGTTTGTAAACCGCCGTGTTTATTCCCCTCCCTGCCCGCGGCCACCGCTTTGAACTCCGCGGCCAGGGCAGAACCGAGTTTGTGAGCTCCGGGGTTGCGAGATAAATCACAGCAGCGAAATTCAGAGGGGTTAGGGTGAAAAACAGCTGCCTCTTAGAAGAAGGTCCCCTCTCTTTTCATGCCCTTTTGCTCCTCGTTAACACTATCGCTGTTCATGTGCGATAGCCACGGTTCGTTCCACACAGCTTCGACCTGGCAGCGCAGGGAACCCGCGGCGGCCGGGCCGGGCCGGGGTCGCAGGGCAGGGCAGCCCGGAGCCCCTGCCCGCCACACCGATCCTGCGGGGCCTAGAAGCATTATTTTTAACTCTGGGTCCAGACCACAACTCCGGAAGTCATGCGAAAATTCGGGTTTGGGCTTGTTTGTTTGTTTGTTTGTTTCCCCGCTTGTTTGTTTTGTTTGGGGGGTGCTTTGTGGTTTTTTTTTTTTTTTTATTTTGTTTGTTTGTTTTTGGTGATTTGTATTTTGGTGGGTTTTTTTACACCTACTGCATACCGCACACCCATGGAGGCTAGCATCATCATTAAATATATTTACGGCAAGATCATTTTTGTTTCAATTCCCTGATGTTATCCTTTTAAAATTACTGTAGCAATCTTTCGCTCAAATATATTCCTTAACGAGATGCTTTCACGGGCATTGAAATGATGGGATGAGGAAAACCTGTTGTAAAAGGCAGTCTTCTCCACACAAATTGTTAGGTTTTAAATCAGGGGAAAAAAAACCTCCAAACCTTCTGCTTGAATCAAAAAAAACAAAAAAAAAAAAAAAAAAACCCCAAAAAAAAAAAACCAACCAAAAACACAAAAAAAAAAAAAAAACCTGAGGATCGCCTTTTCACCATCTTATCTTCAATATGAATGCACTCTGCTGTTAAAGCTGACAGTGTCCATGTTTAGGAAGCTCAATTGCTCTTTTTTGAAGAAAATATTATATATAAAATACTTTTCCAGATTTAACCTCAAAAGCCTATAGAGTAATTTGTATACACATACATAAACACACACAACTAAATGCACACCGAAACACACAGCTGACAAGCAAATAATAAAAGTTCCATATTGAGAAGGTGAGTACATCTGACTGATGCACCTTTTGAAAACTGGCAAACCGACCATCTCAGGGGATACTAAAAAGCGTTTGGTTATCTTACGGAGCTAAAAAAAACAAAATCTTCCCGGCAATAAGGGAAGCGCTGCTCAGAGGGCAGAGAGCCGTGCGGCTCCCGCTCCATCCCCGGCCGCTCGACACTCCGGCCGCGCCGTGCCGGGGCTGGCGCGGCCGAGCCGAGCCCAGGGCTACAGCTCGCACTGGGGCTAAAGCCACGGATGCGCCCTCTCCTCCTCCCCCAGCACCGCTCGCACACTCTACTACCAGCTCTTCCAAGCAGCACCTCAAATTACTCAGCCCAAATTACTCCCGTGTCGGCGCATCTAACTGTCATGTTGTTAATGTTTTACTTTACTGTAACACCCAATTTGAGCCCTTATTGCACAATATTTTGTCATTTACGTTGCAAAATAAATAAAGAGGAAGGCAGAGATTACTGTGTGTACAGGGGGAAGCTAAAACACAGTTTCAGTGACAGCTTTCAGCAGCCCAGCGTGGCAGACGGGATAATATTGATACAAACTCTATTTTCTTTCATTTTATTGTTTTCCATCTCCTAATAAACCGGGGTAGCCTCTTGACCCCAGTCAGCTGATCGGAATCACATGCGCTGGGCTTGCTTTTCTGCTTTCCCCGTCTCGCCTCCATCTTCTCTGCCTCCCTTGGCGGTGGGAAAGGAGCTGAGCCAAGTCCAGCCGAGCCGGGGAAGCCCGGCAGCAGGCTCCAAAGGGCAGGGTGATCGATCCGAAACGCCGCTTTAAAGCCTCATCAATCTTCATCTGGGTTGCTCAAGTAATTATGCCCGATTCTCTTGTACGATTACAAGTGGATTTGGGTTTCTATTCCCCAGGCCCCCTTTCTTTGTGTTTACAGAAGGGGGGTCTGGGCAGCCAGCGGTTCCCTGCCCTGAAGAAGCACTTGCCCTCTCAAGCAGACCGTCCTAACCCTCCTCTCACCCTTCCGGGGCCCACTTGGCCCGGCGCACGGTGATGTACTCCTGGGCCTTTGTGCGGGGAGAAAAGCGTCTTCGGGAGATGCGTCCTGGAAACGATCCTGTATTCTATCACTTTAAGGAGGCGTTTGTGGGCTTTGCTGAATCCCAGAAGGAAGAACATCAATTTAATCCAATTACCTCTTTTGCCCGGTGTTGTATGGCTAAAATAAAAATAAAGTCACTGCTATTTAATGGTCAAAAGGCCAAACCCTATAATCTGCCATTCAGAAAACAATGGTGCACCCCGGCTAGCTGGTGTGCCAGCGATGTGCCCTCATAGACTGGAGGAAGGGGCAGAGCTGCAAAAGCAGGGGTGGATGTGGAGAGAAAGGGAACAGCCACTTCTCAGCCCGTTACTGAATGCAGGGGAAATCAGAGATTTCTGGCTTTTGCCTCCGGAGAAAAGGCTCTGAGCTCCCAGACTGGTACCTTGGCATCTGCCCTGCATTCTGCTCAAATGACACCCTACATTTGTTGCAATGTAAACATGTCAGAGGTATCACAATGCGACAAGGAATAAACAGTACTGTACTTTCCAGATGAGAAAACCTTTCCTTGTGTTTGTATTTTCTTTCGGTTAAAAAACAAAACAAAACAAAAAAACCCCGATATAAACAAACCTCAAACAAACAACCGAAAAAAAACAAAAAAACCCCACACCGAAAAACCACCCCACCAGCGGTCAAATTGTGTGATTTCGGGGAGGGGGTGCCAAACTAAGCTTAAAGAAATCTTTACAGATTTTTTTTTCTCTCCTGAAAGCACACACACAAAAAAAAGGTATTAACAGTGTGTCATTTTTACACTTGTCCTTTGGAAATCTCCAATTACAACTTGCAATTCCATAGCATGTTTAAGGAGCACTGAGTCTTTTTGTCGTAGCCTTCAGGGAGCAAGCCAGCCACTGAGAGAATACGAAATTAATCCACTACAGCTATATAGAGAGAGGATTATGTTTTAATCCCCTTTGGGATAGTCCCTGGATTTTAAGGATCCGATATTAAAATGTTTACATAGAGCATAATCAAAATGGCACAGATTTTCCATATGGCACCGCGCTATCGGGAAGCTCTGAGTCTTCTTCCCAAAGCCAATTGATAGTCTAATGAAACAAAAGCCGGGCACACCTGAGCCAAGAGCCACGGGACGGGCTCATTCACACTGGGGAAGAATAACGAGCTCCGGCTACCAGCCTCAGCCCGGCCCCTTGGCGGTGGCGAGCTGCGCTTTTCCAGGGGATGTAAATATTCATTTCCAGCGCAACTGCAGCCCCGGAGAAGCACAGGACCGGGGCTGTGCTGCCCGGGGCAGCGACACCCGGGAGCACTGCCGAGCGCTCCCCGCGCAGCACAGGAGCCGCCGGTGGCACCCAGGGAGCTTCCCTTCCCGCTCCGGGTGAAAAGCCAACCTGTGGCTGCCCCTCTTCGGCCAAGAGCCTCTGGTTTGTGGAGGTGACATGCGTCTAGGGGGTTTGTCAGCTGTTGGGACTACAGGCAAAAGCATCTCTTTTTAAGGACCTTTTCATTGCCTCTTCCACACCTCTACGAAGCGATCGGGGCGTCCCGCAGCGGAGAGGCACCGACCTACCAAAGAGATTCTGGCCTTAAAGCTAGACCGGACAACACTTCAGATGCACGGGTCTTGCAATCAGTTCAAACTGTGAATTTTCCCCTTTGCCTGATCCCTGTGGTCTGCACATGTGATTTACATTTCTAAAATAAACGTTACCACACATATACATTTTAAAATAATATTTTCTTTCCAAAAGTAAATGATTATGAAATTAGAAGGTCCCAGTGAATAGAAGCAGAATGTAAGCCTCCCTCCTCCTCTGTGTAGTTTTTATTAAACAGGGACTTCAGTCCCTGTACTTAGTTCGTGTATCTTAGCTCTTGTATTTTCCAAGTTCAAGTAAAGCAATTCAAGGCAAGCAGAAAGTTCTACTAGGTTTAAAAGTTTGCTATCTTGTAAGGCAATACCAGTAAAATTATACCTCCTAAGGTGAGCTCCCAAAGAGCGGTATTTCGAACTTGTTATTTCAAACATTTTCATAAACTTCATTTTTAACTGATAGAGCTAAACATGTAATATTCATGAGCCTGAAAATTACACCACAGGTATATCAGCTAGGAAGATTGGGCACAATTACTCCTAAGGAGGATAAAGTATGTGTTTTTATGTGCTGAATTATGAAAACAAGATATTTACCTGCTGCAGACCTAAAAGTCTAACTTTTAAAATAAAATTCTGGTGATAACATACAGATGAAAAAGTATTAGCTGAGACAAATACTTTGAAATCATATTTAATCATATTCAATTGTCTAGACCAATTTAATTTTACAACCTACTGGTTAATTACTCTGAAAAAAAGTGGTGGATATTGTCATATTTAATTTTTAGCTGATGCTGTTTTAAAAGAAAAAACATCAATCTTTTTTATATATATACATATATTCAACTTAGATTAGCTGAAACTAATGCTTTTACTATGTAAAACAGTTTGCATAGATTACCATTTGTAATTTGATATGATACTTAAACAAGAATTTTAAATACTTAGAATAATTGTTAAAAATCACTCACAGAGTACCTGAAATAAGACAAGTGAAATTCCCTCAGCGCTTCAACTCTAAAGCCAGGTGTATCTGACACTGAGTTGTATTTAAAATGAGTACAAACCCTTGTACGTGGAACAACTTACATATAACACATGCTCACACACACAAAAACTTCAGTTTCTTGTAATATAAATCATAGCATGGAAACAGAAAGAGGTATAGGCACTAGAAGCCTTAGAAGCTCTGTACTCTGAAAAAGATTTCAACGTATTAACACTAATAAAATACATGCAGTGCCAAGTAAATAACAAGTAAACAAGGTAAGATTCCTTAAAAAAAATCACAGAATTTAGTTATTTTTGTTCCCATTGTCATCATAAATCTGATTCAAACTGCCCTTTAAAGAGATTTCTGCAATAAATATATTGAACTTACATGAGGATAGTTGCCCCCAATTTGTTCTTCACTATAGCAAATACAGGCAGTAATTCCTTCACTCAAACCAAGGTTTTTATAAGAAGGTACATATACAACTCTCTTTACACATCACTTTCAACATTTTCATTAAAGATAATTTGCATAACTTTTTAAAAGCAAAACCCAGAATCTAAGTCTAAATAAGACTATAATCTTGGTTTTCTCTTCCACCACTGAATAACATCCCCAATTCCTTTCCCCTGTTTTCAGAGATACCCAAGCTTACTTTGTTGGCTTTTTAGTCCTGCACAATCATATGTTTCATATTGTGAGAGAGGGATTGATTTTTATTGTTTGTTTAAATGTCATTCCCAGTGTGGACAGACAGTGATATTCCAAATTTTCCCCACTTCTCCCCCCTTTCCTCCATAAAGCATGTAGGACTACTACTACTAACATCAAAGATCAACTTCAATGGTCTTTTTCAGTAACAATGACTAAACAATTACAGCAACTCAATTCTCTTAAGCGGTTGCCATAACAGCAAGCAAATGTGTTTGATTAGAAGGAAAATGTAAGTAAAAATAATCTTACATATTACAACTGTGAATAAAATAGTAAGAAATAAACGCATAGTTTTGATGAGATTGTGGAAAATAGTGTTGCTTAAGAACTAAAAGTAATTTCTCTCAAAAATATACATACTTTCCCATATAGTTGAATTAAGTGGCATATGCACCTTCACAGATAAATTATTATCTGAATTCCATATCTCCCTGGTCTCATTGAAAGAGAATTATAGAATAGCACTTCTTCCTGAGGAAAAGACATGTTTTTCATGATTCCTAGGAATAAGTATCTCTTTGTATTGTTCAAAGTGAGATAGAAAGCAACCACTTAGTAGAACAGTTACGTAATACAGAAAGACAAGCTCAACATCATACCAAAGTCGATCTTACTGAATCACTGAAGGTCCCGTGGAACAATTAGCTGTGTGTCAGCTCAGAAAAGCAACTTTTGCCCCCTTCTCCAGACAAAGTCTGATTTGCTCTGTGGCACACAGGAGAACTTTTGAACTGTGCTGAAGTTCCGAATGGCTTACATGGGTTTACTATTTTTCCAGGATGTGTCCAAGCACCAACCTGCCAGATGATCAGGTATTAATAATAATCAAGGCTCCTCTTAATGATTTACACCTGGCCAGAAACGTAAATGTTTGGGATAGGGATCTCACTACTGCAATGCACACATTTGCCACTTCAAAATTAGATTGCTGCAGCATGCTCTGCCTGAAGCTAAAGCTTGGAAGGACTGAGTAAATTAAGATGTTTTAGAAACTAAGAACTTGATTGTTAAGCAGTGCATCCAGATGTGAGTATACCACACAAATGCAGTATGACCTGCACTAACTTTCTCCTCATTTTCAACTAAAACTTAAGGTACTTGCTGAACATGCCCAAATTTTTTCCTCTCTGAGAAAATCACTATAGCTGCCTATTTAATCAAAAAGTAACTGAAAAAACCCACATCTTAGAAAACCATATCTAATGTTCAAAGAAGCAAGGAGAATGCAGACAGAGCATCCTGCTATAACAGTATACCACCGAAATTTGTGATAGTGAGTCAGGAATACAAGGGATCAAATCCCAGTTGCCAATCTGAGTGAACCAGACTTGACAGGTATCTTACAGAGTCCAGTTTGCACAACTTGTCATGCCAATGGAGCTCAACTGATTAGAAATTAAAGGAAAGATGAGAACCCCTTAGCTTTTATTTCCTCTAGTCTCCATCCTAGAAAAGCTCTTCAGGATGTAAGCCTTGTACTTCTTTAGACTGTAGTGAATAGAAAAACGTTCAGATTCCTTGTGGTATTTTAAAGTTCACTTGTTTGGATAGTAGCTCCTATAGGCGTGTAGGAGCAATGAAGTAAATTGTTGGGTCAACATCTCACTTGACAGGTATATTTAGAAAAATCACCCGAGATGCAATAGTTGTAACTTCAAAATTTTCTGAAAATATGAGTATCTCTAAACAACAGCAGAACCAGTAGAGAATGTTTTCTTGTGCAACTGAGTCTACTAGTTGGCTGCATATTTTGCTTCCCCACAGTTTTGATACTTCCACAAAGATTCTCTTGTACCTAATAAGAGGAGAAGTGATGTGGCAGTCTCTGTCATGCAGGCTTTTTTATCTTAACAACCTGATTCCATTGCTGGAATTTTATTGCTTCTGAAGTCCTTACTCCTGTTTAAAAGTTTGTTCAAAATGGCTTCCAGGTACAGAAGTTACAAAGATAGAGGCTGACATAAACCTTGTATTTTTAGAAAGCCAAGCCAAAAGCATGGGATGAGGCTGCCTCTGGGACAATTTCTGGTTAATGAAACCAAGACTAATCAAACTGTCCTCTTGAGAGATTTTTTTTTTAGTTTGCTTCTATAACACCAGAGTTAAAAAAAAAAGGCAAAAAAAATCCTGTCCCTAAGTCAACACAAGTACTTAGTTTAAACATAGGTACTGTTAATATAGTTCTGGGTACATCCCTATCACTAATCTATGGAGGACAGTCCCAATACATTCTTATGAAGATTACAGGGATTTTTGCAAGGGATTTCAGTTGCATAGAGAAGATGAAATAAGATGCAAAATGCTGGAGTCTCCTTACAACTAGGACTGTCTTTCTGCAGCCTCCTATATATTAGGCAGCTCATCAGCTTGATCTTTGATCAGTTAACCAGGTCTATCCAGGGTGTGGTACCCTGGGACAAAGGAGAAGCTACAGATCTGTGAAGCTGTAGACTCCACTGTAGTCTAATTTTTCAGCCTTAGAAATTTCAAATAAAAAGAGTTACAAGTTAGGGGGAAAAAAGAAATTTAAATAGACACATCATTGGAGAGTAAGAGCACATGAAGCACTCTCAGAGCCACTCATAAATAAAAACCGACAAAGTTTGAATTGATTTAATTTTAAAGCTTGGAAATCAGGAAAGGTGGCTGCCATTTCAAAAATTGAAGGTGCTCAAACTTAGAGTGGGCGTACTAAGGTACAAAGAGAAGAGGCCTTAAAGCTGTGCTTAGGAGTGCTATCATATGTGACTGACAAACATCTTATAAAATACTATGTTATTCTGTATAGTAATGTGGAAAAAATGACAAGAATAAACACTGAGATGTCTAAAAATAGTATGTTATAGAAACTGTGGGCCTTTTTCTTTTTCAATGTGAAAGCCAACTACATATCAAAAGTATAACTGCTTTCAGTTTATGCCTGAATCTATACTCTGAATTAAACTCATACAAATATGTTTTTCTTTCTTAGACTCGAGGATCAGAATCTGAATATATAATATTGCAATAAGCAGAAACTATGGAAAGCTGGCTGAATTAAATTTCCATGTTTGGAAGTACAAGGCTTGTATGGTTACGTATCACAGAATGGGAAGCGGAATTACTCTTCTTTCACTTTCCTGTCACTTTCCCAGACAAGTAACCCCTGCAATGAAATTCCTGTCTTGGATGCTAATTTGCAAGAATAATGAAGTTTGAAGGGAGAGAACTACTCAGTAATGCATGCTGAATTCAGTGAATAGTTTCCACCAAAAAGCTTGAAAAACTAGAAGAAATATTAAGACTTTTTTTGTGTTTTCTATTGCAACTGTGACATTTGTTATTTAACAGATGTGTGTTCACATATACATACTTAATTTCTTAAAGAAAAAAGCGTAAGATGTGGCAAAGCTTAAGGTACCTTAGTCACCTTCAGAGAGAGAGAGAGAGAAAGAACATGCAAGAAAGTGTAAGAGAGAGGAGAGAGTTAAAATGTGAAGAAGGAAAGGTAATAACTGCTACCTCTGATTCTGGAAGTATTAGAGGTACAAAATGAGAGAGAATTACTAGGATGAATCACTGTGTACTTGCTACAGTCCTTCCTGAGCTTCCCCTGTGGTTGCTGCTTTCTGCTCCCTGGGACACCCCAGATCATCAAAGCCACTGGTGTATGGACGGCAATTGCTGCAGTAGGAGGAGAGAATGAGGTAGATGGCAGAGCTCTCCGAGTCTCATGGAAGAGGACTCATCAGGGAGGGAGGAGAAGAGCTGGAGAGGTAGGATGAGATTACTGTCAGAACCACTGTCATGCTTTGCTCTCCAGGAGCTGAGAGGGAGGAGGATGATTCCTCTGCTGTGCTCCTAAACCTCCTGGATAGGCTGTGGTCACTGTTGAAGCCAACATAATGTGCTATTTGGTCCTTTCTTTCAACCTACTACTCTAACAGCAGATAATGTAAAAAAACTTCCTCTGGTTGGCCCCAAACAAATAATTTTTTTATATGCCTACAGAATCTAATAATTTAGAAATTCTGCCTTCTTTGTAGAGACTCAAGTTTTTGTTATTATTTTTTCTTTTTCTAAAATTAAGAAAATCTACTGTTTGTCTAACTCCATTAACAAAAACAAGAGAAATAATCCTACATATCTTGAAATCATTTTGAGATGGCAATAGAAGAAAACTCAAGAAAATATGCTCCTCCATTACTCCTTAAGAATAGGTAAGAAAAAGTTGCAAACAGCTTTGCTTACCAGAGATTGTCTACACTGGATGAGTCTTGTAAAGAAAATTACATGTCATAATTAGCCATGAGACATGTTACTGTAACTCAAAATATAAGCGTATAAATAAGAAATGCATATTATACTTATAAAGATGAGTCAATCATATTTAACTTTTTCATATCAAATACTTAATTTGCAAGTTATTAGGGGCTTTAGATGCAGTTCCTTGGCATGTTAGTGGTTTTATTACTGCATCTGGTCCTATGCAAGACTTCAAAATAATTTCAGAAATGTAAATGAGAACCTGGAATAAAAAATGTCCCTATGGGCTGAGTTTTTAGTTTGTTTGTTTGTTTGTTTGGGTTTTTTTTTTTTTGTTTTTGGTATTGCTATGCAATTTTAACTGTAACTCTCAGTAGTAAACTTTTGGCACTATTTCAGTTTCTCTAATGACAGCATCAAATACTTTTTCAATTCGAAATTGCTCAAAATTGTGATGATTTCTGTCTGAAGTGAGACAAAAGGCTTATTTTACAGAGGCCACAAAACAGATGTTGATAATGTTTGGTTACTGCCAGTTTTGTCTGGACTTCAAACAGATGACCTGGAAGTGAAAGGTCTTATAACTCATTAATAATAATACAAGCTGTCAAATCATCATGACCTAGTGTGTTCTTTAGCACAGGGTAGTAAGTCAATACACTCAGCACACTCCCAAGAATTCTGGATAAAAGGCTTATCACGTTTAGTTCTCAAGCCAATATGGACTAGATACCCTTGATGGCTTGGATGGAAGATCAGCTCTTGTTTAGCAGTAATAATGATGTAAGTTCAGAGTTGCTAAAAACTAGGGCAGTCCTGGGATGTTGCATCTCTCTCAAACCTTCCTGGCACATTTGCACAAGGAGAGCGGGATCTCCTTCCACTTGGAGACAAACATTCAAGATGAAGAGAAGATTCTGTAGTGAAGGTTAAGATACACTAAGATGCATCAAAGGCAGTTAGTGGCTTTCCTTGTGTTTATTTGGATAAGTTGCTCAACCTGCTCATATAATGGAGAGAATAACACGTATTTGTTCTTGCAGGACTGTTGTGAGGCTTTAATTCACCGTGGCTGATGGGGAAGTCAGACTCTGAGCTGACTGAGCCCATGCAAGTAACCAGGCAGATGTCTTATGAAGCCTTTTGTTATCCTAAAATAACCCAAAGCCTCATATCCTCCTATTTTTATCTCCTTTTTTTTCTTTCTAGAAACTACTCTTTCAGAGAGTAGCAAAGTACTGCATCAAGGATACTTTGCTTGGCTTGGGGCATATTTATTGTTGTCACCAGCTATATGACACAATAGATGAAATGTGCTCCAGTTAAGAACATGTATCTTTCAAAAATGTCATTAAGACTATATTCCGCTCTCAAGTGCAAACAAAAAAGTCTCAGCAAGTCAAATACGACCTTGCAAAAGAGAAGAGAACATCTTTCTAAAATGTAAAATTCATAAAACTTGAGAGGATCAAAATTTATATTTTTTTTTAATGACCTATTTTGGTGCAAGATCAGTGCTTTTAAAAAAGCCACAAAAAATGTTGGGAAAAGAAAAGTGCATATCTATTAAAACAGTGAGAATGCAAGCTTACAATATTAAAAAACATCCACATATTTTTCATTCTGAAAAAAATCACCTACTAAGCAGGAGACAAGCTGTTAGCCAATTTACATTCTCAGGAACTTAAGGGAAAAGGTAAGTATTTCAGAGCCGTACTGCAGCTTTAAGAGGTATAAGCAGAAAAGAAAAGGACAAGAGTTAGTAGTATCAATTCACTACAGTGGGTTTGATTGTATTACCCACAGACTCACAACACATTAAAACTGTTAAAATTGACTGGGCTATCTCAATCATTAGTTCTAACAGAGATGTGACTTGCCTCTTGAAGTGAACAGTCTGGGAAGAAAAGGAGCTAAAACTGAAACAGAAACATGTAAAATATTTTAATATGAAAATGCTAAAACAAGAACAACGCAGTTTGCTCACTCATATTTTAAGACAGTTTCAATACTCTTTTGGTTAAAAATCATGATGCAAACTTAGAAGTCATAATTCTAAACCATAATAACATGGAATCGGATTTTTATATTTTGTTAAAATGTTACTTAATGTAATGAAATCTGACCAACTGCAATTGCAACATATGGAATATAAGATTATATAATAAAAATATTCAGAATATAATTATTTAAAAATTCTTTATCCCATATGCAATTTATCAAAGCAAACTTTACATTGATTTGTGCCACATGGTTGATGAAAAACTATAAAGAGTCTCTGGAACAACAGGTATGTACAGATAACTTTGTACGAACAATCTCAGTCTGTTTCAAACTTTCCTTTTTTCCCAGTTTTAAGTTCAAAAATCAAAATATTGTATTATTTATAGTCTCTTAGTTAAAATTTTTCTAAAACTCAAGGTCTTGCCTGTTTAAAGTGTGCCTTAGTTCATGGAATAAACAATGCTAAATTGTTTTAGTAAAACGTGGACAATCTTAAATCAATTGAAACCTGGTTTATAAAGACTTTGTTTAATTCCGATCCCTTACTGAGACAATCCAAATCGTTGTAAAGCAAGTTTCAATTGATTTAAGCTTTAAAGTTAAATTGGAGGCATATCTGAATATAGAAATTCTTATGTGTCACTCCACTTTGAACAGCAACTAGAGATAAATGATGCTGTACTATACCATAACTTGATATATCCCAAAGATTTCCAGATCACATATACTGAACTACATAACTCTTTAGAATTAGACAAGAACAGACAGTGTGGCTTTATTAGGACCCTCTTCAGAGCTGTCAGAGGTTGTTGTAACCTTCTTAGGCATAAAACACAACTTCCTTGCCTATTGCTTTTCTTGATTTCAGTTACTGGACTCAAGTTTCAGAGCCACATTCTATATATTGAAAACCGTGAAAAACAGTGACAATGTTATATGCTAAATCATGCAAAAGTGGCAGCTAAACAGAGGATATTGGGCGATTCAGGTTTTTTTAATCAATGGGCAAAATTTACAGAAGACACATATGATACTGTGTGTGACCATTAACTCTCAAAATCATTTCATCTCCAAAAATGAGTGAGAGTTGAGTAGTAAAGGCTGCAGTTAATCTAATAGTAAAAATCAGATAGTGGAAAGTGGATTCTTTCTGAGAAGTTCACAGGTTTTGGTTTTATCACATCATCTCACCACACTTGGAGGCAGTTTGCTTGCTCAGTTAGCATCAATAGGGAACACAAAGTCATCCTGCCAATATTTCAAAGTTAATTTGTTTCACTTTCTACTATTTCTGCTTTTGCCCTAATGACAATATCTCTCAGTTTCTACAAATGGTAAAAGCAAAGGACTGGAATGACTGTGCCATGTCCTGAAGGAGAAAGGAATGTCATCCAGTTGTGATCTTGAGTAAAAGGATACACTGCACATTAATACTAAGGACACATTGAAATACCAGGATTCTGCAGAGGGAGGTAGCTAGAGGAATTGTATTGCATCAGTGTGTTTGAACAAAATTGCAGTGCTGAGGCATAGACAAGAATTCCATAGCTGACTGAGATTTTCCAAACAGGGTAAGAATTTTTCATGTTTTGCAGTTTTAATCAATATTTCAATGTAAATGCATATTGCAGCCTTTAAGTAGCCTTTTACACTACTGTACACATATTAATTGGAAGCACTGTTCTAAAGGAGAAAGGGACATTGATGAAATTATCCCACTCATGGTCCTACTTGATGCACTAGTTTACTGACTTTAGACAAAAGTGTCTCAGCACTGGTTAGCTGCAGGTTGAGAAAGGAAGCAGATTGACATATTAACTGTGATAAACATATAGTTGCTCCCAAATAAAAGCATTTATTTCCCCCCTCTGCTCTGCTCTAGTTTCAAGGTATGAGACTAACTTCTATGTAGTAATTTCTTTTAATTTGATTGGATTAGTTTGGTTTTTTGTGTTTGGTATTTTTTTTTTGCCTTTTTTTTTTTTTTTTTAAATTTTTTCTTTAATCATTCACTTAGGATCTTACCTTTGCTACAGATTTCCACTACAGTATCACAAGAAAGTGCAGGAAAAAGATAGTTATTTTAGAAATTCAGTTATGCAGAAAAAAACTCCTTTAGTGGAGTTGTTTAATTAATGTAGTCCTAAGTAAATTAATCTAAAAATTTCATACTGAATTTCATAGTTCTCACATTTTCATCCTGTCTGAGAGGAGAGTAAATTTTCAACTTTTAACATGCCTTTCTTTCCAGACAACTTCCCCAGGAAAGGTAGTATTGCCTCAAGACAGAGCTGTAACAGAACCTGCTAGGAGGCAGATGAAATTGGGTTCTCATTGCATCCTTCACCCAGGGAGAAAGGACCAGAAGGGCTGTCTCATGAGCATATTTGTGAAGGGTTTATTCCCGGCCCATATGCTAACTAACAAAGTTCATAGCTTGGTTAAAGCTTCATTCTGTCTTAGTCCTTGCTTAAAACAGGCAACTTTTTCTCTTGCTATGACAGATGGGTTGAGATACTACAGATCCCCCTTAACTCCATCACTGAGAGAAGTGGGGGCCAGGAAGAGGGGAGGTGTCTCTCCACAAGCTGTGTGGCACTTGTGATCAGGTCATGAATGTGCACAACCACATTCTGACTCAAAAAACCCTGAGCTGTGAAATTAGTCCACATTTCTCTTTTAACAAAAAAAAAAAAAAAAAAAAAAGGTTCTACAACAGTTCAATAAGTCACAGACAGTACTATTTTTCACATCTCTGCTCAAAGACTGTACACAGGGCAAATGCTTTGTAATCTGTTCCACTACTTCATGGAAGTAGGGAAGAAGTAATAAAATCTAGAATACCAAGAATCTGTTCATACTGCAATTATATGTTTAGCTGTCAATATTAAGACACTAACTATAAAGGTTAAGAACTAAGAAGTTTAAAAGAGTCTTTTGGCTCCTATCTTAGGTCTAATGAAATGTATAATTACCTGCAAGGTTATCAATCTCTTTCTCTTGAAGCAGGCTAACAGCATCATCATCTCCTTCCAGCATAAGCTCTGTTTCTGCATTCTGATTTACCACAGCTTGACTTCGGAAAGTTTTCTTTGACTTCACTACATCCTCTTCAGTGCCTGAAAAAGTTACAAATGTTGTGAATTTAGCTGAATAATATTTTAAATACAAAACAACCCCAGTCAATTAGTAAAAAAAATACAGTATAAAGCGTCTTCATGGAAAAAGGGAAGGAACACTTTCTAAAACTTCACCAACATTTACAGAATATGCAATCTTATTCTGTTTTCTGTCCGGTCCTGAATAAAATACAAACTGTTCCCAAAGACTCTCCTGGTTTTAATAATTGCTATTTACTTTGTGCTCAATGTTGTTCCATTAGTTTTCCACTTGCAAGAAGTTCAGCAGGAGTTTCTCTTGGGTTCCTGGTGCCATGACTGACTGGCCTCTGAGAGAGCAAACTACCTACTTAAAACTAAGAATCAGTTTTCAGGAATCCAAAATCTGTCAGGATATTTTTCTTTTGAGATAGGTGGGACAGGATGGTGAAGTAGGAGATGGGTTATCTTAACATAGAGTAACAACCAGGTACGTTATACAGAGATTCAGAAAAGACTGAAAAAAACCCAAGCACAGTGAGGGAACTTTGGTGCATGTCTTTGTGTGTGTTTTTAAGGGGCACAATAAAAATGTTGGTGTATTGACAGGTGCCAATTACACAAAGGTTGTAATGGGCAATACTCATTTTTTCTTGACTACTATGGACTTTTTCTATTCAGCCTGATGGTTCCTTATGGCAGCAGATATACCTTATTACACTTTGGGAAGATCCTATCGGTGCTCACCAGAGCTTATTCTCATTATGTAAAAAAATTAATCATAGTGTGGTCAAATGAGAGAATCATAAGTATTTTTCATAAGTAGCTTTCATGTAACTGTTGTGACCTCCTCACAGTATTACTTTCTGAGCTGAGAATAGGTAATAAGTTTTATTTTCAGTACTAGGGATTCACAGTAGCCCCAGACAAGAAAGCTTTCTATTTTTTTTCTTAAACAGAAACCCCTGAACCTTCACCTTGGACCATACAAGACCTGGGCACCTCAAGTTCTGTCAACCAAGAAATAAAACCCAAAAGTAATCTCTCCTTTTTTGCAGCATAATTTGGAAATTTGCTTCCTACTAAGCTACAGAATGATGTGTGAAATCTGAGCAAAACCACGCACATGTGGATTTTGTTTGTTTTCCACAACGTCTGAACTTAAACAGGATGAAATTAGAGCATGGTGCTAATAACACCACAGTTGTGGGTTTCAACCCCATATGGGCCATTTATTTAGGAGTCAGACTTGATGATTCCTGTGGGTCCCTTCCAACTCAGAATATTCTGTGATTCTGTTTTGGTGAGTACTATTATGGCAGATGTAAAATATTGAGGTAAAGTCCCACAAGACTCACAGCCTCCTATTAATACAGGACAACTAAGAGGAATATTGTTAGCAAATAGGTTAGTGAAAATAGATACATGGAATGGAACTGATGTGTCAGGTAGTTTTGTTACTACAGTAGGGAAGTTGTTAAGATTTTACCTCTAACTCTTACAATTAGTCTTTTGATTAATTTGTGCACAGGAGAGTCACAGGATATGAATAAAAATGCTGGAGGCATATTTTTCTGTGGGTGTGTTAATTCCGTTTGAAGATCACTGTTAGCATGCCACTTGATACGGGACTTTATCACAGGCTGAGAAAACTCATGTTTTACATTTTCTAATATTAACCTTTTGTATACTATTGCTATTACCCCACTTGCTGTGATCATTATCTCACTTGCATAGGTTATTACATAAGACAGCCAACTGTAATTATTTGCTCAATTTAAAACTGGATCAATTAACTAATGGTTGGGAAAGTTTTCAGTATCATGTACAAGATTTTGGGGTTTTTTTGTTTGGTTTGTATTTTTTTCCTCTGGTTCACAAAAAGAGGCAAGAATGGTCGGAATTTGGCAAAACACAAAGAATTAATGTGCTGTAACAGAATTTTGGTTTTATTACCTCAGAATTATACTGAGTATTTAATCAGTAGGTCAGGATCTTGTTACACTTGTGTTTACAGCAGGGGAGTTTAGCACCATTTGACAAAAGTAATAGCTCCTGTTGTGAAGCACATGACACTAGAGGAGACTGGGCCTGAGATGAACTTAGGTGATGAAGGAACGAAGCATGAAAACACTGTTGTCTTCCTTTTTGGCAGTTCTAGTGAGTGTTATGTAAGTTTCTGAGCTTTATAAGATGTGATAATCTTCAAATTAATTACCTGAAAAAACTAATATTGAATAATCATAGAGTCAACCATTTCAATAGTAACTGATTAATGACAATTCTTTGTAATGATTTATGCATAAAAATACATTTTTAAAAAGGAAAAAAAGTCCCAAGCCTCACATTATTAATAATACTCAAAATAGATCATATGAACCTGAAATTTAGAGTATTTTAAATCCCTTGTGATAAGGGTTGCAGGTTTCAGAAGCACTGCCTGACACAGGTGTAAGAAAGATGGTAGAGTAGAAGGCATTAAATTAGTTTGGCAAATTTGGAGCTTAGCAACAAGACAAATGTTTCTAAAATCCATTCTGGTTTATAATATTAAAAATACATTTATTTAAAGGAAATATAGTAAATAGCGCTTCTTTGTCTTGATGGAAAAACCTCTGGTTTGGCTGTTGTTAAAATTTATCACTTCGTTGAGTGCACCTCAGTTTTGCTGTACTGTACCAAACATTTATCTAAATGAAAGTGTACGAGACCCAGAGTTGCCCTTCAATCACTATATCCTTTATGAATTAGAGTTCCATTTATCAAAATTACAGCAAGAAGAGTAAGGTCTCACAGGGCTGTCTCATTACAAGGCTTGTAAACACTGTCCTTACAAAGAAATGGTTTAACACCTAACAAATCAAAAACTGATTGGGAATAAGAATTTATTTGAGATCATCTATCTTCGGGAAGACGTGCTGTACTGAGTGCACTTTGTGGCCTTTCTACCCATTCATCAAGAAATTAACAAGCAAATACCACAGACCACCAGATCTCCTTGGATCCTGAAATGTTCAAAACAGATCTGTCACAGCTGTTCTATTTTGATATTTCAGGATGACTTCAAAAAGGTTTTAAAATAAGAGAACCTTTCCAAGTAAGAGTAAGAAGAAAAACAGCTCGTCTCTTTAAAACCAGACAACAAACTGAATAAAAAATGATATGACATAAAACTATGTCTAGTATTGTTAACAATGATATAAAAAGGAGAGATGAATAAATGAATACTTGGTATTTCAGTGCTTTTGAAAAAAATCAAAACTCAGATTGTTTTTTCAAAGCCCCAGCAAAATTATTACGAAATTTAATCCATGTCCAGATATTCCATTTAAAACTTTTCCACACACAAGACTCTGTATTTTAAAGATGCAATATGAAATTAATAGTCTTAGTTCCTAAGACTAATTAGAAAATATTTCAAATTCATTCAAATAAGAAAAAAAACAAACCCAAAACTAGATGTCATTTCAAAAAAGCAAGGTTGTGACACTGGAGTGCACAGAACTGGAACTGGCAGATGCTTCCAGTTCTTGCCCTTATCAAGTTCCTTCTTAAGGGATGTTTTAAGGGCTAGACTTAAGGGATAGACAGGGGGATTTGGAAAGGAGTCTTGAAATAAGCAGCTAAGGATTTTGTAAAACTACATTTCGCAAAGAAATTAAAGGAAATAAGCCACGCAGGTTGCACTGAAGTCCAGTTGAAGCTGGTGCCTTGCCTTCTTGAGACTTGAAGGCTCTGTCTTAAACATATTTCAGGAGGACATATATACAGGACTAGATAAGCCATCAAAAGAAAAAAACATACCCCTTTTGTTACACCTGTTATCATCTTAATTATTTTTGTAAATGTGCATATTACAAACTGGCTTTCTCTGGTAACTTCAGGATAACTGAAAGCAGCTCATCTTTAAAAGAAAGTAAAGAAACCAACCACCATTCCTCTACAAAACCTTGACTTCCATGGGAGGGTATTTTATATGTCTGAAAGGTTCTATGAGCTGCACAGTAAACTTATACAGTATTGCTGAGAATTTATAATCTCTCTTCCAGTAGCATTACTTTTCCTTAAACAGAAATAATTAAGTAATCAAAAAAACCCACCAAAACAACCCCAAAACCCCTACCAAAATTCCCCCAACCTAATAATTTTGCTGGGGATGGACGGTTGGATGTTTTTACTGTTAATATTTGAATTTTTGCCTCTCTATTTTCAATTAAAGCAATGAATTCCCTGTTGTGTTTTGGAGGTCACAACAGGTTTCTAGTCATGCAATATACATTTCAAAGTGTCCAGGTCCCCAGAAACTTTTCCTAAATTAACAGTACAACCATAACATATTGTTGATTACATTTATGTTTATATACATGTATTTCCTTAGATAGTACACTAATTTATATGCTTTAGTTGAACACAACAAGGGAGTTTCTCTTTCCTTTTATCCATTTATTATATATTCAAATATAGTGTATTATATTTTTTTCTCTCTGCATTTAGTGAAAATGAGGTTAAAAATATGGTTAATTTTAAGAAAAGTTTGCTTGGTAATACTGTAACCAGCAAGAGGAGACTACTGCTTCTTATAAAGTTGTTTTCATAGTTTACTTCAAGGAATTACCGATAAGGCAATTTATGCAGTGAGTGCTCTTTGATCTTTGAAGAGAGATGGCAGAATGGAAAGTTAACCTCATTTTAATGTTACCTAAATATACTGACAGGAAATTCTAATGTTTCCAAACATCTGGAAATCTGCTTCATGGGATGGTGTTCTTCTTTTCTCTAAGAAACCTTTTTCATATACTGTCTTTTACAGTTTTATGTGGCTTCTAAAGGACCATTTTGACATAAGTAAAGTCTGTTTTTACAGTAAAATTCTGCATTTAATTAAAAGCTCTCTTTTATAGTGGCTAAAGTAGAGTTTTTGTGAAGCTTAGCTCTCCTCAGAAACTTTTAAGGGTAAAATTGCTTTTTACTCCTTACAGATCACTGGTATGTACTGCGCCGTAGAACACTGAGTTTCTTGCTGAATTTTAATCACTTAAGGTAGTTTTTACTACTTTATTTAATAAAGGAATTCAGAATTAGTTCCTCACAAGAGGTTACCTGACAGGTCACAATGTGAACTATGAAATTCTATCACAGGTAAAATATAATTTACCAAGAGAGTTTGAAAGAACAAAGCTTTTTCTTGAGAGACTTTTTTTTTTTGTTGTTGTACTAACTAACGTCTACAGGAAGAACCAAGCTTATCTATGCACACAACTAAAATGTGACACTATTATCTACCTTTTTTGTTCGTTCAACATTAGTAATAGTTGAAAATACTTAGAAAAAAGATTTTCCAGATAATATTCCTGCATTACATATTCTAACAGTTTAACCCCTGCTATCATTGCTAATCTTTACTAACCTGATTAGGCACTGGGACCCTCACAGTGGTCACAGTTATGGAGCAGCTGCCTGGGAGTCTGTAAACTGACCTCTACAAAACCCAGTAAGATTAAATCATTGACACAGTGACCACTCCATCTCAGCCTAGTATCTTTCTGTATGAATACAGAGCCAGCCCTCCTAGGACTGTGCTCATTCCATGGGAAACACACATAAGGTATCCCTGGGTCCGCTCAAGAGACTGATATGGCTCTGCATTGCAGCCTGGTGCTGGCACATCATGATGAACTGTCCCCACCATGATGAACTGCCCCCACGTGTGTCTGCTGCAGTTGTTATTTAAACTGCAGTGTGTTTCTGGAACTGGCAGCTTTGATTGGCATATAATTTAGTTTCCCCAGAGAATCAGAGAAGTGACTGTTAATAAAGGAAGGCTGGTTTTAATAGATTTAATAAAACCCAGAGAAATCTAAATCACATTTTCATTATTAAGGATCTTTGAAGAAATGAGGAAGAAAAACTATGAAAATTGCATAGAAATTAAAAATTGTATATATTTGTACTGGAAATTACTTCCACCCAAAAATAAAACCAAATCACATTTTTGCTTTCTATAATAGGTAAATACCCAAAAATTGAATCATAGACATTCCATATATTTTTCTCCAATTTTTTTACCTAATATCTGACCAAATGATCTTCTTCATGTAAACCATTTGTAAATAAATACCTTACTGCTGTATATGCAGTATATGTGTATATAATATATGCATATTTCAAATTCTTAGATGTTTTGCATTGTAAAATGAGAGTGACACAAACTATGCCAATGAGGAGACTGAGAATACAGGCAAGGCCAAAATGAACATGTTTCTCAGATGAGATTGAGGCTTTTTAAACAATAAATACTTGCAGTTAGAATGCAGTATATTAATAAAAAGGTCCTACATAAATATAAAGGTGAAAGTACTACGGTGGGCACTTGTTATTTATTTTTTTTTTTTAGTTTACAGGTAGGAAAACAGATTCAGAGTGGTCATGAAATTAATTTTTAGAAGTTGTCAATATTGTCATTATACATATTTGAGATTTCAGGAGTTCTTAGCATATGAGAAAGGATCCTGCACTGATTCAGCACTGACTGCAAACAGCCAGTGGGTGACAGTTGGATATGCCCAGTCCAGCAAATGTTCCAATGCATTTCAGGCTCCTGAAAGGCAGTCTTCATTCTGACTGGAACCAGAGGAAGTCCCTCTAATGGGAACTTAAAACAGTTGAATGTTTATATTTGGATTAAGATGTAGTTTGCCACTGTAACTTGCACACACAAGAATGGATTCATATTTCATGACTGATGACCTTTACAGATCCCTGACAGTTTGAAAGGCAGCATCTCAGCATATACTGTAGTTTGATAAATTGCAGAAAGAAACCAAATTCTGCTGTGGATTATTTTAACAGCCAAAAATGATACACAAGCAAATGAATTAAGAGCAATAAGATTTTCCTAAGTGTCTTTCTAACCATTTTACAAAAGTACAGTAATAGCTGAGAGGAAAATAGCTACATCACACCAACAGTTATTGCTCAGTGGAAAGGACATCAAGGACACTTGCAAGTAAGAGAATTGGATCAATATTAACGCGATTTTCATTTCATGCTTCCCCAACTCCAGTAAGCTGACAATATACTCTGATTATGTGAACTGCCTCTGAGTAACATAGAAAAGGCTATTAGAGCACGAGGTGGAAATGAAATGCACTTTTTATATTGACAGGTCTGCTAATAGAGTGTACTGATTTTCAAAGCCATGCAATGTGTTTTCACAATTTGGTTTTGACAGCAAGAAGGAATTTCATTTATCCTTAATTCAAAATATTCACATGTAAGCAAAGGTTTCTTAAGACTGGCCACTGAAGAGGGTAATCAAACTATTTCAATAGAAAAAATTAATTAATAAGGTAAGAAACAAAAGGTGATTGAATTTAAATATGTATGACATGATAATGAAATAAATCTACTAAACGAGGCATTCTATGCTTTTGAAATAGCATCTGATAAAACCTTTTTAAGATGACATAAAAGTGAAAAATACATCTGTGTCATGTCTTAGCATTCAGGCCTGCATTATGTCTGGAAAGTTTCAGATTAGTTCCCGAGCACACATTCTTCAGGAAAAGCCATGTTCTGACTCTATCTGCTTGCAGATCCTAAAGCCAGAATCAATGTTGTCAGACTTATAAAGTGGCACACTCCATACTGAGGAACTGCACCCCATATATTGGTCTTAATTTTGCTCCCTGCTCACAAAAAATTCTAATTGAAAAGGCTAATAATGATAAAGTCTTGGAAAGAAATGTTCTTTGGAAATACAAACACTTGATAAAGCAGTGGCATGTAAGGAATGGCATGGCATCTCTCAAATTCCATGAAATGGAAGGGGTATCCCTCTTTATGGAAGTGGGGGTGCAACTAGATTAAGGCCCCTTTCAACTCAAGCCATTCTATTATTCTATGATTCTATGAAATGTGATTTTATCTCCCATACTAGGGTATTCTACCCCAACATTTCTAACCCTTACCTAGTATTTAAAAATTAGAGCCTCCAAACTATGGGACTGGTCAAAACCTGAATATTTTTAAAAAGAAAATACATACTACATATCTGTAGTATTGTAATCTGTGTTTTAATTTTTCAAGTCTCCCTCTCTGTGGCAAAAGCATGGGTGATTATGTCTTTGCCCCTCATCACTTAAGCTTTTGCTATCAGATTCAAAAAAGATCAGCTCTTTGGAAACAGCCACTGCACAGAGACATAATAGGATGGCTAAAAAATTCATTCTCTAGCACAGGGAATGAAGGTGTAGGAAGTAAGTTTAAAATTATTTTATAGTAGCTATCATAATTGCAGTAGTTAGGTAATCATTTCAATTTCTATCAAGACTATTTATTTACAGAAGAAAGACTCAACAGCTCATGATCAGTGCTATGAGAGAGCCACTTGCCAACATTTCTGAAATTACTTTTGCTTTCTGGAATGGTAATCTTTCCAAGTGAAATTCTGCTTTTCTGAGACATACAGAAGGACCATCTTATGCAGTCTTTACACAGACAAAATCTCCTGAACATGATATAATGTCCCCTGCAACTGTTTCTTAAAAGGACTGTCACCATTATGTGCAAATAAATTTGTCAATATAAAAATGTCATTAGAACATCTAGATTTAATTTCCATTATGTCGCCTTTCATGGTACTGTGTTTTCTATCTATACAGATTGCATTTTGTCCCCATGACCACATCTTCAGGACTGGTTTACATATTTTCACTTTAGCAGTAAGTGGTGGGAGAAACTTCTTATATTTTGGAGTTGATCAATACCTATAGCAACACCAGACAAAGGGCAGCACCTACAGGATACAGGCATTTGTGAGGCAGCAGTGTGGCCCTAACACTGGGATATTTTTGTTTAACTCTTAGTGCTGCTAAGGGGCTACGCTCTAGTAGCAACAGACAGCACTTCTCTTTGGGTCAGGCTGCTTTAAATACATAAGCCCTTCCAAGTCAGAAATATCTAGCAACAGCAAAAGTTATCTATCTGGGTAGCAATTATCTATCTGATTAAAATCAAAGCTTTGCTATTTCTTTGATTTGGAACAGAATTTTTCTCTGCACTTTTTTGAAAAAATTAATTTATTTTTAACTTTTACTTTAAACAAAAGTGGCTGTGATTATAAAATGTCTTTGTTTCATGCAGAATAGCAGATGAAAAGTGAAACAGTAGTGGTACACAAGAAATCAGCAATAAACAGATTTTGAGGGTCTACCATTAAAACAGCTCAATGAGTTAATTGACAAGATTTTCATTATTTTGTCTCTGAAATGGGTGAATGGTAGTCACTGTCCCAGGCTGAAAGCCTGTGTGTGTACTAAGGAGAGCTAACTCACAGAAATCTTAGCAACAGTCAGCAGTAAAGAAAAGAGGAGAGCAGTATTTTATTTCACTTTCCATTAAGCTACTGCATGGGGTCTGTGACATCTTTCATTCTGCTTCACAAAGATTACAAGAGAGCGCAAACCTTTCATAGAACTGCAGGGATATTTGCAAAATTTCTATGCTTATGTTAGATGTGCAAGCACTGGCAATACAATTTTCCATTCAGATGAGAGCTGAGCTGCTATTTAGACAATATGATCATTTTTCTTAAGGGTGGAGGATTGAATAACTTGTGCTATATGGCAAAAGAGACACCAATAAAACACAAACACTATGCACAGTTCTTTCATCTGGGAAAGTATATCTATTGTAGATGATGTTCAGGACAAACACACTGGGAGATGCACTTAAAAGGATATGGAATAGCTAGTGCACCTCTACTTAAATTTTTGTTACTTGTGTACAGATCTTACTATTTACATAAAATGTCTACAATAATTTTAATGTGATACAATAGAAATAGATTTTATGTGACAAATGTTAAATAGTGCAATGTAAAAACATAAGTAAAAATATTTCAGTATCTTAATTATATGTTGTCTCTGAAAATGAATTACTTTATTTTCAAAATCTATACATACCAGTTCCATTTGCTGTGTGAAAGACAAGGAATCACCTATACTGAAGAGATTCCCACAGTCTGAATCTGTTGACTTAACCCTTGCAAGTAGCCCAGAGGCTTGCAGAAACCTGAGCCCATTGCCTGAAAGCCTGTCATGTCTCCTATTGACTGTCAGAAAGAGTGGGGCAGTAAAGTCTTTTTTAAATCTATACTGTGATCTTCTAATTCTAGGCTGCAAAGGTTGCAGCACTGCTGAAATAATGTCCTTTCATTCCATTGGTGTGCTAGGCAGGGTGTCCTAGCCAGGTCTTCAGGAAACACAAACGACACATATTTCCACTTACATATAAAGTGGAGGACAGAGTCCTGCAGTCAAGACATCAAAAATAAGAAGAAAGGAGAAAATTTAGAAAAGCAGTATTTTGTGTTTTAACTATAGCTAAAGATTATTTAAAGTGCTGTTACTCCTTAATATGAAGTTTTAAAGCACAGAAAACAGGAGACAAGAAAAGCACGTGTTACCTGAGACTCAAGACCTAAATTCACCCAGCTGTGAAAGCTGTCCTGAAGGACTATTATTAGACTTTCACTGACAGAATGTTCTTTGGGATGTTTCAGTAAGATTCACTGAATATACATGGGTCAAGAATTTCTATTTCTTTGTCAATTAAGTATAGAAATGAATAAAAAGAACAAATACATCTGTCCCAGGGATTTAAACACATTTATCATCATAGTAATTTATGGGGTTTGGTAAATAAATTACTTTCATTTGTCAGAACAGACACATATTGTGAATTCTTTTTACATGAAAATATAATGATGGAAGGAAGAAAAATGCAGCTAGAATTCTAAGACTGACAATTATTGCAATTTTTAGGTCATAGGAATGGTTTTGCAGGCCAATTTGATTACTTCAGCAACATTCTGGGGTCATAAAGTTTCAGATGAAGAAGTGAAAAACAGGAGTAGTATGCTAACTGTTGGTTAAAAGCCAGAAAACTCTGCAATAAAGTCTATTAGCTCAGACCTATAACAGCAGCTAAATACAGGTCATGCTGGATAACCTGAAAATCTCAGAGGAAAGGCATTTGAGACTCAACACGGAGGTTTTCAGGGAAAAGTTTTCATATCCTATTTGGCTCTGTGAAAAGCTTGAAATAGAGTCAAGATAGAGATTCTGACATTCAAGAGTTCAGGAAATCATTAGGAAAAAAAGACCATTTAATGAAACTGTACTTAAAACTTACTATAAAGCTGCCACAAAAATTCCTATGCTAGAAATAGCATATAGCAGGGAGAAGATATTTAGAGACTGCAGAGTACTGATTGGATGCAATTTCAACTCATTTCCATCACCTACTCAAAGAGCAGAAGCTCACACACTGAGTGTTCAGTACAATTCAGCACAACAGTGTTCAGTACTCCACCTAAGCCAATTCTATTACTGTTACATCTTGAAAGTGCCTTTCATTACATTACAGTGGGTTATAAAAATAAGGATCACCATAGTAGTAGATTTGTTTAATGAGAATATATTTATGACTGGGAGGGTAGGAAATGTTAGAAATAAGATCAAGTTCAATCTAGTATTTTAGATTTAATTATTCTCACTATCAAGATTGTGCTTTGCACATCCTTCTATTAATACCTAGTGTAAACTCTTACTCTTAAACTTTCTTTAAACAAAACTGTATCTTGAAATAACCCTGTAAAATATTAACAGGACACAACTACCATGTAACATTTCCCCTGTGAGGATGAAATATTTGGAAGATTATTTAGAGAAGCAGTGGATGGCACTGTTGGGCTACAATTATAAGGCTGTAGATGAAAATCTTATATTGCTACACTTAAAAAAAAAAGATTTTTGTGATTCCTTCAGGCATTCAATTCAGATATAAACTCATTCAGAGCACACTGGAGATTTCACAATGTGGAAGTTAGTTCATATACTGAAAGGAAGGTTTGTAATAGGAGAAGTACTATTTTAGGTGCTTCAAATGAAGCAGAATGGTTTACTTGTTTGTCTCACATGGCAGACTAAAGAAAAAAGGGGACATGACAAATGTTATGGTTTTGAAGCACTGTTATGGATTAATTTAATGATTGCATACATACTCTTAAAAGGCTCACCACTGAACACCAAGTAATATATGTGTGTTTTCTGCCCATAAAGTGGATGTTATTTCTTAAAACTGCTCACAATTAATGGTCAACTTGTGTATACTTACAGACTAAAATTAAGTGTTAAAGAATGGGGAGAGGGAACAGGGTTTCTTTTTAGTTAAGGGCTTTCATTCTTCAGTTTCTCTTATGTATTCATAGTTAAGATATTACTTAAATAAATATCAGTTTGGGAAATTATCTTAAGGGTCATCACCTGTATTTCCCCAGAGCAGCATATTTTATGAAACTGGGGAGGGGGGGGGGAGGGCGCTTTTTAGTGCATTAACTGAGGGGAAAATAAAGAGTATAAAAAATACTGTCTTGGCTTATGCAGTCATGACAAAATCAACTTCAGTGGTAATAAATATACTGAACATGAGCAAATTGATATTAGAACTGTTATATACCTGTTCAACATCTTCATTCATGATCTGATTGATGAGGCAGAGAGTTCCCTCAGCAAGTTTGCATATAACATGAAACTGGGAGGAGTGACTGATATGCCAGGGGATCATGCTGCCATCCAGAGGGGCCTCAGCATGCTGAAAAAGTGGGCTGACAGGAACCTCATGAAATTCAACAAGAAGTGCCAAGTCCTGCATCTGGGGAAGAACAACTTCAGGCTCCAGTATTCCCTGGGGGTCACCCAGTTGGAAAGCAGCTCTCCAAAAAAAAGGAGCTGGGGGTCCTGATGGACACCAGGTTGAACATGAGCCACCCATGTGCCCTTGCTGCAATGGTGAATGCTATACTGGGCTGCATTAGTCAAAGTGTTGCCAGCTGCTTGAGGAAGATGATCCTCCTCCTCTGCTAAGCCCTGGTGAGGCCACACCTAGAGTGCTGTGTCCAGTTCTGGGCTCCCCAGTACAAGAGAGATATAGATATTCTTTTACACTTACTTTTACTACTAAACTGATCCAGGTATT
Source organism: Acropternis orthonyx (assembly GCA_035583155.1). Lineage (NCBI taxonomy): Eukaryota > Metazoa > Chordata > Aves > Passeriformes > Rhinocryptidae > Acropternis > Acropternis orthonyx. Next base: position 50,800,428 of record JAWWEU010000001.1, on the reverse strand, counting down.
CTGTAGATATTTGTTTGTCTTGGGAAGAGAAGGCTCAAGTGGGTCATATAGTTGTGTATAAATACCTGTTGGTTCTCAGTATTTCCAAGGATGGAGACCATACAACTTTTCTGGACAAGCTGTCCATTGTTTGTCCACCAGGACAGTAAAAAAAAAAATAATATTTGCCTGTTGCCTTTTGTCCCATCACTGATGACCAACAGATATCTGGATCAGTTTAGAAGTAAAAGTAAATGTTAAAGAATCCAACAAAAGGATCTACAAAACTCAACCCTGACAGCAAGGCCGTTCATGCAGCCATTGTATAAGAAAGCAATTATTTCATAGACAAAACTGAAAGCATAATTTGGTCTTCAATCTCTTACGTGGTACATATGGAATGCTCTCACTGGAGGTACACCTAGAAAAGTAACTGGTTTTTAGTGGGCCTGCTAGCAAAACTCTGATAACTGATGATCCAGCATTAGTTGTCTTCAACTATCTTTCAGTTTTGAATCAGTTAATGAAAACAATACTTCTTTCTAACAGATGGTTCTGAAATCAGTGTTGTTGAAATCGTTCTGGAAATGCATTAGGCATTTTCAATAAGCACAGAAAAAAAGGGTGAAGATAAAGAAGTCTGAGATGTTTATGAAGCTGAGAAAAAGTAAACTAACTTTTTAGATATATAGGATTATGCAGTAACTTTGAGAGACAGTCTTGAATTTACTGTAAATGACAGTGGTATTTTCACATCTCTAGGTTATTAGCAATGCCATTAGTGTCAACAATCTAATATCACAGTGTAGAATCCAAAATGCAGGATAGAAATGAAGACTAGCTTCTAGGTGGACATTCAGACTTCCTAGAATAAGGTGTTTGATTTAACAATGAAGTTTCTGAACATAGATGATAAAATTGAGCACCTCCACTTCATGGGACATTCTGATTTCTTCACATGTCTTATCATCTGACAATGTCAGGTAAGTTTGTTTGTAAAACCCTGACTTAGCTTTCTAGATCATTTGGTGTATTCCAAATGAAACTAGCTCTGTAGACTCCTCTCTCTATCGTGTTCTAACACCGACTGCAGAAGGCAGGGAGCTGAGCCCAGCAGTTCATGGGGTAGAACTTGGGAGCTGTGGAAATCAACTGCTTTGGACTGCTCAGCACTGAGGGATTACTCTAGAGCTAGAGTTTCTGAAAGGTCATCTTGTGATATTTCTCTAACGCTGAGAATCCCAAAATAATTGATTCTTCCTTTAGGGTCCCTGGGATACCCTTGTTTGAGTATGGGTTCCCACGTATTTCAGATACCCAGTTTCATAGCAGGGAACCCCCACATCCATTCTTTTAGCATTTGTTCAAAGCTAAATGTTCTGGGAATGTAAGTCCTTCAGCAGCCTGAGGGAATCTTGCCCTCCATTCCTTGACGGTCCATCAAAATTCATCTGCTGTCATGAAAATAGATTTCGGATTTCCAAACCAGATGCTTTTTAATTCTGTTTGTGTATTGAAACTGTATTTCTGAAGATAAGCACACACAGTATTTGGTGAAACAACACTGAAGACAAGACCCCCAGAAGGAGCCACTTACAGCCTGCTTCAGAACTGCCCCTGAAATAAGGTTGCTAATTAGATGTCCAAACTCATAATGCAATGAGCATCTTAAAATATGCAAGGTCAAACCCACATGTGACTATATTGCACATATAAGACATATCTGTAGCTTTGTTTCAAAACCTGAATGTATTACATATTACATTATGAAGGCAGCTTTTTTCCCCCTCCCTTTTTTCATTCTAAGCATTTAGGATCTGCCATGATAATCAGCCTAACAGGTTAAATACCACAGACACTAGATATATTTGACCAGCTTACACATGTATGTTTAGAACACGGGCACTGATTTCATGTCCATTTTCTCCAGTGTAGTCTAGAAAATGTGGTCTTTCATGTACTCCATCTGTATACAAATTGTTTGTGGACCACAATCTTTAAAGACTGAAGGATCAAAGCTTAAAAAAGTAACTATTTTGCACTTAAACTAACCTTTGTGGAACAGTATTCTGTCTCACTGGCAGGGGGGCACAGTAGTGTCTCATCTATACTAATCTCCAATGACTGTAAACTGTTAAGATGATTAACTCGAAGAGACAGTTCTTTCACCACATATACAGAAGACCTGTGGGTCACATTTGTGTGTTTCATATAATATCTATCTTGGTAAAATTTGAGGAGGAAAAGTAGAGTTTATAATCATTTATACTATCCTTTTTCTTTCTTTCTTTTCAATCTACAATTTAATCAATTACAATGAAATTCTATCTAAACGCAGAATAAGAACTGTTTAGGTTATTGACACTACAAAACTAAAACTCTACTACTACTAGAAGTTTCCAGGCAGTTAAAAATCCCATTGCAGCTTGCGCTTTGACACTGCAGTGAGTAGGATCCCTTCAGCTTCACAAAAGTGAGAAACGAATCTAAATTTTGATACAAGAAAGAATTTAACTAAAACAAAAGGGCACAGCAGACACAATGCTGAACTAATTATGCCTGCATGTTAAATCTGGGTATGAAAGTAATTTTAACAGATTGCAAACAAATCCAATGTCTAATATAAAATTCTCAGAAATGGAGGAGACTAATGCATATCCTGTAAATGCTTCTATGGTCTGACATACATACAGTCTCAAAGGACAGCTAAGTATATAGCCATAAGAATACACTATAATTTTTCACATGGTTTTATGTGGTTTTAGAAATATGTTATAATTTAATGCAATACTTTTTACTTGTCAGGTACTTTGAAGATATATTGATATATATATACATATGCATGCACATATACATATATGTAGGCATGTTATATTTTATAAAAGATCCAAACATGCATACAAGAGTTGACTAACAGACTGTAGTTAAATAGAAACTTCGCTGTAGCAGAATTTTTTTGAGAATATTATTTTCCAGTAGTAGATAACATAGCATGTTTCCTACAGAAAGAAGTCACTATCAGTTAAAATTAACACTTTTTTTTTAGCTCTTCAAGGTAGAATTTAACGTGTTTTATTACTTCTTTAAAACAAGCATAGCGATCAAAGACATAGTTTTCATTTCCAAGATTCTTATATTCCTTGATGACTCCAAATATTTTATAATTACAGTATCCATAGATTCAACATCAACTCTGATTTAATACTAGAGTAGCTGTAAAGCACTTTTTTATTTATCAAGGTCATATCTTGATGGCTGCACAAGCTCAGATAAATCAGGTGTTAAGCAGGCACATCTCCAAGGAATCTGGAAATTCTCTCATCTGCAATCTTCAGCATATCTTATTATTTACTGCCAAAGAAATGACTGATTAATTTTGTCATCTTTGCTCTGTGATTTTTGCTCAGCTGAAACTGCCTGCCCTCTTCTGCAATGCCTGATCAGACCTATTTAAGTTGATGCCTTTGATCGTAGACACTGAGGAGCTTGCTGACTTAGGCTTTGACAACATTCCTCCATTGCAATTTTTATGCACAGAATTCTAAATGATAACTGACAGTCAATGTAGATAACAAAAACTTTTAAGATGTTGCCACTATTTTACTGATGCTCAAAATAGCTCTACTTGTACTAGAGGTATCAGTCAAGATGAAAAATTGAAACAAAAACCAAACAAATTTGCTTTGATGAATACTTTATTTCTCACAAACAAAGTATCTGAGGTCAGGAAATAAAATCTGTTGCTGGACAATGAAGCAGTATGATTTTTTTAAAAATGCTTTAAATTCTTTCTGTAGTGTGATATCATTCTCTGTTTTGGAAGCTAGGGGCATTTTACTATCAAACTGTTCCAAACAAAATTATCAAAACAAAGCCAATAAAAAACCCCAACCACAATGAATGTTAAACCCTATGGAAAAAAAATCTGCCTCTAGCTTTTTATTAATCACATTCCAACACCAGAGGCAAAAAGTACATCAAACTGCACCAAATCCTTTTTACATGACAACCTCATAAATTATTCAACTCATTAGTAGCACCAAGAGGCATAAAAATAACATCAGTGTTAAGGATGTTTTCCTACAGAAAAAGGTCAGCTAAAAGTTTCACTATTAAAATCCAATGGCTTAAGCCTCTGAAAAGTAAGTACATCTAGATAGAATCCATGAATTATAACTTTAATGCTTGCTGGTTTAAAATTCTATGTTAATTTTAACACATATGTGAAAAGCTAAAATTATTTCTTTTAATTCTGAAAACTTCAGTGTATTGCAATTTTCATGCAACCACTAAGTTTGATGTGTACCACCTGTGAACACACCTGAGCTTTAATTTTCCTGTATGTTGAATGCACTAACAGGTGTTATATACATATGATGTCTGTGCTTTTGATGATTATTTGCCCTTCAAAAGCAGCACAGCAATTAGCACAGTTTTGTACCTGCCTCTCATAAAATCCCTATTTTGATGTTTTGGAAGAATGTGGAGAAAAGAACCCTTTGTCGAAGATGAAATAGTATATACCACTGGGGGAAATGGCTTCCTTAACCCAGCTTATGAACAGTTTATGACTTGACGTCCTGCACATGATAGCCTTCGTGTTTAAATAAGTATTAAGTTACACTTGCTACTATACCTGCACACACAGATATTAATTCATATGTCTAACCTTGTTTGAATCTCAGCTCTTTGCCTCAACAACCACAAAGTTGGTGAAATGTGTAGGTCACACAGAGTTAGCTTTATATCTATCATATTCAGAACTTCTGGCAACATTAGCCTTTGGCTACACATCAGCTGAAAGGTTCAACTTGCTTTGTGAATGATTACTTCCATTTTTTACTCCTAAACGCTAAAGAATCATAGTATTTTCTTTTCAGCACTACAGAGAAAAAAGAAAAAAAAAAGGGACAGAGAAGCATCTTAATAGTCTTTTAAAAAATTCCTGTCTTTGATATGTAGGAGAGGTACCCAGCTCAAACCTGAGAAATAAACTTGCTTTAGAATTTTTGAGTATTCAGGTTCAGTCTGCTGTACAGAATTCACTAACATATGAAACTTTTAGATGATATAAGGGAATTTCTAAGCATGTTCCTCATTCCTCTTTTATGCTCCAGCTACATCTCCATGAAAATCAAACATCATCTAATTCTTCAGTTCCTAGACTGATGATTCTAAGTAGTCAGTTCACTACTCAAATTGCAAGTTATTCTTAAAAATATTTATTTTAAACAAGTTCTTATGCATTCCATGATTTTCAGAAAAAAAAATGCTTTTGGCTGAAATTATGCGTGCCAGGATAAAATTCTGATATATTTCAATTCTTCACTCATGAAAGGTCTCCAGTGGAACTATTATGACATATTAGTTTGATGACCTAACAGTTTTGTTCAGTCACCTCAGAGAGAGAAATTTAGTTGCTTTTACCAGTGTCTCAAAATTAGTGTCTGGGAATGCCAGAGAAGCATTATGTGAATCCCTTGGGGATCAGAGAACTTAACAGCCCACAAGCTCAAGCCTTCTGGTTCATTACAGTGTAAAAATTGAAAGAATTGCTTTTCTAAGAATATGTTGTCCTAGGAATTCTCAGCACTGTTGTTAGAAAAGAAGGGACATGATTCTCAGGGATTCACGGACATCAAGAAAACATCATGAGCTATATTTTTAAGCATGAGCTAATACTGACCATATTCCACAGCAGCTTTTAGGAGAGCATCGGCATGAGTAGACCCAAAAGCATTGCGAACAAATCGCCTCCGTCGGCGCAAATCGTCTTCCCAGTAATCCAAGCGCCAGAAGTCATGCAGTTGGCTAGGAAATAAAGAACACACACATCAGCACCTACCATGGCTTGAGCTGTATTTACATACATTACAATATAATTTCACTGCTGCTTTTCCATTTCAGGTATACAATCTTGTAAAACCACGTATTACTAAAACTTACAACATTCCAGCATTTCTTTACATGCATTTATATATTATAAGCCCCAGCACTGCCTGTCTCAAAACGTTCTGCCTGCTGCTAAAAACATTAATCACACTGAGCCCATTAACAAATGCAGCATCAAATTACAAGTATTAATGGCACAGCTTGCTGTCTTTTACAGTGTTTTTAACAAGGCTTGTAAATCATAGAATGGACCTCAGTGCAAATAGTTTGCAATTTAATGACTATGGTCCCTTAGCAGACTGAACTTAGAAGTATAAAATATTGCCCACTTGAATTTTGTGGAACTATGATTAAACTAATGTGCTGAAATATTCATTGAAATAATTCCCCATTGCCCCTAGCAACCTGAGAAAATTGCAATTTTATTCATTATTAATAAGACTGAATTAGAGCAGCAAAAAAGTTCCACCATGTGGTAATTGTCTTGGTAAATTATTATTCCGGCACTAACAGAGTACTAGGATGATTTTATAGCTTCCAGCTAATACAAGCCATTAACAACCATGGCCATCTTTGTGTTACATTGCTGTTTACATTCAGAAGTATATTAAACTCCTGTAGAATGATACAAAACATTGTTAATCTATAGTAAAGCCAAAACATGCACATATATAATCATCTTATATTCAGCTTTGGTTCTAACCAAAGGACCAGCTCCACTTTAAGACAACTTCTTTACCTTATCAACATGAACCTCCCACATCTTTTTATAAGATACTTGGGCAAAGCCGAAATTTAAGCCAATATTTTAAAAACATTTTGGATCACTGGTAAATACCCAAAATGTTTGAGGATGCATCCTTGTCATTAAATTCATGATTGAACACTATATGACTAAAATTATTCTGCAGCCCATGACTTTGCAGACCATAACCAGGGAACCACTGCTTTAAACAAGTCATTTTCAATCTGTCTGCAGCACTGAAGTACCCTGGAGGTCCATGGTCAAAAGGTAAATTAAAAAAAAAAAGAGAAAGAGAAAAGTTTTCTACTCATGAGTAAGGGCTACATCTTTGCTGGATTTTTCTAGGTATTACTTCAGCCTCTGTTGCTTCATATTGCTTTCATTTTGAGAAGCTATGTACTGGTAGCCATTTCCAGAGGAAAAGTAGAAATATGCTAATGTAGAACCGACCTTCTCTTGTTTTACATCTGCTTAACCACGTTTTTTAATGCTTTCTTGAGTTATTGTCCAACTTTACTAACTGCTGTCACGAGACCTGGATCAGTTGTGGAGGGCAGAGAACCAAGGGGAGCAGATCTAGAAGCCTACCTTCCAGCCACTTAAAAACTTCCAGATGCAGCACACCGTAATTTTTAGTCAATGTTTGTGTCTTTTGCATTCTCACTATATGCCTCTGGAGTCTGCGTGAAGGTTCTGCTTTCATTGCTGCCTGGCAGAACACGACATTTTTTTATTTAAAAACAGGGAGGAGGCAACTTCAGGAGTTTAGTGGGATCTGCTTCCTCTCTGAGAGCAATGCAGAGCGCCTTGTGTAAAGCTGAAGCAGTGACTCTGAGCTCCCCTGATGGGAAGATGCGGCATTAATGGCCTATCTAGAACTATCTTGCCATCTTGAGTGCCAGTTATCTTTGGTAAGTAAACCAGTTTATTTTGGGTTTGTATTATAATACAGTTTTTGCTCACAGATGTGTTAATCTGAAGTATCTGAAGTAACAGTCTATCATTTCTCCTCCTTGTGACTGCTAAATGCTCTTGACCCTGATGTGATATGAATACAAAAATGGGCAGGCAACTGCCCCATGGTTTAAAAGGCAAAGTTGAAAGTCTCGTTGTGCACTCTAAGTCTGTATTTTAAACTGATGACATAAAAGATAATCATAAAGGCTTTTTATTATAGCGATTTTTTTGAAAGGCAATAAATTTTTCCTTTTTAATTCAATTTAAGAGTAAGTCATGATGGAACAGGAGTAAAGATGGAACTCCTCTGAACACAAGAGTTCTCTGAAATGGCATGTGTCTTGGCAGTAATAATAAAAAATACTCTTTGGTTGATAAGAATGATACAAGTATGTAAGAATTAAAAACTTCTTATGAAATTGAGAAATATTCAAAGAGTAAAAAACTACATTTTTAATTTGTTCTGTATTTAATCTGGAAATCCATTACTTTGACTAATCAGTCTGAAGAATACTGTATATTCTCAGATTTTAAATTGTCAGAGGATTAAGTCTATTTTGCAGGTCCAAAAAAAGGCTACAAGTTCACCAGGGAATGAAATTTGAAATACATAATAATAGTGCAAAATTAAAATTTTGAAAAAACAGAACACAAACATTATTTCTAATCACAAATTATATGGCTTTTTAAAACAGAATTGAAATTTATTCCCACTCTTTTCTACAGAAGTCTCTCCCACATTATTACATACTTCCAGATACTAGAAGATGGTATCTCAACCCTAAAGAAAAAGTTTCTGAATCTTAACTAGTTACTCTAAGATTTATTTTTGACTCCTTGAGCAATAAAGAAATGAATAAAAAGACAAGATACTTTTCCTACCCCATTTTTAAAAAAGGAAGCAGACACCTGAAAAGCTGCTGGATGTACTTACAGAGTTTTGAATGGTTGAGTTGCATCACTTGACTTATAGACAGAAAAATTTGTGGGATTTTTCTAAAAAGTTATATTATTACACCCCTAGGTAAGGTTAAAAATACTAGTAAGTAGAAGACTGTAGCCACAAGTTCCAGTCTAAAACTAAGGATTTGACTTGCTTTAAAAGTGCAGCACTGTGGTCTGAATCAGTGTTAAATTGTCTAGCCCACAGATTACAGTGCCTTGGAAATACTTATATTCTAATCCTGTGAATATTACTTAGGCTTTAAGATATTTTCAGGAATTTAGGTAGCTAACAGGTAGTTCTAAATGGTGGCTGTAAATCAAGCAGAACTACATTTCTAATGCTGTGTTAGGCACAAGGCAGTTCTAGAAGAGACGACGTCTGCAAATCACCCATGTCTCTTTCTGCTACAACGCATTTTTCCTCAAAGTGACTTGACTAAATCAAGTAATTTTAGTAATTTATTTCTGTGACAAGTACCATATTTCAATAAGCTTTACTTTTCTTAATAATGTATATTATTAATAATCCTTATTTCCACAGCGAACTAGATATGTAATTTCTCATTGCTCCATAACTTATACCAGTTAAGTGACATTTTGAATCAGACTTGTTTGCATGAAGAAGTGCATATTAAGCACGCTGTAATGATTTTTTTAAAAGAACTGAAAGTTTATACCATCATTAATGAGCTACTTCTACAGACTTAAAAAAAAAAAAAGGAAATATATCTATATCTCCTCAACTGAACAGTTGTTTAGAACGCACCCTAAAACACATGAATCAAGGAAGTCTGCATCATGAGTTTAATTGTCAAGATAATTTCCTTACAAACTATACTATATTCCAGTATAAACCTTTCTCATCATAATGAGGGCTGGCATAAAACTGGTAATATTAAAAGATGACTAACAATGAAAAATTTTATTTGGAATGGTGTGCATGCTGCAACTTAATCCCAAACTTAGATGTGCAGTATTTCGTATAGTTAGCACAGACAAAGAAAGTACGTTTTTATGGAACAAGTCCTGTTTTACTACAGTTACTGGAGGGTTACAAATAGTATTTTGCTGCCACTGTCATCATTGGTGCCCACTTGGCAGCTCAATGTATATATTCTCCTGTTTCAAATAACATTCTTCTTGTTAAAGCCCAGCACTGTATGGAAAGGCAAACTGGTTCTAGGTAGTCAAGGTGGACTCGGACAAGTTAGAGCAAGCAGTTTTGAAGTCTTCCAAGTGCTCTAAAATTCAGATCTGTTCAGAATTCTGTATAAAATTCTCTTATAATAATAGCAAACACATCTGTATACTTAGGGGCAAAGATTATTGAGACAGACTAAAGTATTTCAGAGAGTTCAACCTCCCTCTTAGAGAAGAAATTGTGGAGTGCTCTGCCAACAAAACAATTAAGAGGAATGTCAAGCCAGCCTGCACAGCAAAGTTCTCCCTGCCTTTTCACAACATCTTCATAGCTTGAACATTTAAATGACAACTCTTGAAAACATTTTCTGTTAACTCCTATGGCCATTGCTGCAATGAAGTGTATGGGAAGGGTTTTTCCTTTAACTTATGAATAGTAGCTGTCCTAAGCAGCTAGTCTTTGTCCACCCTGCAGGCAGTCAGCACCTGTGACAGCAGCTTCATGGCTGTAAAACCCAGTCTCTCTTCAGGTCCAAATGCAGTTTGCTATATGTCACCTATAGCTACAGCAACTAGAGACAAATATAAACAGTGGAGAGTAGCAGAACAAATATCCATAAAAGATCCTCAGACTGCAGCCCAAAGGATGGGCTGCCAGATGGAAGAGATTAAGTTTGAATATGTTAATGAAGAGGAACAAGCCTGAAGGCATGGGGGGAGGGGAAAAAGTTGTTTTGAAAAAGAAGTGGGTCACAGAACTGGAAGGATCTCAAAGAATCCATAGTCTTTGTAATACTGGGAAACTACATAGAAAAGGCAAAGAATTGATGATCTATCATTTCAAGAATTAGTCCTGGTTGCTTTTTACATGACATATTCTGAAAAGGAAAAACAATTCTTTTCACAGAGTGGAATTAAGACTGAGTTTTGAAAACGAGAAAAAAAAGATGTATATTTGAAAAGTATGAAGCATTTCCCTAAAGTAATACAAAGAACAGATAATCTGCAACATTAAAAAGCAAGCAAAAGAAAACTTGAAATACAAAAATTATGAACTATTACTTATCCAATATTTGTAACAGTACAAGCCAAAATATAAACCTATTTACCAGAAGATACAAGTGGCAAAAGTCTTCTGCAACAACAGAGGAGCAAATAGTGTTCAGAAGTGGTATAGCAATACACAGTAACTGTTTTAGAGAGAAGGTTTTTCTGATTCTGCTTGAATCAGACACAGTGACTGCTGGTTTTATCACGATGGTGAGACAGGCATGCAAATATAACATCCCACGTTATAATGGCTAAAAGAAAAGCCTTGATGTACATGAATAGAAACAATTATCAGAAACGTTAATTAATGTAATAGTTACTCTAGTAGTTACTCTACACACACACACACACACACACACACACACACACACACAAAGATTTTTTTAGTTACAAAAATCACAGAGCTACATTTTTTCTTTTATCCAAAGGGTATGCTAGAGAATCCCAGAAAGAAAATTCGAAATACTGCAAAATAAAAATAATACTAAACAAATAATATAAATAATAATAAAAACTGGAAATACCAACACATGGAATAAAGATATCAGTGAATCTGAGAAACATCTAATGTCATGAATATTGGAAACAAGTGGTAAAGGATTTTTTAAAAAAATTCTTTAGGCATTCTAATAAAGAACAATTTTTTTTTCCTCTTAAGTGCACATACAGAAGAATTGTTATTGTTAACATCAGGAGTATATTTGTCAGAGTTTCAGCACAGAAGGGAAAAAGAGCTTACAATTTAAATAGAAAGATGCTAAATACCTAGGGAAATTTAAGTTAATATTGAATTTTTTAAAGGTTTGTATTTCTTGGTTTTATTACCAATATGATGTTGAGTGACTCAATTAATGAAAAGCATTATACTGTCATTTTTGAAAGAAGTTGGGTGGATGTGTCCTAGGGAACTCATGTGAATGATATATGGATTGCTGAAAGCATGGCTGCAAGGCATGGGATATCAGTAAAACATGAAGTTATGTTCACAAACTGGTGAGGTGACCTAAGAGCAGGAAGATAGGTGACGAAGAACACAAGAAACACACTGCTAATATTGAGGGATGGCAGTTGTCGCAGGGGCCAAGCAAGGGCTTTTGGTTAGGGATATCATTTACTGAGGGATGGCTAGATGGTCAATGATTTTTTTTTTTTTTTTCAGTTTATCTTGTATTTATAATCAGTGCGACAAACCAGCATGAGCAAAAATGAGAGAGAAAATGAAGGAGCTTCCTGTGAATTTGGTTAGTGTTCCGGTCACTGGCAGCTGGAGGAGGTGGTGTGGAGAGGACAGCAGTCCAGCAGCAGACGATTCACAGCCCAGCAGCAAGAAGGCTACAAGGCATGCCAGCACTGCCACACTCAGACATGTCCGGGGGGATGAGAGGCATTTTTGTACCTTCGGTTTAGGGCTGCCAAAATGTGAAAAATTAAAATGAGAAGATACATGAGACAGGAATGACTGGTGGAATGTGAGGAGAAATGTAGATGAAGTCAGAGTCCTAAAAATAAAAAAGGGCTTGATAGAAAAGTCTAGAGTTAGGCAGTGAGGAATTAGAAAAGTAGTAGGGTCTAACCAACGATAATATTAACTGGAATAATTATACTGAAGCAGGAATGAAACAGAAGGACAGATTAAAAGGTTTCTTCCAGGAATATTTTCCATGATACTGGGAAATGAGAAACTATAAAAGGTTTGAAATATAATTATTGATTGCTGAAGAAAGAGCAACACTGAGCTGGAAAAAATTGAGAAGTAGTAAGTTGGCAAGGAATAGATATGTGAGAAGAAATCCAATGACTATGAAAACTAGTGAAAGAGAAATAACTGCGGAAATGGATGTGAAGAGAAATAAATCCATGCGAATCATGGAGGGGTAAATAGTGGGTTATCAAGAATATCTGTTAGATACTCTATAATATTTTGAGATTTGTGAATTTGAGCTACTTTTTTAAAGTGAACTCTAGAAATCTGTGAAGTTTAAGGCTGATCTGTGGGTCTTTATGATTACTTTATGAACAGAAAAAGGGGAAAATAGTTAATTTCAAGACAATAATATATACAGCACAAGTTACCAGCAGATTACATGCTAGTTGACCCACAGGTTTCCCTGTGGAGATTGTGGGATAGCTGAAGTTTTTAAAATAGGAAATAAAAAAAAAAAAATTGAAGTTGCTTACACTAGTGAAGGATGACTACAAGTGACAAACCTGAAAACTTTTACAGAGATTGGTATTTATGTATTGTCACTTTGCAACGTTCTGGTGGAGGGGAAGAGTTTCCATGTGGACTTTGAAATAAGGGTGAAATAGAGAACAGAGAAACTCAAAGTAACAGCAAATACTATGACAAATCATCAGGAGCAGAGGAGTCACCTTTGTAAAGCAGAAAGAAAACTGCCAACAGTTTCCCTGCTCTGATCATGTTACTAATGATCTTGCATTAATAATGAAGGACAAACTGAGAGAACAGAGAATTGGCTACAAATGAAAAGAGAGCAAAAAATATCAGAAGATGACTAATGATTAAAGATCCACCAAACTCATGGAGAGGAATTTTCTAAGAACTGTTTTAAAGGGTAACATCCTTGTCAGAGAAGAGGGAGTGATTTATGTGGCTTTTATTTTCTTCTTAAGGCACTGGAAAAAGGTATATTTAATACACAATCTTAATGAAACTCTCCAACTCCAGAAATTTCTGTGATTTAATTTCAGTGAAAAAATTGAGGACACTGAAGCTCAAAAGATGAAAAATAGAAAGGGGAAGTTGGAAACAGAAATCTCTCCATTTTAGAAGAGATGTCATAAAGGAGAGTAGATATGAAAGGGAGGCTGTGAAAATAGGGATGTCCCTTTTAGCTGTGGTAGTACTTAAACCACAAACTTATAAGGCAGTTAATTCTCAGGATTGTGGATTTTACTATATTGCATAGAGTCTTAAGGAACAAACTGATAATGAATATACAAACAAACAAGGACTAATTGTCTAGATTTTTTATAAAGCTTAGATCTCCAGAATGTGATGTTAAATCTGGAATGGCTGCTGTATTATTAAACAGTAGTAAATTTATACAAAGAAGCAGTATTTGTAGGGAAATAAGACTAACCATACATAAAACTATAAGGGGGTGGGGGTGGGAAGAGAGGAAAAAGGCCACAGACCTCTTAAAAATAGCAATGGAAATGACAATAACTCAAATGCCTACTAAATAAAACTGAAGTAGAAATTTTAAAATTCTTGAATTGATTTAACATAAAACAAATTTAAAGTAATGAGAGACAAGTTTGACAAATCCATCCAAATACTAATGGACTATAGTAGGAAACAACATGTACCACAGCTAAATGAAACTATACAATTTTTTGAAGTTATATATGCAGTTTCTTGTAGTTAATCCAATGGCATTGAATGAAAACTAAGGCAACATAAAAAGTGGATCCACGAATTGCCAGTGTTTGACTCACCAGAATCACAAAGCACTTTTTAGTAACAAAATATCAGTAACAATTGAATACAGCTGCAGCAAATTGGAGGAATAATACATTGTAACCCTAGAAACACTAAAATGAAGGAAATTTTAAGGTTAAAATTAAGACATACTATCTTTGGAGGAAAAAAAAAAGGAAGAGAATGTGGTTGGAACAACACTCTGTGGTTTAACTCAGATGTCTGGTTTGGAACTTTTATTCTCTTTCAGAATGTATTGCCATCACTCCAGACAAAGAAGAAACATTCCCCACCCCCCCACCCCC
>JAWWEU010000001.1:50762249-50785870 GCA_035583155.1 Acropternis orthonyx | reverse complement strand
CAAAAAGCCATTTTATATTTTCAGATAAATGAAAGTTTGGGGTAAAAGTCACTTCTTGAAAATTTCTTGAAAGAACATAGAGTAGGACATTGTTATTTTTCAGGGTTTTTTTTTGTTTGTTTTGTTTTGTTTTGTTTGTTATATCATGCTGTCTCAGTACAATGGACACTTAGTAAAATTTCATAAGTACTATCATGATGGCACAGTATAACAAACTCCAAGATGGAATAAATAGCGTATTGGGGTCTCTTTTGTCTTTCTTAAATGACTGCAGAAAGAGTCAGACAGAATGACTTAGACTAGAAGCATAACTGTAGATGGCTAAAATCAAGTACAATGTATTCCATGCTATGTGTATAGCTTTTCTTATTCAAAATGTAGAAATATCTCAAAGGTTCCCTGGCACAAAACTTGAACTATCTAGAAAATGATCATACAAGTTCAAGCAAAAAAAAAAAAAAAAAAAAAAAAACTATTTGTTTTACATTTTGGCTACTATGTTTGTTATGACATCACATCTGACATAGGCACTATATGCTTACACACTCCTGCTATTAGGAAGTACAACATGAAAATAAAAACATTTGAAGACTTTTATTAATTTTAAAAATGAAAGAAAAAAATCAGGCATTTTCATAGGAACTTATACTGTCATAACTTTTTCCCAGAAGATTTGATCAAAGTAATGTTTTCTGATTTAAATGGGTTTTAGAACGAAATTTCCATTCAACTCTTGTACTGCTTTTACAAGCATATAACCTTCTGGTAGCAATACTATTTTGTTTCTTAAGCACATTATGTGTCACATTAAAAAAAAAAAAAGTGGATGGCTTCTGAACACAACAACAGAAGTCCTCATGATATAATACAATGATACAATTTTTTGCCAAATTAGAAAGTATTGTGTGATTTTACATCTCTAATCCATAAGACCTCAGACAAGCATCTCAGAAAATTACTTCTTTTTCTTAATTTTAACAAAGTAAAATGCTGATTTAATAAATTAAATGGAAAGTTTCAGGACAGCTATTAATTTTGCCATAAGGATGCTGTCTTTCAAACAAGGCTAACTTTAACTGATACAGTTCTTATGATACTACCTAAGACAGTATTAAATTTTGTTCGTTTTAAATGAAGGATACAATTGTAGTTCATCCCTTGAGTTTCAAACATTAAATATTCTTTCAGCAACAACTCAGGATTTGTCTGATAATAGAGATCACTACTTCTGTTCAGCTTTTCAACCAAGAATATGGAAGTGCATTTGAGTAAAAAGCATGGTGACTCAATTCTGCCTGGGGAAGGTGAACAGTGCTTGCAGAAAAACCAGATAAACTGGTGCTATGACCACTGGAGAGTAAGATAACTCTTTCTTGTAATTATGTTTTGTCTCTAGTATAGCATCTTGTCTGACTCCTTTCTTGCACAGAAATTAACAAAAAAAAAAAAAAAAAAAGCCAATCTCAACTCCCCTCAAAACAACTCTTGCCCATCTTATAGTACTATGTGCTTGGTTAAGTTGTAGTACTAAAACAGGAAGACTGAGAGAACAATTTATTCAAATCTTACAGAGATTCCTCTTCCTTTGTCTTCTGCATGAATAATAACTACTCTACTTATGTAGATAGAAGGGTATCTTGCTCCTGAGTGGAATGAACACAGCTAAATTCTTAAGTATTTTTTTTCTACCTTTTCTGAAGAGAAATAATAAAAAACAAAAAAACAAAAAAACCCAAAGAAACCCAAACCACAACAATCCATTTTCCCATTGAACTGTGAATGACAGTAATACCACTGCATTAAGAAACTCCAATAAACAAAGCTGGAGGCTGGGTTTCCTTCTCACCTTGTTTTTAACATCACCCCCATACAGTCTACATCAGCACAATGCAGAAGTTCTGAGATTTTGCAAATGTTTTGATGAAGTAGGGATGTTTTACAAGAGAAACAATTTACTCTGTATTTCAAGATCTTATCTAGCATATAAAAAATATATCTAGGAACAGCAGCATCCTAGATGGAAAAAAAAAAAGTCTGAGCTTTTTATGACTTGTCTGTAATTCTAGAAGAGTTAAACAACAGCTAAAATTTGGTTCAGTTTGGGCTGGTTTGCATGGACAAGTGAAAAAACAGTCCCCAGATTTTAAAGTGGGCATTCAAAGTAAAAGAGAAAGAGCTAGTTGAAGCTCTTGAAAATTTTGGTGCATCATTGGCTTACTTAAAGGTCGAACACTAAAGGCTCAGACTTGTAAGTAGGGATAACAGATGTGCCTGCTGATGAGGATGCTCTCTCAACTGTCTGCTCCATTCCAGACACGTGGATTTGGGTGTCTGAATTGCTTGTGAAAGAACTACTGAAGAAGCTACTGAGCATACAAATTGCAGTTCAGTTTCAAGACAAACCAGCAATGATTTGTCAAAAATTCTAGAGCTGTACTTTTAACAGAAGCAGCATGTTTGAGGTACACAGCTAGGACTTTTTATCTCATTAGTTACTCCTGTTTGTAAGTCATGGCTCGAAGGCTATGGCATCCAGGTACAGAAATTTAGTCTCTCAAAATTCTTAATTAGAAGAAAGAGAAAATATCTAAATATTTTAAAATTGTTATTCTAAAACTAAGGCACACAGACTTATTTTTTATACATACTATTTTTTAAAAACCCACAATGAATTACTGTTTCAAACCTTTATAAATTATTCAAGCTGCAACTGTTTAAAGGCAGCTAACTTATAAACCTGGCATTGAGACGAAATAATTAGCTTCCTTGAGGCCTAGCAACAGTAATCAAAATCTAATAAATAAATAATAAAGTTTTACCCAGACAATTATTTTAATTTCCATCATGCAGAGATGTTTATTAAAATGCAAGTCTAATAATACACTATTTCAACAGAATGATTATTTTTGCAAAATGCCATTTCAAGTTTGGTAATTGGAAGTATCTGAATTCAAAATTCGTAGAAGCCTGAAGTTTTACGCATCCTGCAATTTTGTTTTTGGGACAGATTAATTTTTTCCTTGAGTATCACCCAGAAGTACAGCTTAAGTTCAAAGAAAGCACTATTTAGCTTTGAACCTAATATTACTCTTAAGGACTGAAACAAAGACATGCTGGCCCAATTAGTGGATATGCCTTGTCTGGAGTATAAACAGTTATTCCTATCCCCAAATGCAACTTATATTGATGAAATAAACACTTGCCAAGTGGCATGGCCATAAATGCTATAGAATTTTTAATAGAGACTGTGTTTACAATGCTATCAAGTAAGTACTGAAGTAATCTTAACTTTGATCTTTCTTGTTCCTGAGAATTTTTGTGAGAGCTAAAAATCTAGCTTGGCAAGTAAATCAAAACTTTTCTATATACACTTTATTTTTGACAGTCAAGAGGTTCTTCAGAAGTATAGAAACAGTCTTATATAAAACATCCAAAAATATATCAGCATGACCTAATGATTTATTTTGGGCTCTGAAAAACTTACAGAAGCAGAAAAAAAAAAAAAAAAAAGGAAGACAACATGGTATTATAACTTCCTTGAAATAAAATCTCTGTTTTTGTGGGTTCTGAAAAACCAGAAGTATACACTTTAAAGAATTTTTGCATTAAAAGTACTTGATAATCCATTATTCTGGATATACTTTTTAATGTTTTCCTCCCTTTTTAGCTACTTAATCTGTTATGCAATTCAGTGTGGCAATCAGGAGATGCAGCTGGCTTTTCCCTTGTCTGTAGCACAAATCTGCGACGTGACCACGTGTATCTTCTGCATTTTTCATGCACATTCATAGTTCAGTTGATATTGTATAGTATGAGTCCCTTTAGGGATATGCTTTACAAATATATTACAGAATGTATATTTGGCTATATGTTCTTACTTAAATGAATATTACAGTTAAAGAAAAAAACAGTAGCAGAAGTTTAATAAATGTATAGAGTCCCCTACCACTTTTCTGTGTAGAATCACCATAAGGAATTACAATCCTCAACCTTGCTAATGAAGAGGATTTCATCCTTTACATGTTCACTACATATTGTTTTGTTTTATTTTGCATTTCTTTTGGAGGCTTTATTGCAATAGTGTTGATGGAAGATGAAAAATGAGAAAATGAGTGAAAACCTACCTATTATTACAACATAAAGGAAAGTTTACTGAGGTAGACAATTGATGGGGAGAGGAACCATACACCTGGAACAGAAGGATGTGCTGCTCTCCTTAAAGAGTATGGGTAGCCAAATTTCCTGATACAAGAAAGTAAAAATCAAAAACTTCACAGGACTGTGAAATATAAAGTATGAGTTGAGAAAAGACAACATTCTAAGAGTAGTTAAAAAGTGTGAGAAAGTGGGACAAAATGGAGATGGACTCACTCTGTACCTGGGTTTGAAGGCAATTTGGTGATGGTATTTTTTATTTTACCTTCTCTGAGCTGTGAATCCGGCTTGTTCAGAATATTTTCTGCCAAAGCTCCTCATGACACAGGTCCTGAGAAAGAGTTGATCTTGAAGTGCTGAAAAGTCACATGTGGCTTAAAAGCCATGACACAGGTCATGTCAGCCTGAGAGGTTCTCCAAATCCTAATGGCCAGCTTGGGAGAAAATACAGTCTGTTCTCTTTCTTCTTCACCCAATTTCATTCTTTTGGAACCTCTTGATTCATTTAGCTCCTTCAGATCTCCTCTGTATAGCTCAACTGAAATTAGGTTTGAAGATGCTGTGATGTTGACTGTCACCTTATTTTTGAAAACTGCTTTTTCTACAGGGACCAAATTTACTATGACCTCATAGAATTTGTTTTCCTTTCTTGGAATCTGGTAGGCACAGCTCAATTACTGGGAAGCTAATACTAGTGATTAACTGTTGTAATTTACTGGAAGATTAAGGTTGTCAAATTATGCCAAATGATAGCTGAGCTGAGTTTCTTTTATCTAACTTAAGATGTCAACATTATTGACATTTGACTAATCAACCCAGGACCATTCCAGAGGCAATGGAGAGAACTAGTCAGGTGATAGGATAGGAATCCTGGTGCTCTTGTCTCAAGTCAAAGTTCTCAATAGCAGAGAACGTAAAACCCTGGGGTTCTCCTGAAAAAATCTGGCACCTAAGATTGTGTGAATTCTCAGGGGAAGGATCAAGTCAGAGAACTCACATGACTGAGTGAAATCCAAGAGGCAGGATTCAGAAAATGACAATTATAGGCTATATGGGTCCTGTTAAAAGAGAGAAATGGAGAATGTGGTTGATTGACTTCTCCCAGTTTTACATTAGGACAAGTAAAAGTTACATGGATGCATCTTTTCATCACCTGACTGATCTGATAAAGGAAATCCTGAAAGATAAAACAGGCAACAGCCACAGAAATAATCTCTTTTAAAGGATGGGCTTATGATTTTATTGCTATAAAACAGGAACTGAGAAGCAGAGAGTCAGCATTCAAAATCCCAAGATTTAGACTGTAAATGCCTTACTGGAAACAAAATCCTCTTGAACTGATAGAAAATAATGAACATAAAATTATATAAATTCAGGAAATAAAAGCTATATAAATTCAAGCAATAAATTAAACAAAACCAGCTGACACTTAAAAAAATCAGACTGTATTACTAAAGCAAACAAGAAAGCCTAATATTTAAATACTTAAAACCAGAATACTCTTTATTAAGTATAACTCTAAGTAAAAAAAAATCAAGAACATTATTTTGGAGAATCTGAATCTGTAGTGTAAGATATACATATTTTTATGGACAAAAATAAAATATAGGCTCAATTCTAAAAAGAAGTATGACTCCGTTTAAGCCTATAAGAAATCGAATTAAAGTCAACATCATATTTAAAATAAGACGTGCTTCATGAGCTATGCTATGGGCTTAATTCCATCAAAATCCAAACAAACGTTTTGTGCTGATGGTAGAGTACCAATGCATTTTTTTACATTACAGATTCAACACTGATCAGCAAAGTTATATAGAAATTGCTGTTTATTACATTAAAATAAGACTTTAGTTGAGGTTATTTTGTTAACCTTTTTCTCATCTTTTTTTTTCAAGAAGAAAACAACCAAACCAAAAAGACAAGCAATGAAAAACTTCCAATATGCCCAGCAAGAAAATGATTGAATTGGCACCAATGTGGAGAGCTGTGAAATGGTCTGGGAAGATTATTAATATTTTACATAGAAAATGAATGTAAAGTTTATTTTCATGTCATGCCTTGTAGGACTTTTAATTAAATAAATAACTCTAATACAGTCCTAAAATAGCTTTTGTCTAGTATACAGACTTTATTTTAGCAACCAAGGCAACGCGTAACTTAAGTCGGTGAATATATGTCAGACCTGTACTCTCTATTGCTCAAGAGCTGTCTTATTTTTTTCCTAATGTTTAAGTGAACTAGAATGAGGCTCCTTGTCCTATCAGCAGAAGACAAATACTTAGTTCTTTACTCTATACTGTTTTGTCTATGGATTTTTACAGAATAAGATCTTCCATGAGTCTTTCTTTTTCCAAACCATCCAAATTAAGTTGCTTTAGTCATACCCACACTATCACTGACTTGAAACATCCTTGTCTTTCTGTTATGTTCTGTAATCTCTGCAGTTAGTGATGTGGTTCCAAACTGCACATACAAACTAAGGTACAAAATATACCAGATCTATTATTATTCTAATAGCAATATCCTTCCATGGAATAGTAAAGCTGAATTATGGACCAAGAAACAAACAGCTCTCCAGTTTAACACAAAATCTGTCTAAAGTTTCTTGTGTGGTTTGGGGGGGGAAAGAAAAGGCACAAAAAAATGTGTTCCTGTTCACAGCAAATAAGCAGTATGTTTCAATTTATCTCATCCCTTGAAAAACATATGTAATACTTCCATTATTTAGCTTCAGGGAGAGCTTTGGAAAATGACACTGTGCCATGATGTCTACATAAAATGCTATGAAAATACTCTAGCTTTACCCGCCACCACATTTACAACACTGTGTTATGAATTCCTGATACAAGCAATATTATCTCCCAAACAGGCAGTATAATTCAATCCACTGTTAACAACTGCAGTGTATCTCCAACTGTAGTGATTTGGTAAGCAGTGAGAAGGCACTATGCATCAGAATGTAGTTCCTATCACGTATCATATCACTTGTCAAAATTTGTTTACTTGATAGAGAGTCTTGGTGCCGTCTAACCAGCCTTTGGACAGCAGCAGGACCATTGGTCCTTGCACAACAAAAACCCCTTTGCTGATAACTCACAAATATCTGTGCAGCCCTCAGCATGTCTATGTAGTAGAAAAGAAAAACACTGAAAATCTCACACTGAAGGAAACATGAAATCCAGAACCAACTCTGACTAATACACTCTTCTCAGACACTAATTTGTTACAGTTTTATCAGTCACCGGTCAATAGTCACAAACACACAGTCTCAGTCATTTCTTCCCTTAGGGTCTACTCTGACACCATGCAAGTGGTTGATGACATGAAACCATTCAGAGTCTGCCTTCAGAGTAGATTCACAAGAAACACTGAAAAATCAGAGTACAAGGGAAAAACAGGAAACATTATGGAGCATTGTTGGTTGAGCTGCTCATAGCTCATTTATTTATAATACTTGGCGTTTTCACTACAAATGTTTATAAAAACTGTTTAGTGAACATCTCCAAAACCTTCATTTTCCTGCATCAGGCCTCTGAAATTAGAGCAGGAAGAAGGCACTCAGATTGCTCTTTCTGATATTAAATGCTTTTCTAGTGTGAGAGAAAAAAAATTAAAAGAAATAAAGAAAATCTGTGTTCTACTTTTGGTCCAAAGGAGAATATTGACAGCATACCAAAACAACAAAAAAATTAGCATAATAATAGTTATAATGCTCCTAAAGCAGCAGTAGACTCAGCACTAGGAATATATGGAAATTTTTAGAAAGATGAAGGTAAGTTTTACTCCCCAGATTAATTTTTTGCCCAAGAGTCACTATGTGTCATTCAGTGCTCAAGGTGTATGCATGACGGGAAGAATCATGGTCACTCTCCCTAATTTTCAGGTTATATTTGCAAGCAAAGTACTTTTTAATTTGCACATTACGTATCAAAAAACAAAGGCAGCACTATTCACCACTGTGAAACACACACACCCTCTAACTTTGCCAACATTCAAAGGCACCAGAATGCCATTCACTATATAACATTATGCTTGCAATCCTCCAGTGATAGTCTCAAAGCCTTCAACAGTAAATCAAAATTATTTTTTTCAGCTTTGACAGTGAAGTGTTTCTCTCTTAAAGGTACACACCAATAATAATTTTTGTCTGGACCATCTTAGAGGAAATACAATTATACAAGAAAAGCTATTGTGGACACAGCAGGCTTCTCCCACAAATCACCAAAGTTTAGTGGAATGGAATAATGTCAGCATTTTCTGATGATGTTAGCTCATTTTACACTATTAAAACATTAATTGGAATGCACAATAAAAGGGCTACAAACATAGAACTTCTCATAAGGAAAGACCTCAGGAGAACATAGAGTTATGAAGCAACAAGTTCAAAACAAACAATAGTGCACTTTGTGTGAATGTCTCACATGACATACTCAAGGTATGGAACTCAACACTATGTCAGATTGTGGACAGCAAAAGTTTAAATGAGTTCTTAAAGGGATTAGACATTTCCTTTCACAGATGGGGAAAAAACACCAGAAGTTATTAAACTCAAGGATATCACCTCTGGCTCAGGAAGTCCCTGAGCTACAATTTGCTGAAAGCTGGGAGGATATGCTGGGGGAGTATCATGACAAAGTCACCTAGGGAAATACTACACTCCTTCCCAGGCCTCCTCTGTTGGCAGTCAACAAATACTGAATCAGCAGACTTGTAATCCTATTCTTGTGGTTTGCTGTTATATTTTCAGTGTTATTTTGGGGCTGATTCCCCACTGCGATTAAATAGACCTATATCAATTAAGTTTGAGTCAATTAACTTTCTTCCCCGGGTTAAGAGTACTACTAAGTAACTCATGCCATTGCTCAGCTAATGAGTGTAGGACAGCAAATTTTCAGCAGGATTTAGGCTCTGTAATTACTATTTAGCAGAAAGTAACCTTTGAAGGTGCCCATACAAAGGATAAGACATACTTACACATACTGCAAAATTCTTAAGTCTTGAAGTATAAATTAACTTCTAGTATAAAACTCCCTAAGTTTATGAGCTTTTTTTTTTTTCCAATGCTATCTAGTTCTTACATCCACTGCAAAGTCAGCAATAGTACTCTGTAACACTTGAACAAGATGACTGATTTATAATCTCAACATTTATTCTTTTGGAGTAAGTGCAGCAAATACAACTGTACACTATTAAGTAGGGGAAATTGATACAAACATGAAAGACATTCAACAGGTTTCATCAATATGATGCTAATATAAAAGAGAAATCACTCTAGCTGCACTTCAACAGATAAAACAGAATTCACAATTTATTTTATATATTATTTTTGATCAAAAATACTTTTTTTGGTTGCCATTATTTTAATGGAGATATTAATAAAATCGCAGTGCAGCTCTGTCAGACAGTACACTTTCTATGATATGTATAGTGTAAGAACATTGTGGAAAGAATTACTTTAAAAACAAAACTCCATGGAATTAGGATACAATGAAAATGTTATAAATAAAATGTCTTCAAAATTTGAAAAAAGTGATTTCTTTAGTATGTAACTGAACATTGTGAAACCAAAAGAAATGCAAAGTTAAACAAAAGGAAAAAATCAGTATGCTTAAGGCAGCAGTTGATCCATTTAAAAACCACCACTTTATCCGTTCTCTTTTCCTTTGTAAAATCCAATAAACTGCCATTATATTCCTTTTAAATGGTTCCATTACAAGGATTCTATAACAACAGACTAATCTCTTGATAATTATAATAAATGCCTCTAATCAAAGCAGGAACCATTTAAAATAAGGAGAAAGGCTGTTTTCTATCAAACTCAGTGTAGTTCTGTGACCTTTGGAGCATTAAGCTCCATCATACACTGCCACCTCTAACTGCAACATAGCTTTCCTACCAATCTTGCTCATATAAAAATAAAAAGGATGCGAGACCAATGGAAATATGGATTGACACATGGTAAGAGTTCTTAGTTTCCAGCTCTGAGCCTTGTAGAACATAAAAACCTCAATTCACAAGATTCCAAAGGCTCAAAGCCGGCAGGATTCAGCCAGCAGCTCTTTGACGGACTTCCCTTCAGGAGGGAACGGGGGAAGGAGCAGACTGATATTTTAAAAGATTGTGCTATGGCAATGTGAGCTGTATATCACTCCTCATGCTTAAGAAAGTATTACTTTTTAGAAAGACAGGACATTTTATCACAAAATTCGATACTGTATTCACATGAACAAACAATGATTTCCAGAGATCATTTAAGAAACTGAAGTCTGATAAAATTACGGGAAATGACTCTATATGATCAGAATGGCTTTCATCTGCATTTTGTTAGACCCAGCATTGATTTCACTTTTCAGCTGTGAACAGCAAGAGGCCAGCTGTGGCCAAGGGAGAGAGCAAGCAGCGAACCAGGGTCACAATAGAGGCTGAGTTGTCAGAAATTTTAACACTTTTAAGGACTAAATCTCAGCAAAAAAAAATATCTTTGAGTTACAACCACTTGAAAATTATAGGCAGTGGGTCCCACAAACTGTCAGAGAATACAAGACTTAATTTATGACAAAGTAAAACCTTTGAACTCTAGTTATGTGAATAAACAGCATTTTAAGGGGAAAGCAAACAAAGCAAAGGAAAGTATAAAATACATTGCCTTCAAGGCAGAAACAACTACATTTTACTTTGTATTCCCAGATGTGTTAAGGGGAAATTTATGACAGCATACTGAAAAGCAAGATTCCCATTGTAAAACCCTTCACATTTATTTAACTAAGCACAATCATTGAAAATGACCTTTATCCAAACCCTTCACAGCTGTCTTAAAATGATCTAAAACTATTGCCAGATTTTCTTTAACTAACATTACTTAACAAAAAGTCATTACCCCAGGGCCATATTACACTACTGGCAAGTAAACACAAATCCATTTTCAACAACATGATACAAAGTTTTAATGAAATATTGATAACAAATTGAAAAATCCCCACTAAAAAGGTGCCAAACTATACAAATCATCACAGTTTTCTATTCTAGCAATAAATACTGTTTTCTTATTTCTGATAACATATTTGTCACCTACTAGACATACCTGCAAAAAGAAAAATGGCTTAAAAATTCTTACATTTAAAACTCTTATTAAATGAAGTGTCAAAATTATTTTAAATGAAGTTTTTTTAGCAGCAAATTGTGAAAAGATATCCTCACCTGTTATTGAAAGACATTACATCCAGAGTGTACATTACTCTATAAAACTAAAAGGCTACTGACAATAAATTCATACAGCGGTTTTCATTGCAGTACACTAATAGTTTAACAGTGCATTAATAAAGTTTGGTTCCAAGACTTAAAAAGCAGTGTGTCAAAACGATGAACACCTTAATATTTCTATTTTTTTTCTACATGAATACTAAACGTTAAGATTAAAAGAGTGTTGCAAGAGCTGGCCCCCTGCAGGTCCAGGTCAACTGACAGGGGTTAGCGAAAAAAATTAATCATATTTGTGGATTCAGAACAGAACCGCCTAGTTTTTATAATAACAGTATAGAACCACAGTTAATGGGGGTTCATACTGTGGGAAGGGGAGAAAAGGACTTTATTAAGGGGCTGGTTAGTTCAGTAAATCATGGCTTTCAGATAAAGATGACGATGGTGGTTCCTTGGTGTGAGAGGAGAAGGGTACAGGAGGTTCATTTCACCACCAAGTAATTATGCTGACCCAGAGTGTTACCATTTATCATGGCTGAAAGATGACACTCACTGTTAGCCAAGGGAAACTGCTAGTCAAATGCTTCCATGTAGATCAATAGACACCACATTTTTCTACAGCCAAAAGTAATTATACAACAGCAAACTTCACGATCAATACCCACTCGAGCTAACTTATATTCTGCTGTACAGACATGAAGGTATGGCACTGTTAACTGCCACTGAAAACTACTGCATTTGACCCAAATTAAAGGGTTTTCCCCACCATTAGAAAGGATTTTTCTCTTTTCTGAGAAAATCTGTATCCTGTTTATCTTTAAAAACAATGAGCAAGCATCCACGCAGGTTTTAAGAACCTGCAATTTGCAGCTGAAACTGATGTTCCTGTTACAATTTCATAAAGCCTAACTTAACACAAAATAGAAAAGAAAATCAGTCAATTAAAGAAAAAATCAATCTTCCTAATCACTGAAAGCTGAAATAGTTTCTGAGGCATTCGATTCAAAAAGCTGCAGGTGAAGACCTGACCTTTGTGAACTTCAGAGATCAGAAAAGGGAGAAACGTATATACCTGAAGTACTAACTCAAAGTAATTTTCAGTATTAAACACATATTCATGTTTGTTTACACAGAGGTGCACATACAGGATTACCAACAAGCCAGTTAGGAGCCAAAACTAGGCTTTAAGGGTTTAGATTTTATTTCAAAATATATCTAAATGTCAGTTTTGACAACTGCTTTCAAAAAGGCAGAGCTTAGTCTTATAAACCAATCTAACACATCACAAAAGGTTAGAGGAAGAAAAAAATCACTACTTCAAGTTAAAAAAAAAAAAATTTGACATCCAATTTTCAAGCTGATTTATCAGTGGAAAGCTAAAATTGATAGTTTGCCATTACTGGGTAGCAGGCTGTCTAAGAAAGCTGTTACAAAGCCTTTCATTTTGATTTAGCCACATGGATCAATACAAACCTATACTGTTTCAATTTTACAAATATTGATTTTCTGATATAGCATCAGTAGGAGAACATTCATCACCTGCCATACTAAAAAATATGGAATTCTATTTTGTAAACTTTGATTTTCAGCAAAATATAGCATTCTACTGAAGGAAAGGAAATCTAGTTTTCCAGGTAACAGCTAATCACTGTTAAAATGTATTTTGAGTAATATCCTTTTGCCTTTCCATTTCAGAGTCTAGCACTCTTAATTCTTAACTGGATTCATACCAAGGAAGATCATAAAACTTCCCTTTGAATACTGATCAAGTTTCTTGAGATTCTTTTCAGTTTTAATGAATAGAACAAACTAGAACTTCAAGTTACAATATTCACTATTTTGATACCTGAATCTAGAACCACTTAATGCTTTAGGGAGGAGGATTTCTTTTTTCAAGATATCAAAGAAAAAACAAAGTCTCAAAGTAGAAACAACTATTTAATGCAACAAAGATCTTAATCCTACATTATCACAACAATACTCTTTACAAAAGTACCTTTGGTTTTATCTACCTTAGGCTTTCTAATGTGCTTTTTGTGCTCAGAGCTTTGTTGTTCCTTGGCATTCAAAACATACTCTGTTTTATGTGTTATTTGCTCATATGTAATTATTGACTTTTATGCCAGCCCAGTCAAACTGATATAAATATTTAAAGAAAATGTTTGACTTTGTAAGACATATTTAATTGTACAGCTTTTCTTGTTCCAAAATATTTAATTAATCCCAAGTATCTTATTCAATTAAAAAAAGAACTTAATTAAAAGTTTGAACCAACTACTTTCTTTCTTTATTCCTCTTTTCCCCCAGTTCCAAAAATCCCCTTTATGAGCTGCTTAAAACATTTCTGAGTGCCATATTACTACTGGTAAATACAGATATACCATGCAGCCAGGGCAGCAATAAGGAAAAGATACTTAATAGGTTTTACGAGGAAACACACTCTGGATAAAAGTGTAAAATAATACTCTCAGCATATGAGAAATAAATGAGAAAAACCATAATCCTATGTC
Organism: Acropternis orthonyx; assembly: GCA_035583155.1. NCBI lineage: Eukaryota > Metazoa > Chordata > Aves > Passeriformes > Rhinocryptidae > Acropternis > Acropternis orthonyx. Next base: position 50,772,008 of record JAWWEU010000001.1, on the reverse strand, counting down.
GTAAGGACACAGTCCAGGGATGAGACTGAGGCAACACCCAAGAGGGTTTACATGAGCAAGTCCACATTCTGAACTTGTGCTGGTACCACAATGCCATTCACATTGCTGCTTACTAAACAGAACTGCAAAAAGCTCTTAAATTATTGAGTTAGAAACTAAATGAAATTCCTGAAATAAAAGCAGTATTTTCATAATGGAAAGAACATAATAAATTCTAAACTTTCTTTGTAAATTTAATGAAACCAGAGTAGAATTTCTTTGTAGATTTAGGGCTCATTATGGACAATTCATCCCTTTATAGAATACAAGATCTTATTACTAGCATTTTGGATACTAAATTCACCTTCTCACATTTACCTGAAATCAAATAACAGCAAACATAAAAATATCTGAATTTAAAAAAGAAAAAGAGAAAATTAGTACCACAAAAATTCTGTAAGACAGACTTGTGGAACAGAAAACCACAGAAAAGAATCAGAACCATACAACTGAATATAAAAGTAAGAACTTGAAAGTCAAATCAGATATGCTTTTTCATCCTGTTCCAAAAATGCCAGAACCAGATCTTAAATGCAATGGTAATGGCTTATGGAGCTAGAACAGACTGTATATGAGCCATCACACAAACTCATCCTGTTACTATTCTGATGCTGATGCTAATTCAGATGCTGAAAATTTTTACCATCAAAACAGTGAACAGAGTGAATCTGTGGCATAGCAAAACCTAAAGAACTACGTGACTAAAGCATGTTTTAAAACAAATTAAAACAGCACTAAATACTTAAAATCTTTCTCTTAAAAGAAAAGATTAATTAGGCACTATTTTTAGGGGTTTTTCTTCCATCAACAGATTTCAAATCACTCTCAGCAAAGTACCATGCTTCACATGTTACAGATGGGGAAAACAAGGCATATAGATAAAGACTGAACTGATTTATTCAGCGTTGAGGTGTCACCTCACTGGCACCACTAAGATTATAACTTCATTATTTTGGGAATAAAGTGACTGCTTTCATAGATGAAGAAAGAATCTTGCTTTCCCATATGAACTATACTGTAAATGGTGGAATGGTCGGCATGTCTTGGCTGGTAGTACCATGAATTGCTGCTCTGATTTGTTAATGACATTTATTAAATCCACTATTCCCATAAACATGTCTATTTTCAACAAATACTCAAAATAATTCAAGAAATTCAAATAACCATAATTCTAATCTCCAAATGTTATTCAGTTTCTACAAAAGACAACATTTTGAAAATACAGTAATGTTTGTTACATAACAAAAATTTATCTTGGTGCAAAATAAGATTTAATAATTTCCCTCCTAATCGGAGGGGAAATAAAATGAAACAGTTTTGTCTAATGTCTTTTTCTTTTTAGGGAAAAAGTAGAGCTTCTGTGGTCTCTGGCTTGGTGTTTGTTTTGTTGTTTTTTTGGTTGGTTTTTTTATGGTTTGGGGTTTTGGTTTTTTTGGGGGGGAGGGGAGTATTTTGTTTTTGTTTTTTATTTAATGAATAAATAAAGAAAAACCCAGAAGTAAAATATCTTGTTGACGCTTAGGCTGGCATCATCTAATCATAGTAACAAATAACTAAAAAGACAGCATTTATAGTGAATGTGTTTAAAGATCCTTTCATCTGTTAAGGCTTTTCTGTATCTAACAGTATTCAGAACAATAAGAAAATGACCTTCTAAAAGTAATGACGGTGATTATCCATATAATGGTTGTAGCATGCAAATATACAGCAGCCATGTAAAGGAACAAAAATCAGGCAGCAACTTCGCAATGCTTAAGGGCTTCATATTTTACAGCACCAGCATTAATGGAAAAGTTAATGTAGCATTGAATAACAGTGAGCTGCTCAGCTGCTGCTACTGCTGCAGAACATTTAGATCATGGAAATAACACATCATTTTTTCACTCCTATTGCTTCCTTGACCCACAGATAAACAACTCTCACACAGCCTCAAAAACATACAAAAAATATTCATGCATTACTCCAGTTGCTTGATAAATACGCCCAAGCACATAATTTGTAAGACTGAAAATGCAAATGAATAATTACACTACAAAACTAAAAATAATTAAGCAACAGTGCTGAAGAACATCTCAAAAACTATACTCTGTGACCTAATTCATACTATGGGACAAATGCATGCATGAGCACAGTTACTTAATGCAGTACAGAAATGAAACAGCATTTTGCCATATTTCTGTCTTAATACTTGATCTCAGTACATGAAATATCCAGGTGAAGATGAATTTTACATTCCCTTGTTTTCCATATACTAGAGAGTATAACCTACTGAATGCACTCAGTAAAGTGCCAGCAAAACACCTTTCAGTGATCCAAGTCTATAGGTAAGGTTTGGGAGTTAGGAAATACCTCGATACTGTAAATGAAGGCAGATAATTGGCTTTAAACGAAATTGCACAGACAACTATGTCTAGGGAGAAATCTGAAGACTTCCTGACTATAAATCCTGTAAACTGTGTTCCCCCTTCATTTTTGCTGGCTGGTTTAGAAAAGAAAATAAGTAATTATGTAAATATAGAGTAAATCTTGGAATATACCAACAATCTTTCCCTCCTTCGGACAAAGACTCCAAGAGCTTTTCTCCTTGAGGCAAACTGTAAAATGTGAAAACCTATCAGAGCTTAGAATTTTCATTAAGGAAATTAGTCCTTCCTGGAAGCCTCCAAAATTATTTCAGCTCATAAAGGACTTCAAACTTTAATGTTTCTGCATTAATGCAGGATTAGCAATTTTATTTTTTTTTTATTTTGTTTCTGATTGCATTTTTTTACCATTAGAAGGAGAACGAAGTGATGTAAGCATGGCTATGGAAAGGGAGAAGATTCACCGCTTTTTCTGCACTCAAAATAATAAAACAGGTGCTACTATATTGATATATTGCTACTATATTGAAATTCAGCCAACTCAAAAAGTAATACAAATGCTTGACTGATACTTTATAGTTTCACTATTGATGGCAGACATAAGAATAAAAGTTGGAGAGTAAGGACCACAGCTTAGAGAGCTTTCCAGATTTCGTTGTCTATCAGATCTAAACCTGAAGGTTTTGGACAATGACCCTTCAGTCACACCTACAGCTATTTCTGTCAGAGAGTGTTTGTCAGGTAGTATGAAAATTATCCTCTCCCCACCTTAATTCATCTGCTCTAGTTTTCCTAGTGCCTGCAATTTCTGTAACAGATATCATCATTCAGCTATATGTATGCCAAGTATATAATTCACTGACCTTTATGCTTCTCTAATGCCTGTGATATTAACTATGAATTTCTAATAGGGTTGAATAAGTACTAGTAGAAGGTATGTGTCTAGCCTTCACAACTGCTAAGACTGACTAGTGTGGAGGAAAACAACAATAAAAACTTCAGAGCATTGGAGCCAATGGAGAACCTAAGAAGCTAGTAGTCATGAAACCCAAATATTTACTAAAAGGTACCTAAAACCTTGCCTGTGATTTAACATCTTCTAAATGTTATTGAAACCATGAATGACACAGAAAGGGCATGTTCATTGTGGCCTTTTAATTTTTACAGTTGAGATTTTTCCTACAGATTTTGTTTTTTAGAAGAAACTAGCATTACAACCTTACTGCGAGAATTCTGAAAAGCTAAATCTACCAAAAAAACCCAAACCAGTACATGTATTTTCTTAATCTCAGTACTAGAGAACAAAAACAAACACTTAGAAATATATTTTTTTATTTTAGTGTACACAGATTGAGAATTTGTTGATTACTTTTAAAGAAGTGGAATCTCCTAAATAAATATTACACTGAGAGTGCCACCTTCGTAATTTTTCAGTGTGACTGAAAAAAATGAGCTATGCTAGTACTGTCAAGATAGGAGTTTCCTTAAAAAAAAGGCCTTTGCTTAAAATTTAGTGGTGTGCAGCAGAACTTTTTGAATTTCTCTGCAGAGTTGGCAATCACACTCTTTCATAGCTTAGCGAAAGATTATCAAATTATAGTTATACAGAGAATATCATAGCTAGAACCCAACACTGACCTGTAGACTTAGCTTCTGCAACGCTCATACTAAAAAAAATAATGTACATGGCTTTCACTGGATGTCCATTCAGGAAGAGGCATGAATGGACATCTAGGGAAGGCCAGGTACATCAGCTTTTCTGATGTGCATGTTGCAGAAGAAACATGTCTGTTTCTTTCCTGGGAAGATGATATATTCATCACCAAGCTAGAGCAACAACATATACAGTACTATTAGTCAAATAACCCAGTCAAAAACGAAGCTGAAGAATATTTGATATGCTAAAGGACCATTTACCTTAAGGGAAAAACATAATTTGTATGTAAAAAGTACTTTTTCCTTTTTTAGAAGGCAATTGGTAATATTTCTCTGACACTACTGAATTGGTCTTAAATTCAAATCTATCTTTTATAGCAATTTTAATACTTTGGTTTTATTTCATTGGGCTTCAAACTTTTAAAATTTCTACTTTGTTAAAATTTAACAGACCATATAGTTTTCATTGAGACCATTGCCAGAAAAACTTGTTGTCATTCCCACAAATTTCCAATCATGTTTTTTTCTACATTTTTAATTCCAAGACTGTTGGAAATGAAAGGTGACATATACTTGGGGAACAATTAAACAGTTTGTCTGTCTGGGTCCTGTAAGAGCACACAAACTGAGATTTTTATTAGCCCATCATGATGATCTCAAATGGAAAGACTATTATGGAAGAAATTATTTTTTTTCTTATTCAACCTTGTCTGGGGTTTAGACAAATAGTGTGAGGTAGATTTTTATTTTCTCTCATACTTCTCAGTGGTACTTAATTGAGATTAAATCTGAAAGGAGAGTAGATTCCATTTTGTTTTGGTAGACACATATCACAACCTGCTTCTTGCTGCTTTTCTTTTCTGAAAGGTTTCACTCAATTAATTTTCATAGATTTTTAGTTCAACAGTTCAGTACAAAACTCTACCACTGAAAATACTGTCTGAAGTTCACTAAATAAATTTCCTGAACTATTAAGCTGTCATCAACTTTGAAAACTTCACTTTTTATTCAAGAATGCACCAGAGGTTAGAGTACTACTCAGTGTAAAAGACCACTATATGTCTGAAAACAATACCTTGTTCCCTAACAGGAATTGGGAACTTGAATGAAAGTGAACATTTTTAAATACCAAAACAACACTTCCACTCACCACGAGGCAAATATATCATGCTTTACTTTCCCCATGTTTTCACATAGCACAAGATATATTATGCATAAAAATTAACACACTCTTATGGCAAAGTATCCCAAAGGCTTCAGTAGTATTTCTAAACTGAGCCCAAGAGACATCAAATTTACCTTCCTCTTTATGTACATTTTTATTGCTTCCAACCATTAGTGCAAACATAGCTTCTTGTAAATCATCTAAAGAAATTTCTTACACACGAATCTTTCCTAGATTTAGCTTATGACTGTAAGAAAACAAAAAACATTCCCCTCCAATAAAAATAATTTGATATCAGGAGAAAAGTGAAAAAAAAAAAGGGAATCTGAAAAGTAAGTACACTTAAATTTTAATAAATAACTTCATTTAAATGGTAGTCTATTTGTATTGTGTATGCAGACTATTTTTAAAAACAATGGTTAGATTCTCAAATTGAACAGAAAAAGTATATATGGCTTATGCTTATGAATTTTTTATTGGATTTTCTAGTAATTAGACAATTGGATAATTTGCTACATTATTGGGTTTTAAAACGGTTCAGTGCTATTGACTGTTTAAGAAGTACTTAGGGCATAAGACAGTATATTCCTGAAGCTGCAACAATCATTGGACTGTGATTTTCATCTACTTTATTGAACTACCTTCAGGGAGCTTTATGGGCATACTATCATGTCAAGGTCACAGGATTAAGTGAGCAGTGATGACAGTAAACAAGCCTTTTCTGTATATTTTAAAAGGTCTTATTGAGTTACTTAAAACACCATAAACATAAATAGTCTCCTATCTGTATAACACATCCATGACAGATGACTTAAAAATATAACACTGCTGAGCAGTGGAGCTTTACAACCTAACCAACAGTCTATGTTATTGACAACAGATATCAATGTACCAGGGAGCCCAAATACTGGGAGGAGCTTACAATCTGTCACCATCAAATATATTATGTCTGGAAGTGTACAAGAAATATATCTACATACACATCAAACCTCTGTGTGAACAGATACTACTGCTGAAAAAACCCAGAGCTTATAGGTTATGTAAAAACACAGTGATATAGGAAAAGTAAATGCTATAATAACAAATGTACCAAATCTATGCAAGTCATGTAAAAACAGATAATAAACCAAGACTATACAACACTTTCAATATCAAGTTGAATGATGTAATTAGTCTTCAGAATTATACTCTGCATTATCATATCTATTTTCTCAATGAGGAAAGCAGTATAATCAAGTACAGCAACCTCTTTCAATTCATGTGACATCTATGACAGACACTGTGTTTCTGAATCAATCAAAGTAAACGTGTAAACTTATTTTTTCACTCTTTAAAAAAACTAAAACCAGTCAATCAAACAAACACGCCCCAAAAACCCAACTAAAAGTGATCAATTGAAAGAGAGATATCTGCTGGAAATATTTTTCAGAAATCAGAAATGTGAATTGTCTAAAGATGATCTTCATAGTTTAGTATCTGTGAGTATATAGACAGAGCTAACAAAATGCATACAGAAACATCAAACCCAAGAAAATCCCCCAGGAAGCTATACTAAGGTAAGAGGGAAGCGACAAGGCTCTGGCCTCTGTATTCATGCTCCATGTACACCCAAGAAACAGGACCTCTTATGCAGCACTTGGGAGCAGCAGTTGCACGTGCACTTGCCCATCACTCCCTGCAGTAATACTGCAAGATAGGGCTCCCAGCAGGTTAGCAATTACTGCAGACAAAGCAAGAGGAGATAAAGTGAAATAGGTACAAGCACAGAGCATTTCTGATTGGTGGTAAAAGTATGGATAGATGAAGACTGCAGATGATGAGGACAGAACAGACACTCTGAGAGATCTTTGATTTTCTCAAATATGAGACTGTGAATCAAAACAAAAATCTGCTATGCAGAGATAAAAGATTTTCTTTTTAGCATCATATGAGCCCTCTTATTGACACATTGACTTAGAAAAGCTCTAAATTAGTTTGAAGAAGGAAGATGTTGGAACACAGAGAAGTAAATAAGAAATGGGAAAAAGAAATCATCATGAAAGTTGATTTCCCCCCCCTCTGTGGAAGAGGAGGAGGAGAAAAAAAAATCCCAGCAACTAAGACAAGAAAAACAGATCTGTCTATTACACATCTTAGCTGATTACACATTGCTATGAAGAAAAAGGAACTAAGAAGACACAACTATAAGAAGGGCTAAGTCCAAACCAAGGTATAATTAATTTAATCTTTAGGAAAGAAATTGATAGTATAATGCACATACAAATTGAACTATAAATCTCTGAAAGAAATGGAACAGGTTTGCTGAGGCACTTGCAGAATTCCACTCTCCTTCCTGCAAAGAAAGGGGGATGCAAAGCATGTTACTGGGATGTACCATGCTATACCTTCCTCAGTGTCTGAGGATGATTTACTCTTCAGTTCCCTTCCAAACCCTCTTCTGAATGTCTCAACTTATTTTACAGTAGTATGGTTGGACACAAATACATTTCAAATAAAAAAGTACAAGACATTAAGGTTTTCAGACAAAGGAAATCAAAATTGTTCCACTGGGTTTTCATTTCTGCTTAAACTTCGCATTTCTGATGTTTCCAACAAAAAATGTCTGAGAGTCTATCACAACACTACAGATGTTTCCCTTAGAAAAACAGCTTTGAATTCATCTTCCATACTCTGCTTGAAGCATCACATGGGAAAGAACCCTGGATTGTAATAGTACTAAGCCAGCCTACTCTGACTGAAAAATAGGATCTTTCTCACCCATTTTATGTCAGAAAATAAAGGACGAATCACAGAATTTTCATTTCTGAGCAAATAAGGCCTTCTTAGAAGCATAAAATTTTCTTTTTCAGTCTTCTCATCTGTGGCTTTTTTTTTTTTTTTTTTTTTTACAATGGGAATGAGGGGAAATGCACAAAAAAGCCTGAATGTTTGACAGGAGCAATGAAAGTGTGGAGCAAGGAAGGCTGGACACAGGGGAGAGGGATCAACGGGGGTAGAGAAGATAAGGTTTTAAATTATTCCCCTCACCAGCTGAGCTGTTGGTGGAAACCACATCTCTGAAGAAGCACTTCTTGCATGCTGAGGAGGTCACCATGCTCAGCAGCCTCTAGAGAGGACAACCCCTCCCGACATTGCCAGCACAAGTGTTCACTTGACCCCACCAGCCTAAGGCTGCTCATCCTCTGAAGATTAACCATGTGGATGGGATGAGGCCCAGAGGACCAGGGATTCACCAGTGGCCAGAGCAACTGTAGCAGGCCCACATCTGAACAAGCAGATCCAGTGAGGAGTCACAGATTCCCAACGCAGAGGAACCACTATCTCCCATGGTGCCCAGCCTGTCCCCTAGCATAGGAAACAACCTCAAAGAGCAAACAGAAAGCTGTTCCTCCTGGTGAGAGGAGGCATTTTTGCAAACTGGTGTATGAGTCATGATTCCTTTTATTGAAACTTGTTCTTAAGTCATCTGAAAGTCAGAGCCAAAGATACACTTTAATTCCTTTGTCATGTAAATTTTGTGTCACTACTGTATTAGGCACTCACCACAAAGGAACAGTAGTGTGCTGAGACTGACAGAGACTTGTGCGTCTGTCCACAACTCCAAGGCTTCCCTAATAACTGTGTAAATGAATGAGGTCCTGTTTGTGCCTGGAGGAACACCATATTGGTTTCTAGCATTGATGATGAAGGAAGTATGAGCAGTTAAAAACAAAACAAAAAACTTCAGTGCACAAGAGACACTGTGTTCCTAACAGAGGGAAGACAGTCAGTTCCAGTTTGTGGGAGCCAGTTTGTAAGTACAAGCAAAAGCATCACTTTGCAGCCTGCAGAGCAAAAGAAGAAAATTCTCTGCTTCAGAAAATGGTGCTTGCTTTGAGCTAGCAAGAAATATTTCAATAACAGGTTGCAGAGATTGTAACTTCAAAGTTTGGAAGTCAATGGAGTTTTGGAAGCAGTTGCTGAAATTTGTATCCAAAAGTGATTTAACTTCCCCAGTAAGTGACGTGTACAAATAGCACACACCACTAAACCACATATGCACGCAATGTATGAATTCCCATTTTCTTGACTTTGCATTCCAGCTTTAACATTTTTTCCAGTGCAAAGAGAAAAGAAGCAAGCTTGCAATAGGATGTGTGTATAGGTGCCAAAGAAAAAATTAAAATCAGCTGCTCTTTGAAAATTATTCAGCCTGCAGTACTTTATTTGGATACTTAACACCCTGTAAATCTTGTACACCATTGTGGGTAAGCAGTTAAAGGAAGAGCTCTTTAAGCAAAATCTCTTCCGGGTTTGTTTGACTCTTTTGGTTGGTATTACTTTTTATAGTGACCCAAATGCTTATAAAATAATCAGGATGCATGGGGCAAACTGTTCTTCTGTGAACTGATTCCTTATAGTGTGGTAATTCCTTCATTTTAAAAGTATTTTCTTTGCTTGTGCCAAAGAAGAAAGGTTGTAGCCAGAAAAGAGAAGATGGGGGGACATGCCAGAGAATGCATATTTTCCTTTACCCCAGCTTACTCTGCTGAGAAA
>JAWWEU010000001.1:50743813-50762149 GCA_035583155.1 Acropternis orthonyx | reverse complement strand
GGGGCTTTTTTTTTTTTTTTTTTTTTTTGCTTTCTCTTCTTACATATGGGGAAGATGGGAAATCCACTGCTATACTGCACAGGTATTACTAGATAGAAATGAGAAAAAATGATAATCATGTGAGAGAAGTGTTATCTGCCTAACAAGAAATTTTTCCCTCATGGTTTCTACTGAGTTTCTCCTTCTATCTAAATTGGAGACAGGGAAAGAAGGAGCACAGATGTTAGGAACTTTGTCCAATACTGGCAACTGTTAGTCCCTTCTGCTGATAACCACTGCAGAGCTTGTTTCTGCTGCAGGAACTAGGAGGAAAAATGTGAAGAAAGGCAGCTGGACATTGAGGCCCTACTGAGATATGGAAACTTCAAAATCAAGATTCACTGAATTTGAGATTCTTTGGGAAGTCCTAAGTTGAAAATGCAGGCAGTCTGAGTGAGTATTAGATGGACCTAGCCATCTAACACTCGTCCTATCTTTCTGTGCCTTGATCATTCAGTTACAGCTGAAGGCAGGTTACAGGGCTGGATGGACCACAGGTCTGAACCACTGTGGCTGTTCTTGTGACTGGTATCCTGGAAGCCGATTCGCTGCGTGTGCATGCACAGGCTAGCTCTATGGCTAGACTTCAGCAGGAGCACACTGCCTAACAAACCAGTCACAATATATATGGGAAATCGACTGCATGAAATTTGTATTCTGATTACTGTTCCAGTTAAAGAACTGTTCCAGTTGACATTTAAAGATCTGTTGTTCCTAAGGCTTAAAGAAAACCAAAATTCACAAAACTTTCCTCTTTGTGTTTGCCATGAAACAAAAGAGGAAAACCAAATTTAAGCAGAAACAGAGAACATATTGAAGCAAAATAGAAAAAAAAAACACCAAAAAAAAGAGTAAAGAAGGAAAAAAATCCTCAGTGCAGAAGTAATAATGTGAAAGAAAATGCAGAAGCCTTTCTTTAATATGAAATACAATGTACTGTACTTCCTAGAAATAAACAAGTCTTTCCATAGGGTTGAACAAGTTGAACAAGTCTTCCCTAAGTACCATGTGTTTCTCAACATTGGAAAACACTACCTCTTTCCAAAGAAAATATTTTCTTAAGAGGTTTCTTCCAGATGTGGGAAAAAAATCCACAGAACAGCACAACAGTTCGAAACAGTTAACTGAGTAACCTTGCACAAAACCAGAACTGAATAAATCTAACATAAGCAAACTATGCAATGACTTGTACAGCCCATCTCTGGTTATGCAATACTCCTTTCTTGGCAGGTATCTCCATGCCGTAAACAGCACCCTACACCTAACCTCTCATTATTAGAAAAGGATACAGAATTCTTCTATCCTACTTTTCCCACCGTGCTTGTCAAATGCCACAGCACCATTAGCAAGAACTCCTTCAAACAGTCTCTGCCTTTCACCACAGTGGTAAGCATTCAGGGAAGAGGAAGAAAGAGGATATGTAATGAGTACAGAGCAGCAGGAACAGCCACAAAGATGCAAGCATAGTAAGAAAGTTGGAAAGTGGATTGAAATGTATAATACTAACGGACCAAAAATTTGAATTCTGTTGACACATTTGCTGATCTCAGGGTATCTCAAGTAATGCACTTAAGTAAAAGCAAGAGAAGACAGACAAACATTTTCTCAAAGTTCTGTTGTGATGAAATAATCTCAGAACTAAATATTTGGAACTTTTAACAGGATAACTATTGAACAAGCTAAAGTATGTAGCTCTATCAGACCAATCTGGAAGAATATATTCTGCAGAGGAAAAAGATTCCACCAATTCCAGAAATAGAAAATTCATAGTTCTTACAAAGAATGTGGAAAAATACAGAACCTTAAGAGGCCCTCTAACAATGGGCATGTCAAACATGCTTCTGGATCCAGCAGACAGGACTTGGTCCAACATCTTTTCCACTGTTCTAAAGCTCCCTTTGTAATTTGTGCCTAGCAGTTAAAATGAGCCAGAAATGAATGAATAGCTAAACCAGATGAAGCTGATTTGTAGTGGGGGACAGGATAGGTTCTGTGTTTCTCTGAACTTCTAAGGCAGCAGCCAGTATGGAGATGGAGGCAGAGAATGACAAAGGCTGGCTATAAGGGAAACAACTTCTTACTACACTCCTGCGATCTGGTCTCCTTTGCTGTAAACTGGAAACATTTGGTTTAGAAGCAGTGTTGTCCCAGCATCAACTTATTTAACTGCCAAGTCCTATAGGCTTTGGAAAGCAGAGCTCTCTTTCTGTTCTCAGCTCCCTGGCCCCCAGCAGAACCCAGTCTCAGGAGAAGCACATGTTGTAGTGAGAGGCAAAACTAGCTGTCTGGCAAGAAACTTTTTATTTCAAGCCTGTCTCCCCAGACGAATTTGGTCTTCACCATAGAATGAGTTTGACAGCTCTGCCCTCCACCATGAATGATTAATTTGTTATGGGTGTCTAGTTTAACCAAAGATGGATTTGAACAGAAAAAGCCCTTGTATACTTGCTCTTGGGTAAAGCTGCTTTAATGTAGGTGGAACCTCCTTCATCAAATCACAGAAAGCAAGAGAACCAAGTCTCATTTTTAAATGTCATTTTTCTCATTATAGTAGTCCTCCTGTGAATATCAAAACTTATCATGTGAAAATATCTATGATAAGTATTTAATATTTAAATTTAGAACACTAATTGGAACTCTGAACTCTTTTTACTGCTCTAGATTGCCTCAAACCTATATAAACTGTAAGGTAGAGCGATGCATAGAGTATTTTTGAATAAAAGTTTTTGAAAAGTTGAGATAACTGATAAAACCAAGAAACTGAAGTAAGACAGTAACAGTTTATGGCCCAAAACACAGCCATGCACATGGTTGATAAGGAATTTGAACTGTGTGTAGACAAGTTTCACTAAACTTTTTTTTCTTTCAAGAAAGATGTGTATGGAGAGAGAAGCAGATGGGGAGAAAGAGAAGCACCATATGAAGCTGACAGAGAAGACAGAAGGAAGCATATGTTGTGACATGAAAACCATAACCCTGAAAAAAGCTACGGCTAAGTGCTGGCTTAAAGAAGCTTTGAATGCTAAGCTGTAAAACACCCTGTTTGATTCTTCCTGAGCTCAAGGAAATAGGATGTTGTATGTTCACTCTGAATAAGTGGCAATGCATCAAAGAAATAACCAACTCATCAATTTCTCATCTGAATTGGAAAAACCTGCAGAATTCTAATTTTGATGTAATGCTGAAACTAAAAAAGGGAAAACCAGTCCCTACAGGTTATGTTTTCATGAAGATACCTAAAAGTGTCAAGCTGCCAAAATGTGGAAAACAGAAGTAGTTTGGTTTAAGGGCACAACAGGATTTATAACAAAATAATGAGATTTACTTAGAAATCTATTATTCTTTGTCTGAGATATGTAGAGGCAAGTCAGATGATTCAGTAATTTCTGTTTGTTTGTTGTTGTTGGAGTTGATGCTCACACTTGCAAGAAACCTTGAGATGTAAAGGGAAAACATTCGTGAAGGAGGAAAGTTAGCACTGACAAGCAATAAAAACTAAAGTTTTTTTTTTTCAAAACTTACCATTTCTAGTCAAAAGGAGATGAAAGAGTAAAGAGGTTTTCAGACCAACTCAAACTCTTCTGATTGATTAATGTAAGGAAAGGGATTGGTTGTACATTGCTACTATATTTATAGGCATTTATTCAAGTTATGGAGCACTTGCCTATAATTAATTTCACCTTCATAAATTAATAGATACTTAGGAAGCTAATTCAAATGCAAGCCACCTACGATTTTATGTTATTTTTATTTATCTATATGTCACTACAATCTAACTTGAATTGAAGGTTTCATATGGTAATTTGTTGACTCATACCATTCAACTCAATTCTTGTTTCTTCAGAGGTTTTGATAGAGTTCATGACAATATATATAAAAATTTAATAATTTACAAATAATATAGAATTTCACTCATTGAATCTCTTCTTTTTTGTCTCAGTACTAGCCTTCTGTGTTTCTTAATCGTCTCTTTGTTTCTTAACGAACAAAGAGTAAACTTTGCAGCACATACAGAATAAATAGTAAATGCTGGTTGCTGCTTTCTGCAGACACACAGACACAAAAACTGGGAGGCTTACAAGCCCATTGTGTTGATCTACAAACAAAAGGAAAAATTTTCTTTACAGTTCAGTCATATTTGACAATATGAGACCATAATATTTTGTAACATGAGCATCAATGTTAAAGAAGTTAAAAATTGTTTATCTTGAGAAGAGATAAACAAAAACATACAGGAAAAGTGAAAATGGTGTCAAGTGCCAGGGGAGGTTTAGTTTGGATACCCTTCCTCAAAAGGGTTGTGAAACATTGGAATAGAATGCCTAGGGAAGTGGTTGAGTCACCACTCCTGCAGATATTTAGAAGACTGTGGATGTGGCACTTAGGGACATAATTTAGTGGGGAACGTGACAGTGTTCAGTTAATGGTTGGACTCAGTCTTAGAGATCTGTTTCAACCTACATGATTCTATGATTCTAGGTATATGTACTATATGCTACAATTATCACTAAAGCGGGAGCGGGAGCTGTGCATGCAATAGAGAACTGAAGCTTTGAAGAATCACACTCATGTCCGCCCAAATATTTTCTTACCTATCTTATCCATTTTGGATGTCAAAAGGCATTGCTACTGCCCAAGTACTTCTTGTGCAGAAGGGGCTGCCTGTTTCTTCCCCTACCCCTTCTGAGCCTGAGAACAATTTCCCTAATTCACCATTTCAATGAAGGTTCTTCAGCTCCCGAGGTGAACAGGAGATCAGCAGTGCACCTTCAGAACTGGGAACACATTCCCTGACAGAAATGATGGAATCACTACAGAGGTCCAGAGGTCTGGCATGGCAATCTGTTGTTTTTTCTGGTTTTAAACTAACTCTGTATTCTAGTTAGGCTGCATCTCCCAAGGCACAGTCTATAAAGAAACTGCTAATGCTGTAACTGTTTGTCACAAACTAAAAACAGAGACTTGAGTTCTGTTTTGTCTCCTGCCAGCCAAGACCACAGATGTGTGTGATTTTGGAATTCACCTCAACTTCCATCATATAAAAAATACTGAAGGAGCTACCTACATAACACCAGTTTTTGCCTTCTGTGCCTGAGGAGTTTAATGAGACCTCTCTCCATTTTCTGCCCTTCATGCCTTTCAGATCTGCCCACTGAGAATCAGTGATCTCAGTGCCTAACAAGGCTCAGAAGCTCTCCCAGTGGGCATCTCTCTCTCCCTGCTGTCATCCTAGTCCTTCCCATTCACAGTCCACTAGGTCTCATGACAGAAGGTGTACTTGTGTGTTGGATCACAAAGCTGCCAAGGCACACATGGCAAAACCCACAGTGCTAGACTATTTGTTTCCCAATTGGCTTCTGCAAACAGGGAACCCCACTTGGAGACGTTGTGCTGTCACCATGTCCCCTGTTTTCCAGCTAAGCAGCTGCCTGCAGCTAAAACACAATCCAGCCAACAGCTGCACCTAACACGGCAAGCACCAAAACAGGAAAGGAGCCCTGCCAGTAATTGAGAAGCAGACACACTGGGGAAGTGGCACAACAGGGATAAAATAAGTTTCTTTTGTTTGATATAAGAGATTTGATAGGTTTGACACAGGGGTCAAGCTGTGTTATGGCCCATCAAAAACTATGATGGTCTCAACAGGAAAAAAAAGCTTCAACAGTGGACTGTTGCCATTTTAGGGTGCCATGAACAATCCAGGAGATAAAAGTTATCTAGCCCTAGGAAGAGATGGTCTCTTGGAAAAGTTAGTGACCAGGAACTGATTTAAGCCTGCAAAGTATATGCAGCCATTCATAGACTTGAGCAACAACATTATTCAGAAATTGTTAGCCATTATTCAAAGGCAATAAAAGGACTGAAAATTGCATTTATGTTCATCATGCTCAAGTCTCCAGACACACAACTTTAAGCCTCAAGTAGAGATAATCTGAGCATCCCTTATGGACTAAGCCTGCTTTGAATTAACTATATCACAATTTTCTACTTCTCATTTTTGCAATTTCCACCAGACCGTCTCTGGTGTTAGACTACAGAGTTCCTCTAAGACTGAATTTCCACACTTTCTAGCACCTTAAAAATAAATACATCTCCATCATCATCATCATCATCATCATCATCATCATCATCATCCAGGAAACGGTGATTTCTTTAGAAGATATCAGGATAATTTTGGGGTTTTTTAATGACTGTATAATTGCAGGAACCAACTAGACAGAATTACAAAAAGATTGAATAGTATATGTGGTATTTGTTAATGTATATATGCAGTCAATCTAAACAAAAATATACTTTTACAAGGAATATTTATCTAGAGAAAAGCTTTTGTACTAGTCTATCCATTTCAACTAGTTTCTTACTGAAAATGTTTTTCAGAAAGGGAACTTCCTGTTCTTTTCTGCCTGACTCAGAGAAGACTGAAATAGAATTTAGTTGAAAATCAACCTGTAGAATTTTGGGTATCTGGGACCAGGACTTCCTTGATTTCTTTTGTTTCACTCAGAATAAATAATCAAGTATTTGTGGCTAGAATGGACAAACAAGAGAGAGACTTAGCAGTCTCTACTACTGCAGACAGGGCACTCACATGACAGACCTAGGTTCAAGACCTTGCTCTGAATGAAGGAAAGGAGCAATTTCAGTTTGAGTCTTACACATGAGGGTCACCACCTTAGCCATGGGCTATTTTTGTGACTCAGAACAGCAAGGCTCTGATTTTTGGCACGTTCTATGAAAATACTTAATTTCACCTTTGAACAGAATGAACTTTTAAAAAGAGGACTCAATACAGCTCTGAATAAAACTGCATCAGTTACATACAGAAGAAACTATACATTTTACTTATTTTTCAAAATTAGATTTTAAACAGGAGTACCTGCAGTATTGACCTGCCCTTCGGTCACGTTCAGCTTTACACAAGCTACATTTAAGTATATTAAAGCTCAAAATACATTATTATTTCAGCTATAAAATGCCTGCTTCTCTTAAATTTTGAGAGTAACAATTAAAGCCCCGCACATTTGACATTTGCAACTTACCTGTGAGAAACAGCTCCCCAGGCACCATGTTTGTTTGTTAGTATGTTGAGTATCTTCTGTTTCAGCTGATTGGCCGTAACATGATCTCGATGCTTAGCAGCGCTGATGAGGTGATCACACATCTTCTCCTCCTCTCTTCTGTCAGCAGCATACTGAGCACACTGCGACTAGGAATGAAAGCACATCCACTTCATAAAAGACAGCCTTAAAATTATTATTTACTAAAACTCTAAATATGACAACAACTAATTAAAATGCCTTTTAAAGGACTAGGTCATACCATTCAATTGAAATGGTTCTACTACTATATATTATCCATGAGAAAGCACTCAGAACATGTGAAAATTGAAATACCAAGGCCAAAGGCAACAGAATTGCAATTAAAAACACTTAACCCTGTATCTCTGTGTGGATATGTGTGATCATGGATATGCAATAAAAGCCTTTCATGGGAAATAGTTCATGTATTCTCAGGTATAAAATACAGCTGTAACATACATAGGATAACATACAAGAAAAAATTGTTAAGTTCAAACTCAATTTCTCCTCCTAGTAAAAATTCTTTCAAAATGTCTAAAGGAAGGGAATTCAGCCAGAGTAATTAAAATAAATCCATTATAATTTTCTAGGTATAAATTAAAACGGCTAGATTATTCTCAAAACAGCTAATTTTATAAAATATCTTTTAACAGGCATTATTTCAGTCATGATTATTGTGCACATTTAACCAACACTCAGTGCTGTAACACAGCATTTAATAGAACCCGATTTTCTAGTGTTCAAAAGAGCAATTAAAATTAAGTTAACCTCATAATAAATTTGTATTTTATTCTTCGTATTTCTGCATGCTACCTTTTTAGTACAGATCACATTAGCATTCAGTAAGATTTTAACAGTGGTCCTTCTATTGTGTTTACAGACATTATTTCAAGTAATCTGTCTGGAATAGAACAATGGTTACACAAATTCATAAAGGGTTAATTCATTTTTCAATTTATCTTCTTGTACAGGGAAGCACCAATTAGTACAATGATCTGCCTATGTAATGAGGTTAATATTTCACCAGCTCATTGGACAGTAAAATTAAATTTTCATTTTTCTTCCTGAACAATTACAAAGGTTAACAAAATGAAAGTTAACTGTAAGGCACCTATTCTGGGAGGAATTCCCTGGCCCTGACTACAAGTGGAGTCACAGAATAACATTTAGATGCGGATCCATGGCCTTCCCACTATGCAGGAGACACAGCAACTTGGTGTCGCTTGGACCAAATTTCACCCATAATGATTCAATTAAAGTTTAAAGGTTCAAAATAAAATAAAGTATCTCCCCCCTTCTCTAGCTGAGAGCCATTATTAACATGTACTAAACCCCAGAACACATACTAATACAGTTTATTAAAACAAAATGACAGTTTTACAATTAGGTAACAGAAAATTACCAGAAATCCCTTTGTCCCTACTGCTTTCAAGTAGGACGAACAATAAAATGTTCAGTTGTATTCACACCATTATTAAAGACAATATATAAAACATTCTTTCAGATTTGAACCTTCACCTTATTTAAGTAAATGGGAATTTCACATTTAACAGAGACTACACTTCATGATTTTCTTTTATGACTTGCAGTTTTTATCCTACTCATCTAAAATGTTTACCTGAGGTTTTTCAGGCGACAAATATAATGAAAATTTTCATATATAAAAAATGCTAGTTTCTTTACCAGACAATAAGACTGACTTAAGTCTATTCCTTTAGGGAATTTAGTTAATATTCTAAATCCTATTTGCTAACAGAAGCTGGAAGTTAATTGAATATTCTCATTTTGTCTAGAGTTCTGACAGATCTTATACCTCAATGTATTCTTCAAAGAGTAGATAACTCAATCTTCCATTGTCATCTTAGGTTACTGCATGATGATCTGATAAATATCAAATGCTATTTATTGTTGAGGCAATATGAAACTTCACTCTGACATACACTTAATTGTAAATCTGATTTTATCTATGTTCAAAATATCCAGTATAAGCTTGGTAATAAAGTTGTTGCAATCCCATATGACAAGTGTCTGCTGTCTGCTCTGACAAAATGAAGTAAAGGTTACTTGTATTCAAAATGACAACAGATATCTCTGTGTCTCACAGTTTTCAGCTAGGTCAAGGAGCACCAGAACGCGTACATCAAAGTGCACATTTAAGAGAGCTGTTTCAAGGAGATAAAAACCTCATCAAAACTAAGATTACTGGATCCTATTTCTAGCCACCAGGTGCTTCTTGACATTTTCTGACGGATGAATAAATTGATAGAGCTATTTATTATCATCAATACTATGTCAGTCTATCTTAATGTTAGGTCACTTGAGCATTAAAACATGTGGAAATGTATGTTTGCACATTTATACTTACATCTACACAAATGTATGCAAACACAAGGCAGGTTTGGAAATAATAAAAACCAGTGATACTGCAATGTTGTATAAAACTCCATAAGAAATGCAAACCCATATTTGATAAAGTCATGTCAAAAATGAAGTTTTAACTTTACTCCATTACTTTTGCATTATATTTTTTTTATAACAAAAATTAATCTGTATAAATAATTTTAAAAGTGTTAAATTTAACACGTTTTAAAACAAGTTTTCTTACATTTGGATCAATTTCAAGCAGTGTAATTTAAATTGCATACTGCAACCCTCATTGATGAAAAACACAATTGAATGTTGACTCCTTTTAAGCATAAGAATTTTAGACATTAAAGAGTCATGGCAGTCAGCTGCCCTGTTACTTCTTACAATAATGAAAAAGAATAGACATTTTAAACACAATCTTACTGACAATGGTCAATGATTCCTAACTATCAAGAAAGATATGCAATATTCTATTTCAATACATAAATTACAGCAAGTGAATGTTCTAAAGTGCTCCAAAATTCAAAATGTTCTAACAGAATGACCTTAAAACACTATTTAATAAAACATTTCTATTTCTTATTTTTCATTAAGTACTCTAAGTGTATTAATTGCTTTGCTTTCTTACAGAACTCATGTATTTTGTTGATAAAATTCAACAAAAATAATTACTAATGTGATTTGCATTACTATTTTCAATAAATGGGAAAAGTTCTTTGTGAACCTAAGGGTCTGCCATATCAGAATCGACATTCTGATGAAGGCTTTTCTTCAAGCTTTAAATGCTTTTATGAATTTCAGTGACAAGATGAGAAATTAAACCCATTCCTTGTGTTTGATATTTACCAAAGCTTTTAAAAACTAGTTTTGAAATGCTTTCAATGCAGATTTCTTCCTTGGAAGGAAAAAAACCCCTTTATTGTATGGGGTTACAGACTAGGCGACAACTGAGTGAAACCAGAGAATCAGAAATGCAGCAACTCCCAGGCTTACCTCAAACTCAGCATGCTTGTGGACATCTTCAGCTCTCTGTCGGTTCAAAATGAACTCTGCTTCATTTGCAACACGCACTATATGGTCTTTCATTGCATGACATAATAATCTACAACAAGAAAACTCAGAATCAGTCTTTGTATTTGATGCACTTCCAATAAAACTATTTCAGCAGATTCACTTAAAATAGAAAAAATTAAAATTAATGAAACTACTGTACTTGAATTGTCAAATTAGTTGACATAAAAAGTTAATTTCATACAAATTTTTCTGCATTTGTGAAAGCACAAAGAAATGACAATAAATGGTAAAAAGATTCCTATTTATTATTGAAGGGAAAGGTTCATTATAGAAGTATTATACTTTTAGTATGTTTTTAACAACTATCTCAATATGAGTAATGCATTATCATTTAAAAAATCCAGACAACTGTTCAAACTCTTATTTGTACCATTATATCATTAAATAGAAGTATTCCAATTTCAGTCTTAAACAATCATGAGATTACTGAAGATCTAAAATTCTGTTAAAATTGCAAAATAATATCAGTGATTTTCATATGTTTTTCAAACACTAGAGTGAAAGGTGCTTTGTGTTTCCAAGTTTTCAAGGTATCAGAACTAGACAAATCTTACTTAAAAAGGAGATAAAAATAGATTAAGACAGGACTGAGAACGAAGACACCTTAAATTAGGACTTTTGTAAAGACCACAAAATGCCATGAGATGCATAACAAAACTGCAGCATAAACAACACTGTGTTGTTAAAAATGGTGACATCTTATTGGGCAGCAAGAATGGAAGCAACTGCCTTCTTTTTCCTATAGTCCATATCTAGGGTTGGCCATTCTATTATGAATTACTCTGATCTCTTTATCAGCAGGGAAGAAATATCTTTCAGGATGAAATGATCTGACAGATCTGTTCAGGGTCGGGAAGAATTGTTTCTTTTAGTGTCAAATTGGAACATAGTCTTGGCTCCTTTGGTGTGCTCTACCATTTGTGAAGGAAGGAAATCACTTACCCTGAGCTAATATTTAGTATGTGTGTGTGGCAAGGAAAGACAAATGTTGGGCCTCTGCTTAGAGATAAAGACAAACAAGCTTGGATCAAGGTTTCACATTTAATATTCATGCTTTTAATAACCCTTTTTATTAAGTCTAATTCTTTGCTATTTTTGAAAGAAAATAGTTTTTTTGTAAACTAAAGCTGAAAGGCTAAAGTTGTCTACATTGTAGTCTTCAAAACTTTGCCTTATTTTTAATCTACCCTCCTGGAAGATATGCTTCAGTATTTTACTAATGTTAAGTGTTTAGATTTTGGTTGTTAGGAGGTAAGTGTAGAACTGCCTTTAGATATGGATTAGGAGAGAACATTAGCAGGAGTCAAGAGGATTGGGCCAGACTCTTCAATGGTGTCCAGCAACAAGACAAGGGGCAATGGGAATGAACAAACACAGGAAGTTTCAACTGAATATAAGGAAAACATCTTTACTTTGTGGGTGACAGAGCACTGCAACAGGGTGCCCAGAGAGGTTGTGGAGTCTTCTTCTCTGGAGATATTCAAAAGTTTCCTGTGCAACCTGCTCCAGGTGAACTTGGTTTAGCAGGGGGTTGGACTAGATGATGTTCAGAAGTCCCTCCCAACATCACCCATTCTGTGATTCATGATGTAAATAAGCTTCTCTAGAATGAAGAATTGTTTAACACCTCTAACAAAATTTTGCATCACAGGTCTTCCTGAACTTTTCCATATGACACTAATGACCTAGAAGCAACTAGCTAGGACTTCAAATCTGAACACACAGATTTCAAGTGTCTACTAGCTGCACATTCCTTGCTGACTGAATAAGCTATGGACTAAATGGAGCACAGTGCAAATGGTCCAGCTGTGGTCCAGACAAGAATTCTAGTTCTAGATTGTGGGAGACTGCTGGGCTATGGACAGCTTTGGTTTTGAGAGGATGCTGCTGTAGGCCTGGGAAAGCAGCAGAAAACACCACCTTTGTCCTTGGGCCAGGCCTGGGAAAGCTGAAGAAGGAGAAAAACAACTGCAGAAAACAAGAATATGTTTTGGTCTTGCCAGCACGAGGAGAGATGCCAACTACCTATCAGAAGATGGTTTAAGACTCATGGACAAGTATACCTAGACAATGAGATGCAGCTTATATGCGCATGGACAGTAGAAAAAGAGTGTAAAAGGATAAGCTTGTAGTTAATAAAATGGCTTTGCCCTTGCTTGCAAAAAAGCTAACTCTGTTCTGTTATTAGTCCACCACACTAGATGACTTTAGGTGAATGGCTATAAGATTTCCCTACCACCATGAACCTGGTGAGAAAAGATGAAGACTAACTTCAATCAACTAGGTATATTATTTAAGACATCTGGACAGGGGTTTTATACCTCAAAAACAAACCCAAAACAACAAACCCAAAACAACCCAACCAAAACAACAACAAAACTCACAAAACAAACACAAAAAAAGAACCCCTGTTCATGAACAATGATAAATAAATATTATATTCATCTTAATTGTATTTACCTGTGGTAAGAAGTGTTCACATTCTCTGTGCCCTTTTATGCACTACAAAGGGACTTCAAATGATCCCCAGAGAATGCTAATTTGCACAACTTATAAATAAACTTCTTGCCAATACACAGCGAAAAGTCTCTGGCTGCTTTACAGAATAAAAAAAATGTTTATAGACATGGAGCAGCCGATTCAAGTCAGACGGCTGAAATTGCTGGTGACCCCAGATTTACCTCCCACTCCTCTAATCCTCCTTTCTGCTACAGAGGCTGAGAGACCTGATGCATTTGAAAACAACTTTGGAGTTGCCACATCTTTTGGACAGTACATAAGCCAAACTATGCCATACTTCAGGTAACCTTGAAATGTCAAAGGTTGCAATGGTCCAAAGTCAAGAAGATGACAAATAAGAGGTGATTAATGAACAAGCCTGAGCACTGTGTCCTGACTGCCTACAGCATTGAAATAATTAGCTGAACTTCCACTCAATTTTTTGGCTCACTCCAATCCAGAAAACAGAGGCATTGTCCAAAGGATAGTTTCTTGAAGACACAGTGAAGAAACCTATTCAGTTTAAACTCACTCTGATGCTACCCAAGAAAGTTCTGCAGGTGTTTTCACACCATGCCCCAGCACATGCAGAACACATCATTCAAGAGAGTAGTTCTCATCTCAATCCAAACAATCTGAACTAAACAGATAAAATAGTAATGACATCTTAGGGTGAAACTGGAATCGTGTGGGCTTCAGGGAAGAACTGGATTAAGTGCTGTTTAGGATGAATGAAGATACTCTGCTCCAGCAGGTGCTAACCTTAAGCAGTATGACCATAGGCCAGTCCAAGCTACTTGGTTTCATTTAAAACTACATACCTGCTGTCATCCTTTTTGTTTATTGTCAAAAGTCTTATCTGTGGGATATGTCAGTATTATTTCAACTGTGTCTTGCCAGTTGTTTCATGCATATCTCTATCACTGCTTGCAATGTCTTCAAGAAAAAGATGAAAATTTGTTTGTATGGTCATTAACAAATTGGGATTATGATCAAAGTGAGGCCACAGCCTATAAACACTACATAATCATTATATCATATTGCATCTATGTGTGCTAATAAGGGACATATTGTAATTCCCTTAACTTAGGTGCTTCTATGCATCTAAGACAGAACTTCTGAGACTAGATAAACTATGCTTTTGCATCTAGAAGACCATTAGTAATCACACGAGTCTTAAAATCACTTGACAGAAAAACAGACTTTTGAAAAAAGGGAAAGGCTATCATTTAGAAACCTTGCATGCCTCCAAAATGCCTGAAATCATCCTTGGCGTTGGATATTTTGCTTTGTAAGTGCAATAATGTAGGGCTGAACACAGAAGCATAATAAATTAAAGCAGTTAAATATGTGTCCTAGTTACAGGGACCAGGACCAGTTTATCATTATGTGGGTGTAACCAAAACTGTGTATTCTACACCCTCAGTGTCATTTGTGATGGACTGTTAATAATGGATTGTTGGCAGCAGCTGCCCAGGGCACACCTGACTCATCAGGCTACAGGCTGGATGTTCAAAGAACCCTGCTAGGCATGGGGATGTTTCTGTCTTCACACCAGTGACTCAGGTGTGATAACTCTCCTTTGGGGAGGCATCAGCACCTTCACACTCAGCCTGAGGGGTCATGTCCGCTAATGGGCCATATATAATTTTGGGACTTCGGGTACCCATCAACAGACCCAGAAGAGGACCAGAACTTCAACAGGACTGCGACTGACACTCTCAAAAAGACTACAGATATTACTTCGACAGAATTGTGACCACCATCCTCACCAACAGATTTTCTTTCCTTTTACTTTGCACCCAGGGGGACCACATGGCACTCAGCACAGGGGCTAATGAACACAGTTCTGTTTGTGTCCCAGGGTGCCAGGTTATACATCTAGCCTTCTGGGTTAAAAGCAGTTTTCTCTGTATCACTGTATTTATTGTAAACTTTTTAGTAAATTGTAACTCTAACTTGTGATCTCTCTTGCCTTGGGTTCATTTCTCCCACCAGTTTACTTTTAAACCAGCACAATCTGTCATCTTATCATTGAATGGCAGCTACTAAAAGGTTAGGGAAGCAAAGTCTTACAGAGATTTTTGCTAAGGTACTTGCTTCTGTGCTTGCTCTACTTGTTCAAGGACTCGTTACTTTTGGAACTTTAAGCACTCTGTTTAAAAACAATTTTTGGTACTGATTTTCACTTCTAACTAAAAGTTACCATGTATTCTCAAACTACATTTCTATTAAGAAAAAGATGTAAAAAGTGTTATTACTGTTGTATCTGCATTAAATCATAGCCAGCTAACTCTGAATCTCAAATTCATATAGACACAGCACTGCTCAGTGTACTGACCTAACTGGTTTACTGATTTACACCTGATAAACATGCCTGATAATGTTGTCATCCTTTGGATGCTAACCAATTTATCTAAATCCTTATTAACTCCATCACATGCATGGCGTAGGATTAAAAAAAAAAAAAATCTCTGACTTTTCTGGCATGAGAAAATGTGCTTACAACTGTCTTTTGGATTCTCAGAGGGGAAAAAAAATATTCAGAAAGAATCCCAAACAAAATGAAATCTTACATTCCATACATTTAGGTTGCCAATACATTAAAAAAAATAAAAATCTTCCTTCACACACAGGAACAAGGAACAAGGACGTCTAGGTCAGCAAATTCACTCCTTCATTGCAACACATAGCTTCATCATAGAAACTCTTCATAACCTGTCTTTAGCTTATTAAAGGCATTTTCATGAAATCTAGCTCATGAAATGTCTCTTCATTGTATGAAAATGTGACCAAGTTGCCTGCATCCAACAAAGCTTTGGAAGGTTTTCTGAATGTTAAAACCCTTTTACTTTCCAGTCCAAATGCATTCTTGAGCAGTTGTTTAGAGTTGGTTAGAGGTTTTTTACTAATATAGGCTGATTTTACCTTTTCTGCAAACACATAACCAAAACTGTCAGCAGTATTCTAGACAAGTTCTAGTCCCTTTTACATAGTAACATTAATGCTGCCTTGTTCCAATGGAAATACCCCTTCTGATACAATTCTAGAATTGTATTTCCCCTTTTCTTAGCCCTATATTCTATGATTTTGCTCAAGAAAATTTCAGTGGTAGATCAGTCTTTTACCTCCTCAGACACTTCCAACAGATGCACCAGCAGTCTCTAGAATATATTTCCAAGAAGGCAAACGCCATGTACTGTTACATTATAAAATATTTATGTAATACCTTACACAATATAATATTGATACTAATGCAGGTTTGAAACCCACCCATTACATCCTGATTGCTATTTCTGTCATCTGCCTAACTACATTTCCCATCTTCAGTTTTTTACAGAGTGCTCCATTTTGAGGAAAAGTCTATCCTCTCTATCTTTCCTAAACCATCATCCTATACTGGAGTGACCAATCCCACTAAAAAAGGAGCTTGAGGCACAGGATGCACATATATTTGCTATTTTCCACACAGAGGAATGACCTGAAATTTGAGAGCCATATATTTTTGCTCTCCTTTGGAAATGAAACATGTTCTTTAGTGAGATCTCCTTATCACTGTGACTGAGTTATACCCACTGTTCTCATTTACTCTACTAAATCCTCATTCTGTCTTAGCAAGCACCACCTTCAAAAGACCTAGTAGCTAAATTAATGTTGAGACAGTGATGAATCTGGTCATACTTATAAATCTCTACCCAAGAAGTGCTTCCAAAGGGCTAAGCAGTTGTACAAAAATTTTCACCACAGGCTTGCTGTACTTTTTATACTAATTTCCAGTAATTCATGATTTCCCCGAAAGAAAAGAGAGACTGACCTTAAATAGTGTTTGGCTTTATCCTGTGTGAACATTTCTTCAGTTTTATCATTGAAACTCCTACCCAAATTACAGCCAAGTGTGCTGCTGTGTTCTTCCCAGATGAGCTGGTCTCTACCAGGAACTGATGACCAGAAAAAATCCTATCCTCTTTGTTGGGTAATTCTTACTGCATAAGGTAGAGATTAAACACTGACTTGGTAACTTATGGTTTCTCTTTACCCAGACAAGCTTGATTTCTATTAATGCCCATAAATTTACAAACTACACTTAAAGCTCCCTTACTGGAAAACAGGTTTGACTTGTTTGTAGAGTGAATCAAAGGACTTTCAGTATGGAATCCACCAACAGAGCAGTCTGAAATAACTTGTGATTCAAATCCTTCTACAGAGAAATGATCTTTCTGTACAAATACCTGTGGAGTTTCCAGCTTCACATATGGAAAATGGAAGTAAAAACTAGAATGAAGATATGCTGGTACTTTGCAACAAGCATGACAGGGCTTAGGTATCTCTAGGAATAAGAGTAAATGGGTGGCTCTCTTTTACCTAAAAAATGGAAGAATCTCAGACTTATGAGCGATAGCAGACTGGGGGCAGAGTATGTGTCAGGACGTGCCCTGGAGTCATTCAGATAAATAGGCAGAGCCTGGGAGAACTTTTTAGAATTTTGGAAATAGAGATGGTAATAAGACTATACACAACCTGTCTCTGAAACGTGAAAAACATAAAAGAGTTTGCAATACATCTAGATGTGTATTGATTGAGGTGCTATTTGTACACCTATCAGAACTGAAGTATGAAAACTCTTTTCTCACTAACTATTCTAAACTGACTTTTCTATCCTGCAGTCAGTTCTTTATAGTAATAATTTCACGCAGAGAGAAAGAGGGCTCATAAGTGTTATTCTGCTACATAAAACAACTGAGCTTACTTTAACCAATCTTTCATTTGAAAAAAACTACAAAAAACAGATCATTCCCAAACAGCAAATTTCAAAATAGATTTCAAAATGAACATTTGTTATAATTTAGCTAAGGTCTTGCTTCCTCTACTCATTTCTGAAGTTCTGCCAAGTCACATGTCCAGAGAAACAGATGTTTCTCTGACTTACTTTTATCAGATGCCCATAGATTAATTTTCCCAAAAAGCAGCCTGGAAATATGCCACATTTCCACCAAACAGTTGTTTTGACAATTATTCCTCTTAATGGTATTCATAAGAAATGTAACCTAGAGTTGCACTTGGCATCTGTAATAGGATTCATAAAGTAGTCTAACTTGAAGAGTTTGAAGTTCCTCAAGACTCAGTACTGCTATAAATACTTTGAAAGTAAATTCCTATAAACATTAGAAGGAAATGTCTAACACAGAGGTCTCATTTCCTGCTGTTATGGGTTTAAGGTTGCAGAATTTTCCCTTTCCCTCACCCACCTGGACTGGGAGTGAAGCCTGGAGCGGAGGGG
>JAWWEU010000001.1:50716397-50743713 GCA_035583155.1 Acropternis orthonyx | reverse complement strand
TGTGATTAATCGTGTGGAGTCCTCTGTTCTATTAGCCCCCAGATATCTTAGTTTTCTTTTTCAAACTAAGACACCTGCAAAAGAGCAATGATGACAAATTCCCTAGAAAACGGTTTGAAATTATAGCACACAGAGACCAGCTACTGGACTACAACATGAGCACATTGGCAAGATAAATGTCATAGAGGGTAACTATTAATGTTTTGGAAATGTCACAGAAGCTGTAACAGACTCAGTGAAACTCAGATTTGAATAAAAAGAATCTATTCCACTACTCATAAAGATTTTCTATTTTGCATAAGAATTTTCTAAATCAAGAGGAATCTGTCTCTCTGAAATGGTGACCATTCAGTAAAAATTGAAGACCAGCTGTTACAACTGAGATGGCCTGTATCTTATTATCAGCCTTCCCTTTGAGATATGACCTGATCAGGCAATACCAGAAGGTGAGAGGACACCTCAAAACCTCTAACAGATCTAAGAAATCTAGTTATACTGACCCCACAAGTACACATGGTTACCATAACAATGCTTTGTCTAACACAAAGTGACTATTACTCTGGAGGTGAGACAGCTGGAGATAGGACTACATCTGGAGTAAAGAATATGAGATTATAAAAAAGCACATCTAAACAGAGAGATCAAGCTTGAGCCTCAGCTGGAGTAGAAATACAGACATTCAGTGCCCAGTTTTACAGAAGCATCTATGACACGAATCCTCTACCAAAGGAAGATGACATGTAGGCTAAATCTCCATAAACCAGCCACTTACAGTTCATAAAAGATTCCTCCAATCAGAAGTTATACTTGGTGAGGGTGACAACAAAGCAAAAGAATTTGGTCAAATACAGAACAATCAAACATCTTTGATCCTATTTGTATATTGCACATGTGTGCTACTGCTTCCCCAGTGCTATTTTCTGACTGTATCTGCATATATTGGATTTTGCACATCAAACTGGAATCCTTTGCATGTTGTTCTGCTAGCCCTCAGCTATGCAGTATCTTCAATGTCTGAAGATCAAGTATCTTAAATTTCTGGATGATTCAGGTGAGCTCCCCATTCTGTCCTGTAACCAAGATCACTGTCAAAATAGGCAAAAGGAACAGCATCCTTTCTCCATTGCTTTTGAACCCAGCTGCTAAATGAGTTTTTTGAGAGCTATTTAGAGATCCAACTGTAAATGCACATCATAAACTGCAAACGGCAAGTGGCACTATAGGTGTGCCTTTTAAAATAGGGCCTGAACATTTAAGGACTGCAGACAGTGAATAATGACTGTGAACTAATTTACCACAAATCAAACATACCAGAACTGCCCCACTGCAACAAAGGATGTCCAAAAGGAATTTTGCTGTAGTTACCCAACAAACCTAGCGGAGCTAACATGGAAAGAATGTAAGTCTTTATTAACCTCCTTTCAGGATTTAATCAGCAATTCATCCAAATTTAAACAAACACATATTTCCAGACTATTTAAGCATTCTGTAACTAGTTCAAAACATTTCAACAAAACAAAGTTGAAAAGAAAAGGGCCTCCTGTGAATTTTAAGTATGCTCATAGATCCAGGTAGGTGGATATGCAAAAGTATTTTCATGGCTAAAGGCAGAAAGCAGAAAGAGATGAAATTACAAGAACAAAGCTTACAATTTCAAATCTGATATTAAATACAGTCTTGTGTTTCCTCAAATTTATATTACAATTATGACTACTCCTGCTATTTAAAACAAAGAAATTCTGTAAAAAATAAAGGAAAATATTTTAAATGAAAGGAAAAAGTCATCTCTTTAAAGAGGTGAGTGTTGTGAAAACATAAAGGGGGAAGGAAATGGAAGATGAGGATAGTAATCCAATTCTGAAAGACTAATAAATAATGACCTGTAACATCCATCTCTTAGGCAGGAGAGATCCCTGAGATACTCCACTTGTCAAAGACATCAAGCTAAGGTACAACCAATTAACTACAACCTTCAGAGCTCCTTTAAGTAATAACTTTTTGACCTATTTAGCTGTCCATCCATTCAGAATGTAGAGTTCCTACTCTGATAATGAGTATTGTGGGGCATGGAGTGAAAATCTTGCCAATGTCAAGGTAAGTGATGTTCACTGCTATTGCCATGTCCACAGATCTGGTTGTTTTATCATAAAAGGCAAACAGGTTGGCTCAGTTTTGTAAATCCACGTTGATCGTTCTCAATTACCTTCTCTTCTGTGTGGCCAGAAACGTGTTCCAAAAGGAACATGGATTTCCATGGAACGGAAAAAAACTGATGAGCTTATAGTTCTCCAGATCTTGTGGACTGTTTTAAAGATGAGTGCATTTGCCTTTTTCTGGGCACCTGTGATGATAGTGATCATCAAGGACTTTCAGCACATCACATGTATCTCCTCAGGTATTATGGACTTGTATGGGACCAGTTGTCTCAAGGAATTCTTGACTCAATCCTTACCCACTGTTGGTCCTCCCTGAACTCTTTCACTAAAGACAGAGGCTTGAGAAACTTTCAAGACTGAGGCAAATAAAGCGGAAGCATCTCAGTCATATCTGTCACGAAATCATAGATCCCATTCAGCAACAAGCCACATTTCCCTTGGTCAGCCTTCTAATGAAGCTCTTGTTGCCTTTGATATCTCTTCCAAGTCTCACTTCCAGTTGACCATTGGCCATCCTGACAACATTCTTTACATGCTCAAGCAGTGTTTCTAAATTTCTCCTTTGTAGCCTGTCTCTACTTCCAGCTCCTGTGTACTCTCTTTTTGCATCACAGCTCTACTGTAATTTCCTTGGCAAGCCAAACTACTGTCTTGATACATTTACTTTTTTCCTACTCTTGCACTTGGACGATGCTGTACTTAAAAGCTTGCCACCTTTCTAGAGCTCCACTGACCTCCACATCTGACTCCCATGGAATCCTACCAACCAGTTGCCTGAATAAGATAAAATCTGCACTCATGGAAGCTATATGCTGCTACTCTCCATTCTCACTTCTCTCAGGATCTTTAACACCACTGTTTCATGGTAACTACAGCCAAAGGTACCATTAATTACCACATTCAAAAACAATTCTTGCTTGCTGGTAAATAGCAGATCCAGCTGTGTGTCACTTTTAGTTGTTCCATCCTGCATCAAGAAGTCATCTCCAGCACTCTTCAGTAATTGTCTTAATTACTTGCATCCCACTTTGTTGCACTTTCAGAGGTTGCCAGGAAGGATAAAGATTCCCATGAGGAAATAGGGTTTGTGATCCAGATACTTCTTCAAAGTGTTTAAAGAATGGTTCTTCCTTTCCCTGACCCTGAATGGGTGGTTTGTAACAAACTCTCACCATGATGTCACCCTTATTGGATTCTCCTCTCATCCTGTCCTTATCAGCTAGTCTGTCAATCAAAAATCTGAGCTTCACAGAGAAGGCAACACTCATTTGTTGCTTTCTCTGCCTCTTCCTTGTATCTGTCTATCACAGCACTTCTTGTCATGCAGTGCAGGCTGTCTCACCAAATCTCATTCATGCATTCCAGTGATGTCATAGTTTTGTGATTACATGTGGAGTAATTTCTACTCCTAGTTGCCCAAGCTATTTGCATTTGTGTGCATATTTGCTTGAGTTGGATGCTCCCATCTTATCTCTTGCTCTTGTCCATGTACACCCTTTTCTTTTGACCTCATCCATCACTACTCCACTTCAATGTGGGCTGTAGTCTCCTCACATATCATTCCTAAAGAAGTATTTTCATGTCTCCTCTTACAGTCAACATTGCAGATGCACCCAGTTCTTAAATTAAGAAGCCTATTTATGTATATACCCCAACATAAAGCTGAAATCCTAATTAAACTGCTGTCAGTGAAGCTCTTGACATGTGTGATACCCTCAACATCACACATTCATAGTATGATTAAAAAGAAGCATAAAGTTCAAGATTATAACCAGGATGCTACTAAATCTTTCAGGTATATTACAGACCTTGAAAGCATTAATTTAAATCTATAGTCAGATCTCTTGTTATACTAAACACTAACTAGCAGTCACAATAATTCTATTTTTAGAAAGCTGTATAAGAGTGTTTGTAATACTGAATTCTACAAATATGTGTTATTCAGATCTTCCTAACAAAACATTTTCTAAACCAAGAAAAACCAGAAACACAGTAAATCAAACAATTTAAAATGAAAAGGCAATTTATTAAAGTAACAGGAACATAGATGTTATTTTTTAAAACTACAACTAAACTATTCTATTTCAGAATATTTCTAATAAAGTCAAGGATCAGAAAGAGATTCAAATTATTTCAAGAAAAAAAATAACAAAAGCTAGGTACTCCGAAAATCGCCTTATAGCATCCATATATTAAGACACAGACATCTAATGAAAGACAGTAAAAGCCATGGTCCTCTTCATTGCATGCAAACCTTTCCCTCCATGTTCAGAAGGAAGCTCTTTCTCAAAACTGTTGATTTATTACCCAGATCTCTCAAAATCTTGCTTGGAAAGTCCTTCAGAATATTTTTAGTCTTCATTTTTTTAAAAAAATAATTTAAAATTCAATCATTATTGCACAGTGATTATATGCAATTTTACATCCCATTAACCCTGCTTTGTTTTAATTATAAAGATCCTTTGTTAGATTCCTTTAAATGATCCAGTTTATAATTTCAGGTTATCCTAGGGAGCACTTTAATTCAGCTGCACATTCATCAACTGTTTATGTCCTGTTAATTGTTGACAACTGCACAGTTGCATTCTCTAGCTATGATTGATGAATTGCATTCACAGGTTTAGCTATTAAGCAGAATAAATATTTATAACAATTTTCAGTTAAAGGATTGTTATCTTTATACCCAAAAGAGTAAATTAAAAAAAAAAAAACAAAACCAAAAACGGGCTGATTGCAAAGAAGTGTTCTAGCAATGCACATGGACTTGTTCTAAAACACCTTTCTGAGAAAAGTATACAGAGGAATATGTGTCCAAGGACAGTGTGGTTAGACACTCCTTTGACTGGACTTAATCAGCGGTTCTTAAATACTACTTTGCTTTGAAAAGTCATTGTTAGAGGGGATTAGAAGGTCCTCTGGTATATTAATACCTGACTGCTAAAAATAGGCAGATATGGGACTTGTTCATAAGGATCATTATATCAATAGCTGTGATGCAACAATATCTGACCTCAGTATTCTGGCTGAGAAAATAAAGGTCAAAATGGTATTGCGTATTGCTATCCAAGAACATAACCTTACTATAATTATTCAGCCTATTGCCAGGTAATATTTATTGTATAATATTCAGTACATAACCCACTCAGGTGAAACCTATTATGGTATAAAAACTCATACTGACACTTCACAGCAAGAAGAATTTGCAATGGAAGGACTTTCATACTGCTGTATTGTGGTGTAACTTCGGTGTGCACAGGGAATCTAGGAGAACTTACATCAGCCAAAAATCAGGTAATAATCTACATACTCCTGTTTTTTGAATGCTCATATTCCTATATTTCTATACTCTGATGTTTTCTAAACTTCACTTTAAATAAATGCATGAATTAACCACTGAAATATCAGCTAGACAAAAAAATATCCTACAATAGAGACTTGATACTTCACTTTTGCAATGAGATATCGATGGAGAAAAAAAGAAATCACACATAAAATGACGTCTTCAACTTATTTGCTTTCTTTTTCTTTTTTTTTTTTTTTTTTTAACTGCACATGACAAAACATGTAGATTCAAATGGATATAATGCATTGGCCAATACGAGTTACACACATTACACAAGTGGCTCTGTTTGTCTTGGGTACTCCACTACCAGGAAGGCCAAAGAGTCCTGCTTTGCTGCCCAGCTTGCTGGCTGGAAGCACTGACAAACATTGCACACAGTTGAAGATAAACACACCACCAAAATTACTTGAGGACTGATAATAAAGTATTATAAAAATTTGCAAAAGCAAGGAAGTTCATATAAATACAGTGGCATGTACATTTTACAGGACTCAAATTGGACCAGAAATTCTAGATAAAATAATTCATCATGAAATAATAGTATAGAGAAGTACATCTGTAAAATGAATGCTGTGCTTCTAAAACAGATGGAGCAGCAGATGGGTTTACAGATTGGGCTCCCTGGACTCTCTGGGTAAAACAACCTTGCTGCTCTGAAGAATGGTGGTTCAATTCTCAAATAACCCCAAACTTATATACAGTTCATGGGAACTCTACTTCCCTCTGTCAATAAACAAAATTTTCAAAATTTACACACTTCCAAATGAAATATTTAAGTATGTATACAACAAATCTCTTAATTAAAGCTAATTTTTCACAATCTTTTTGGAACAGATGGTGAGGAAGTATTATCACCCAATGGAATAAATGCAAAATGACTACTTGTTCAAAAGCTTTAAAATTCATTACCTTCCTTCATTGATGAGCTCAATAAATGCAAGTCCTGCATTCTTCTGAATAGAATTTTGCCATTCCTAAGAAGATAAAATATAACATGATCAAAACCCAAGGATTTTCAACCACATATCTGAAGCTGGCCCTGATGACTTCCTAAAGAGATTGAATTTAGGCTGAACTTCTTAATTTTTTTCCCCCAAAGAAGAATGACCTGATCATTTAAAAACTGAAATTCATTCTGATTTTCAAATAAATTTTAGGTGGTTATATCATCTGTTTCACCCTTAAGCAACTTTTGTTTTCCTTGTCCAGAGAATACAAAAACACATCTTGTTTCTCTGGTGCCCATGAACATAAGGGCAACAAAGTACCACAGCAGGAGTTTCCTCAGGTTGCTCCACGGTTACACCTTGTACACATAACGATGTAAGGAAGACAATAGTCTGTGTTCCACCCATCCCTCCTTGAGTTCAATTTTTGCTCTTTCCGATTATAAGTGAAAACAAAACCAGTGAGTGATAGCAAACTGTTTTTTTAAAATTCTTTTACTGTTACCATGGATTTCCTAGATGAAATTTCAAACCAATTTAAACCACCTAACTGATATTAAAAGATAACAGGCTTTTACTTCATATACCACCAAGTTAAAGAGAAAATTCTCAACACATAACAAACAGCATTTTGTCAGATAACCCACTGTCTCTATCACAACAACAGATTTCTGATACTTGAGATGAAAAAAAGGTTGAGATATCTCTCTAGCAAGTAAAGATTACTTCCTTTTGAAACAATTCCTTAAAACTGTTTTTTAAGAGTAATAAACATTTCCTTTTGATCACAAAGAAAAAAAAGAACAAAATACATTAGCTGGATTACTGTTCATAGAGAAATTTTTGAGTCTGAGACTTCCTGTTATAAACAAAAATGTGTAGAGAGAGTTACAGTTACAGGACTATTCTGTTTTACATTAAATTTTTTTCCAGGACTAAAAAATCAGGTAGAAATTCCCAGTGCTTGTCTCCTGATATGGGGAAAAAAAAAAAAAAAGATGGCCTTGCATAGATAAAGAAATTTTGTTAAAGAATAGCTCTGAAATCTAGTCACTAAGCAGCAAAGTGCTTCTTATTGATTATATGAAAATTCACAGATTAGACCAAGCCGGGCATCTTAAAAAAACCCCAACAACAATAATCTGGCACTCATGACTGACTTTCTAAAAGGCAAACTACTAAAATACCCAAATAATGAACATACTCTTGACCAGTCACAGAGCAGGTAACTCCTGGTTAGAGAAGACCGAGTAGCAGCACTCAAGGCTCTATCTTGTGAGCTGAAAAACCACTGCAGTAGGTCCTTTCTTCAGTGTTTTAATTTTGGTAATGCAGTAACTGAAGGCAGGCTAACTTTTAGAAGCACTTAAATCACCTTGGTTAAAGCACCTTAAATCACTCTGAGAAACTAAGAATGAAAAATTCAATTGCATAAACACAGGCACCTTGTGACATTTTAAGAAGCAAAAGTCTGGGTGAGATAGTGTTCAAAGTGTAGGTTGTTTTTTTTTTTTTTTTTTTTTTTTTATCAGAGCCTGTTACTGTACACTATAACAACTCCTATTAGCATTCTCTTTTGAGATACTTTTCTGCACCGCAGCTGCTATGACTTTGCAGACAGGAAAGCAGAACTGGTATGACTACAAATCAGGAAAGAAGTGGAAAAGACAGAGGAGAAAAGAAAAGGCTTTCTAAGACAGGTAGAAGAAAGCAGGCTAATTAGGTTTTTAAAGAGAAGCAGAGGGTCTACCTGTGTCTGCAAAAGAACATGAGATTCTTGCAAGTATTTTGTCAGATCTTCCTGCTCAGTGCAAATGTCTCTGATTCTACAGGACATCCAAAATGGCTAACTGGATTTTACGTGACATATCTTAAGGTACCTAAAAAGCCATCTATCCAAAAGATATCTATGTGGAAGGTAAAAATCTCTTCTTTTGACTCCATAAGCAGAAAATCTCACTGATTTATCTGAAGTAATTATTCACGATAAAAATGTCTGAAACCTGCCCAACTATCTACAAAAAACTGGTGAAAAACATAATTACGCAGAACCAGAAAGAAACCAGGACTCGTGGTTTATGCATTGCTTCATTACAAAGTAGCCACCAAAAGATTCACTACAAACTCTCAACCCTCCATTAATCCACAAATAAGGGAATAATTATTACTACTACAATTTCCTTTCACTGTTAGGCATAATTTAACATACCAGACTCATGATCCTGAGAGATGACCTGTACTTGTGAAGAGGAACCTGGCTTTCGTTAATCCAGTTTCTTTTTAAAGAGATGCAAACATTAGATTGAAATACTGAAAAACATCAGCCTGACAATTGCCTTTGCAATGGCCATTCAGATGACTGTGTGTGCTTTAAGAACTGAATTAAGATGTGGAACAATTTTGTTTATATTATCTTGGATTCCACAGAAACCTTTCTCAAGCTTGAGATGCAAAAGAAGCGGAAAGATGAACACCAAATGAAAGGGACATAGTGACAGTAGTTGGAAGATTTATGCTACAGCCAAGTAGAATCATGGCATAGACATTTGCTCATTAGCAGCTAAGTGCTTGAAAGACTACACTACATCTCATGTGGTTTTGGTGTAGTTTATATCATGAATCTTCTGAGCCTTTAAAAAAGAGCTGAAAGACTTTTCTGCGCCTCAAAAATGCGGATGCCAATTGCAAGCTGAAGTAACAGAAACCTTCAAGAAAATCATGTACCAGAGAACTGCTTCTATACAGGAATGCATTGATCTTTCTTTCCTTGGGGTTCCTGCTTGACTGCGCAGTGGGGATGACTATTACTGCCAGCAGTGCACCTCTCAGAACAAGGTGGGGTGTGGAAGACTAAAAAACAGAGGCACATTTAAAGACTGGCTAACACAGATCGTTTTCAAGAATGATGCCATCACTTTTTTTTTGTATTAAAAACAGAAAGAAAACTAATTTTTAACTTAATTCATGCTGAAACAAAAAAATTCTCTTCATAGGGAATCACTAAACAGTATAATTTTAGATTTTCAGTTCAAATACTTCCAGCATGGCTATGTTCTAAATATTTTATTTTATTCAAAATTCTATTAAAGACATAAAATACGTACTAAACTATTAGGATAATTGCAATTGCTACCCTCCTGTCCACACCTAATTTTTCCTTCTTGTCTATTCTGTTGTCACTTGAAAAGTATTGCTTCATACAGAATGCATCAGTACAACTCCCTGACAGAAGGTTCAGACTGAATACTTCTATGAAACTGTCCACACAGAGGGGGACAGGACATGAATAACCCCGAGACGAGAGTAAAAGTCTAAAAATATTAAATAATAAACCAAAACACAGTACAGGTAATACTTGAAATTTGGTTGGTTTTCTTTTAAATCATAACATAAATTTTCTTACTCTGATATTGTTACAATTTTTACTGTCCACTTTTCAGTGTATTTTCCTAATCCTATTTTTTTTAATTCTCCAATGTCTAGTAAACAAACAAACAAACAAAAAAGAGAAAATATAAAGAGTCCAGACATAATTTATTCATAAATTTAGCAACTCTTTAATTGATAATAGAAAATTTGCACTGAAAAAATTAGTGAAAGGGCAAAAAAACCCCAACCAGGCATGGCACGCTAAGAACTTTTTTTAGTTTATATTATACTTCTTTCCAACTAAAATTTTGCTTACAATTTTTGAATTTGTATTCATGATGCTTAGAAAAAATATTGAAAAATCTTGTGATAATATTAAAAAGTAAATAATATAAAGAAAAGGAAAGGTGATTTTAAAAGTTCTCTCACACTTTCTACTTTCTGCAAGGAAATCTAAAATTGTGTCATAAATTTCAAGTCTCTCCAGAAACTGCAGTCACTGAATGGACAGATACCTGGTATAGTAATCACCTTATAATTCTCCTTCCACTACAAGGGCCACTGACTCAATCAACTGTATCTTCCTTGGAATTCTCTCTTCTCCATGTCTTATATTAACCTGAGTAATTTTTTTTCTTTTGTCATACTGAACATTTAGTGAATTTTCCAGTCTAACATACTAATAAGTCAGTTGATACCTCAAGTCTTCAATCACCATGTTTTAATTAAAACTTCTTGAGACAGATGAAATTTTATTGTATCAGCTCTATTCTGTCTAGACCCTTGAAAATGTGGAAGAAAACCTTGTGTTGAGCTGAACAGGTGCTAGCTTTTATCTGGAAAAGGAAGAGGAAATTTTAAAAAAATGTGTTTGTAATTCACAACATGCACGTAATTTTAGTTTTGAACTCCGTGTTGGGTTACTTTCTAAAGTCACCAGTAACTTCATAACCAAAACTTGCTTTACTTCACCAATAACTTTACTTGCACCGATAACTTGTTTTACTTCATTTAAGAGGAAATATTCAAAAGAAATGTTACAATATTGAAAGAAATGTTCTGTGTTTCTTTTCTGGCAGAAAACCATGTTTGTTAAAAGCAGGTAAAAACAGAATAACTACTTTCAAGATACAGACTCGTAAACTTTTGAGCACATTAGTCATAATTTTTTGAGATTATAATATTGTTTTTAAGATCACGGGACTGTCCCTACCACTCCTGGAAGAATTTATCTAAAGATATTGGAGTCTTAAAATCTTCTATTATTGTTTGGAATGAAAATCAGATCTAAGGATTCCAGTTATACTGTCTGTATTATGTCTCTCACACTCACATGTATACTGATGATAGATGATAAATAAAATGTACATTAGGTCTACTCTTTCAATAAATTTTAGATCAATTTTAGGATTTTGTGATAGGTCAAAGTGCCTATTTCCCAGAACAAGCAAGTTGCAGAATGACTGATGACATTCTCCTGGAAGGCAAATCTGCAAGTATTTGAATACTCCTGGCTTCTGGTCAAATCACAGAAAAGAAAAGAATATGAAACTTTCATAACTCTATTTTTGTCAATATGAATTTAACAATGCAACAAATGTAATAGAAAGTTTTAGATTTCACTTTCAGAAGACTATGGCATCATTTTTCCTCTACTTTCTTGACATGGAGTAATACATTAATATTTTGTTTTCTTGAAAACACACAGACCCATTGCCCTTCCAATCATCTGTGGTAATTGCCCAATTTATCTTGAAAATTAAGTAAAATATTCTCAGAGGAACATTTCATTGGTATCTCAGAAGAAAAGAGAGGGGGAAAAAAATCTACAATTGCAAAAACATTTACATTATTCAGAGACTAGGGAAATGGACACATTTATTTAGATGATATAAAATTAACCTTCATCACCTCATAGAAATTATGCATACCTTCTAATACAGACAGAAGAGAATGATATGTGTTAGAAGATACATATATCTCCATAACTTCTAGAGTGTACTTCCTGACTGGAAAAGTAATTCTTCATTTAAGAGATGCTAAAATTATGATTAACAACATGTGTTGCTACATATGGCTATTAATCCTAAAAGCCAGCCCACTTTTTACTTAACCAGTCTTAGATGTTAGAGGTAGATAACTAATTTGAAGTCAAGTTTCAAAAATAAATAAAAGGTCTTTGAATGCACAGAAAGCTACTCCTCATATTGTTTCTGTTACCCCACTCAAAACTGGGGTATATTTACTAATAGTGACGGTCTCCAGTGATGAGCTTTTGCACCCTTTCTCTCTCATCCCTTTAAGAAATATCAGCTTACTAAGACTTTCTAAGTGTTTCCCTCTGATCTAAGATCCTTTTCAGTTGTAGGCAATTTAATAGAGAAGTCAGGGGAAGACACCTTGCCATATTAGGATATGGCAAAAGTAATTCTTGCAGTTTTCTCATCCTGCCTGGTTGCCATGAATCTAGAAGTTCAGATCAGCATCTCACTGGTGTGCAGTAAGTGTCTTTGACATTTTTGGACAAAAATACCCTGACAAAGAGAGGCAAGAGAAAGGACCAGATATACTAAGATGACTCTGTTGTAAGATAAAAAAGACAACATCCTGGTTATTACTAAAAGCAAAACACAGAAGTAGTTTTCTGAGTTTATGGGAGTCTGGAAGGACACCTAACAGAATGATGAAGAAAGTAAAATTGCTTAACAGGTAGGAAAGAATATACTGATATTTTCCATTTGAAAGTTAGATTATCAGAAGCAGATGACCAAGAGAGGAAATCTGAGGTTGGGCTGGAAGACGTTTCGCACACAAACAAGGAATTAATGCAAGTCAACTAACATAAAATAAAATTTAAAAAAAAGCACAAAATCAGCACCTCTTGGAAAATAATTTTCCAGAATTCCATAAAACTAGTGAGAAATGCTGAGGGGGAAAAAACTGGCAAAAAACCCCATGCACAAAATCATAAACCTTTTCCCCAACAAATCAGTTAATTTCTAGAGCAAAAAAACCCGTATATAAATGAAAAAGTTTTCTGCTTCTCCTGTAACTAGTACTACAGTTCGTTTTGGAAATTACACTAAGGGTGTAGAACAACTTATTTCTTTATAGGCCATGTTGTGGATTGTGAAGAGCCCATAATCAACATCAAAACATAAGTACACATTGAAGCTGTACCATATTTGATACTGGATAAGGACACAGTAGAATTGTTGCTTCTCTCTTGATGGACCTTTATGTAGTCCAAATAGGATAAGAATATTATAGAAAGTACTAGCTTCAGGTACAAAGACTTAATTTATCAAACTGAAACTTGAACTTGCGTCTGTGGTAAAAGTGAAGTTATGAAGCCTCAGTTTGGAGCTACACTGCTGACATTTTCATACTCTCCTTTCTAGTGCTTTGTCCAGTGTATGAAAATCTGTGGGATTTTTTTGTTTGTTTGTTTGAATTTATTGCTCTCCCACCAAATGCCAAAATTCCTTTCTTTTATCCTGCCTGTCACAGAGGCAGCCTATCTTTCCTGTGGGCCCAGCCGTCCCACCTGCCACCTGCTATAAGCTATTGTCTTCATGGCTACTCTAGCAGTATAATCAGTTAAAAATAACTGTTTTGCTCCCAGTTAATTTTGCTAGTTTGATGTGACTGTTTTCACCATTACACACACTGATGAAAGGAATCGAGCAGCAATATGGAGCTAGGCATAGAGAAGATGATACCTCTGCCAGGGTGATCATGTCCAGAGAGAAGCCTAAACTGACCACTGAAACTGTAGCCTAAGAGTATGACTCCATTAGATGCAGAGATCTGAACTTAGAGCTTGCTGCCATGTAAACATGAGTTGCGTTTTTTCTCTTCTCCTCTGTGCTCCCAAATTTGGAATGCCGAATCCTTTTCATTGGGTAGCTTTGGTGGCTTTTGAACAAGGCTCTTAGCTTAACTCACTAAGCCAGAAAACAAATGCCGAGCAGTTTTCACATGTGTTTGTGAGTCGGTCTTATAAATATCAGCAATGGTACAAAAGGGGGGCTAGCAGAGAAGAAGCTGCAGGATGAAAGTTTTGTAGCAGACAGAGAGTTTTGTAAAAGTTTTCCAGATATACTGGAAAAAAGGATTATTGAAACAATGAATTTCTGTATTTTGCACGTGTGTCCTTTCTCTCTACAACAAATTTGAGTTCAGACTTTTGCAGTGATATGATACACAGCATTGTCTACTATTTGCACTAGTACAAAAATAAAGACAGTGGATAATCCAACAGGACAAATGGGAAAACATGACCAAAGCTAAAACACTCAAATTGTTTCATGATAAGGAAAAGAAAGATTAAAAAAGTTATAGATCTATAGGGATTTATCAACTTGAATGTCACTCTTGAAGTTATACTTAATTTTCTAAGTAGATGAAGATGGTTCACTATTTCTTAGACTTAAGAGAAGCAGTCATTATTTAACTTGTCTTCAGCGTTCCTATCGCAGTTGGTGTCAAAAAGGCAAATAGCAACACTCCTGTTAACTGTGTTGCTATCACAGTTACTCTGAAATAGCTATCCCTTATTAAAGAAAAATTAAAGACAATGAGAACTCTAAGAATACCTTTGGAGAGAGACCAAGAAGTATAATAACACTGGCAACAGGAGTAAACAGATACAAAAATATTATAAAAAAAGAAAATCTATCCTGAAAACTAAAAGATTTCTGCACAGCAGAGCTGGAGAATTCCTCCTTAAACATTTACAGAAAGCCTTGAATAAGGTATGTTTAGTATCAAGCACTGTAGACTGTGTTTCTACAATACGAATTGCACAGTTCAAGGCTTCTGGTCAGCTGGAGGGACCAAAATTTTTTTTTTTTTTTTCTGCTTGGTTTTTGTATTGAGCAATTGCCAGCTTCTGAAATCCAAGAAGTATCCCATACTTTGACACAGAATGCACATTTAGATGTGCTGGTGCCCACCGAAATCCCTGCAGTGCCTGGTTGATGGGTCCTCCTGTATTTTCAGAGATAAACCTCCCACCAAATCTTCTCAGTGCGGATTTCCTTTGAATTTACACTGGTCAGGCACATCTTTTGAGTTTTTTTTGTTTGTTCATTTGTTTTTCCACCTCTCCTTGGAGTGAGATTAATTTTTTTTATATTGTTTCAAATTTCTTCTTGCCACTTAGGATGAGGCAGGCACTCCTTTGCCTTCCCCTCTGTCACCTTCTGCCCCACTTTGGTACTTTAAAGTTTTGACTGCTGTAGTGTATACACAGCAGTATACAGCTACTGGTTTACATGTGTCACATTCCTGGAAAGTGTTTTATGGACTCTGTTGCATGGGACCAGATCCTTCAGAGATCTTTTTTGATTAAGCATGCACTGAATGACTGCTGGTGATACAGAGAGACAAGACTGGATTCAGTCCAAGCAGTTTCCAGGTTAATAGGTAAGACAATGTAGACACACAACTCATTTATGAAGCTCACACTGTTAACCAACACTTGAAAAGACTAGTTGAAACTCAATTTAATTAATTACATACTGGGGTTGTTCAAGGAATGGATATACTCTAGGTATAGTTTTCTTTATTTAAGGCATTTTAGGTTCTACAATTTTTCATAGAAGTAAATAATTTTCTGAACCTACTTAAAGCTTTATCATAAAAGGGACTTCTCTATTACCATTTCTTTGAGAGTCTCCTAATAGGTTTTATTGCCAGGCTTAAGTAAAGCGTTTTTTTTTGTTATGGATATTATTTTCCTCACTCCTCATACAGAAGTTTGTTGTGTTTTTTTTGTTTGGTTTTTTGTTGTTGTTTATTTGTGTCCTCGTCCCCGTCCGCGCCCCCCGCCCCCCCCCCCAATAAAAGCCTGTTTACAAGGAACAGCACCTAAAAGAAATCTTTTTCCTGAATATGGTGACTCAGAAGTAGATTATTTGCCTTCTAGTTTTGATATTTCCTTTGGAGGCTCCTTAATTACAATCTTGACTGAAGTTCCAGCATAGGGAGAGGAGAAATACAGAATGAATGATATACTGAAAACTACAAAATACAGAAATTTGTCAGATATTCTACATGTATATAAAATCACAAATGACATAGTATTTTTTTAAAAGTAATGATTTATCCCTATAATAATTATATTTTTAAACAGATCAAGTAGTGAGATGTCTTAAATAATAAGACAGGATTTTGTGTTTAAGAAAATAAATTTCCCTTGTTAATAGATAAGATACAGAAAAATACAACTGGCATGAGATAAAACTCCCTTGGGATACAACTACTCAGTTTCTGCAGAAGCTATATCCCCAAAGAGAAGAATCTGTAAAAGATCTGGAAGTAATTAGAAGCTATTGTAGTGTTTTGGCTAGGGGAAAAAGCAGGAAAAAAAAAGAAGAAAAAAGTAATCAAATTCTAAATCTGATGTAAGAAGGAACTACACTGCAAAAATTAATGTATTTTTTTAAACTTTATGGTTTATTGAAGAAATCTGCCACTCCAACAACAACACAGCTGTGACATGCTCAACTAGGCTGAGGGAACAAAGACCAGCTAATCAAGCACAGATCTTGTCAAACATAACACATCTTCATCCATTTTTATGTTAAAATAGACTAAATCCAAATAAAAATGCCTATTTTAGGAAAAGTGAAGATCATTATATGTTTATTATCAATTATCCAGAAAAAATTGATTTCAAGTACTTGGAGGTATGATTATGGTTTATATAAGAAATAAAGAAAACAAAGCCTTCAAATTAACCTCAGTGTTAATCTAGTGAAGCAAGTAATACTAGGAAAAAATATAACAATGCAGGCAACTGCAAATTACACTATAAGAGATTCTGAAAATACAAAGTACTACTTTTTGTTCTTCTCCAAACCCACAAATGATGCACCATCCCTACAGGAGTTTCTTTAGAACTTAAAATGTATTTTTCACTGAAACTCCAAATTCCTTTGGGGGAAAGGCTTGATTGCATATCCCTCA
The DNA here is from genome assembly GCA_035583155.1 of Acropternis orthonyx. Taxonomy (NCBI): domain Eukaryota; kingdom Metazoa; phylum Chordata; class Aves; order Passeriformes; family Rhinocryptidae; genus Acropternis; species Acropternis orthonyx. The sequence continues at coordinate 50,726,923 of JAWWEU010000001.1, read as the reverse complement.
GAGTCTAAAAGGCTGCCCATATGAACTGAATTATCCATGACATGTACCTTCAGACATTTGTAATGTGATATTTCATGTAAATTTAGACCATACCTTGGATGTGAGCTGCTGGCAATGTTGATTTTATTCAGGAGCTCAGATAAGAAAAAAAATTCTGACATCCTTGCTAATCTGTAGTCGTTAACATGGAATTTCCAACATAAAAAGCATAAAAGCATCTAATTTGCTGTAGCAAATGAAAGGAAAACAAACATCGCATTTCCCTTTCCTTTTCAACGTCTAAAGTTACTCTGTCCTGTGCAAACAAAATTGTACTTCTCAAAGTTTTTTATTATCGTCATCTATCTTTGAAGTGACACATTTCAAACTTCCCCACATAATCTGTAAAATGTCATTCAATTTGAATATGAAGGATTTACACACGTTAGGAAGAAAAGCCCCAGTTACATTGGGAATACTAAAAAACCCACAGTACTTTATATAGTCTTTCCAGTTCATATTAATTAATCTTTCATATGGGAAAGCTCAGGTAAGCACTATCTCGTTTTTTTTCATAGAGATGAGTTATCCTGATTTGCTGAAGAAAACATCTCCTAAGGTCCTAATTTCAAGTTCTGTTAGCATTAGGCTGGATTACAATATTTGTCTGTCTGCCATGCTCTTCTTCTAGCCATCTTATGTATTAGCACTTTTGTAGCATTTTGACAGATTTCTTTTGACAGATAGTTTAAAAACGTAAATAGAAAAAATAACATTTTCACTGCAGATGAATAAAACTACAGACAGGTTTCTTGACACCCACAGTATAAAAGACAGTGTTCTGTGGAGATGTGATTGTACAGAACCAATACTCCGGGAGACAGAAAGGTGAGGGGAGGAGACTGCAATTTGCACCATTACAGCCCCCTGTTGACCAGCTCCTGTAGAAACAATTAACATCACTCCACCAACAAACACTACAGCATTAGATCCTGAAGTACTCAGCAATAAAGGGACATCAGGAGACAAAATCGTCCTTATTTAGAAGACAAGAAAACAACGCTAAAGTATCAGATGGGGTATAAAACCCAAAAGCTTGCAATTTCCCCAAGTGATTAGGTAGGTGGAAAATGGTTCTTCCAAGCAAACAGGGAAGAAAATTAATATATGTTTGAAACTTCAACATTATTACAGGTATGGAATTAATCTTATTTTTAAAACAGTAAAACACTTCAAAATAAATTCCAACGTGTATAATAGTCAGAAAAATAACAAATTGATTTTAGCTGCATTTGTTACATAGCTTTACCGAGATGTCCAAAGAAAAAGCATCACAGAAAGAGCTTAAATTTCTCTCTCTTCCTCTCAATCAATATTTGAGGCAAAGTTTCATCTCTAGGGCCCTTAATGGCAGGAATTCCTGGAGCCAGCAAATGAGTAATGTTAAACCTATGATTAGATGATGAGGCCATCAAAGACACTAGACCCTAATGCTACATTCCACTTTATTCCTGAGAACTGCAGTAAAACCAAAGGCTGGGGAAGAAAGGACTGTAAGTTATTCCTTCCCTCAAAAAAATGTTTCCAGAGTGGCTAAAAAAAGGGAAAAAAAAAAAAAGATGCATGACATGAACATAGAGCTCAAATGCCTTAATGGATCTTTTGGAATTTTCCTGGAACCCAGGACTTCACCATTAGGTAACAAATTTTTCAAGTGCCCCTGCTAGAGGAGGTTTGAAGTTCAAATCCCACGGAGGTTTCCTGCCAAGGATGTATGTTTCTTTTACTTTTTCCTAACTGATACCCTCTAAAAGAGGAAGGAAAAAAAGGGAAGAAGAAAAAAAAAGGAAAAGAAGATTTAATGATTTCCTTATGTCACAAGCTTGAAGAAATGCAATCTACAGACTGGCAAGACACAGGTAAGTTGGAACACCCTCCCCAAAAATCCATTGTGAATGTTTATTATTTTCAGATAAATTCCTCAAAACTAGATCTTAATTTCAATTGCCACTAAAAACTCACTTGCTTTCAGAACATTTTTGGTGTATGATCTCACTGTGCAGCAGTGAATGCCCAAGTAAAGCTAAAAACAAGTAATTTTCCTTGACAATTATATAACAAGTTAACCTGGGCATTTTATATACTAACTTGGTTTGAGCTGAACTGGTATTATAATTCTGTGGGGAACGCGGTAAATGAAACATTGTTACGAGATTTTAGAGAAGTATAAAAACTTGTAAAGTTATTTGGATCTGCTAGGCCATTTTATTTTTCTTACATTTTACAAAATGAACAAAGTTCTAAAATGCTTGCTCATAACTGGTAATTTAAAGTAAAAGGGCATATATACAAAATTAGCCAATAACACTTCTGTCAAAACAAATAATAGCATAATTAAGATATAAATAATCCAAACAGTGTGAGGAATTATTTTAGCTTTGAATATTTTATTTGTGAAAGCAATTCAAAACATTAGATGATTTAGATTTCTGAGAAACCCATTACTGCTACACTAAAACCCCAATAATTGCCCACAGATTTTTTTAAATAGAAATATTCTGCTTCTGTCAGTCCTTGATGACTACCTAAACCATGTTCCTCTGCTTTTTATACACTGACAGCTACACAAAATATCCAAACAGTTATGTCATGTATATCAAAGGTAATAAAGTCAGCACAAAGTGAAATTTTTAAAAATGACAAATTAAAAGACAGATTTCAACATAAAATGATGACAACAGTGTCCTCCTATTTATGCATTCTAAATAAGAATGGGCTTGAAGGAGAGTTCATACACAGAAAAAATGCATCAGAGACTTTTAGAAAACAAATTCAAATATGTGTTCATACCCTGTGCGTTTATACACTGTAACCTATGGAACGTATATTTTTTAAAAATCTACAACTCATATGTTACCAGAAGTGACTAATTTCTATTTTCTTATACTGAAATGGAAGAATGAAGCAAACTGCAAGATACAACTCTTAGGCCGGCAGTAATCTAGCACTATGCAAAGAAATTAATACAATCAAACCCAGAGAATGTCTTACCTGTGAACAAAGCAGCATAACCAGTTCAACCACTGAAGTACTCGACTTCATACAAACCAGACCTGCAATAAAGAGTCAAAAATTAATTTAAAAGATCAGTGGTATTTTGCTATTATAGCTCCATGGTTTCTGAAATCAATAAAATATGTGTAATGTATATTTTTTATCATTCAAACACACTGAAACAAGTTTCAAGAGCAATTAACCGAGAATTTCAGATTCAAGAATCCTGAAATGTTCAGAAAGCATCAACGAACCACCTGGAATAATCCATACCAGTTCAGGACACAATGCTTTTTAATTAAGCATTTTTGGCATTTAGCTTAGTTCACTACTTAAATAATTAAATAATTAATTGAATATTGGTATAATCCAAAGCCATTTACAATATGATCAACATAAGTAAACAACCTACAACCTTTGAATATTAAGTCACGTGAATTCTTAAGAATAAACTAATCACTTCTTAACAGGTAGAGAGTAAAAGCCTCTGCTTAGAAATTATTTTAATTTTCATCTGGTACTTGATTATCCTGTAACTGAAAGCTTGAGTATTAATGGAAGAGGCCTTCATGTGAAACCTTATTTTTATTAAACCTATAACCCATAATTTGTAGGTAATGCTTCTTAAAACAAACCTTGAATTATGCAGTCTAACTGTTACTCGTTGTTTTGTAATTAATTTAAATCATAAACCCCTCGTAACACTGTCACTATTGGAAATAATTGTTTGCATCTTTGGAAATGTCAATTTAACTTTCTGAGAGGATGATGTCATATACAAGTATTTAAAAGATGCATTGTAAGGAGACTAGGAAGAAATTTCACTTCTGTTATCTAAAATCACATAGACTTTGATATAATGCTTTAGGGCATGGAAATACTTTGCTTGTGTTATGAAAATGATAAATTCACAAATACAAAACTTACAAGTAAGGACTAAACAGGAGGCTGTAAAGCAGACTGACCTGCTTAAGTACGTTTCTACCAACAGGGATTAGAGACAAAAGCACTACTACATAATAGTATGTATATTTATTTTGGGTAGTGGATAAATACCCTTTAGTACCTATTTTGCTAACAACCCCATCCTTATTGTACAGCAACACAGAACAAGCTGTAAGAAGCCACTAGGATTCCATTCTATCAGATATATGCGCAGACAGTTAATGAAATAAGAGGCAGATGTGCAGAGCTCATTTAGGGAGACAATTGCTGTAATTGATCAGCTATTCTCATGCTCAAGTCCTAGAGGATCAGAAAGATTAATGAGATACTTATCACCTGCAGGCTACCTCCACTGTTTGAAAGCTGACAAAGAAAATCCAAACAGACGACTGAACTCTACAGTAAAGCCAATGCAGGTAGCACAGACACATCAAATATTTCATCATAGAATGTTGTCTGGTTTACTAAGAATTCACCTCATACTCTGTAAAACTAAAAAAAAAAAAAAAAAAAAAAGTTACCTTTCTGTCACACACTCACTTATCTTTCAAACTCAGACCTCAGGTATACTAAAACATGACTATGGCAAAATAATGCTCTTAGAAACATATTCCCATGCTGCAATCTTCTAAATTTGTACTTCTAATTTTACATAAAAAGGACAAATGTATCCAGAATAGGCATCATACACAATTATGAAAAATAAACCAACTGAATTACATAAAAATGATTATGCATCAGCAGTATTTTCTTTGCGTCTTCACCAGGTTTTAAAAAAGAAAACCTGATGCAAATATACCTTTCAACGAGAAACAGAAAATTATTATTTTATTACTTAATTAATTTAATTATGGGTTCTCAACTTTCAATGACAGTTGGGGTTCTTATGCTACCTGTGTAGCTTCAAACAATACAAAAGAAAGTTTGGATTATGGACCAAAACAAACATGCCTAATATGCCACAAAGCTAGAATAAATACTCATTATTATCATTCAGATAACAGTGATGACCTAATCCTAATAACACAAGCTGTAGACATGATAAAATAGGGCCCCATTTGAAGGAAGTGATAATCAACTTAGTGGAAAATTAACTGTTTACAATAATAAGACTTTTTAAACAGCTTGATGATTCTATGGATTTAAGGAAACTGGTTATCTGACCCAACATTGATGTCTTTTCACTATTTCTCTGGACACTACTTCATAATTTTTGTATATCGCATCTAACCAGCTTGGCTGTATCATTCCAGCATCAGACAGGAGACTCAGACTGGTTTTGGTGAAATTCATGAAAGGACAGAGGAGGATACAGAACAGACATCTGGTTAGCACATCAGCAGGCCCATTAGTTGTAGCCAGTTCTGTAATTGCCTGATGAAACAACCCATTGATAATAGCCATTAACACCTCTTATAACAAGTAGCATTAAAAACAACATTATAAGAAGCTGTTTTTCATGTCCAAAAGAAACAAATAACTATCTTCCAGACCGTAGCACTTTTCACATATGAAAATACAGAATGAAATAGCAAAGCCTCATAAAAGAAGTTCATGGTGTCAGAGATGTTTGTCTCAGTCTACAGCAGAAATTTCCTGTGCAGCACTCTAGTTATAAATAAACAAAATTAGTAGTAGCCCAGACAGAAAGTGGGGAATCCTGCACATCTTGATAGGTAGAAAGAAAGAAGTAAAACCATAAATACTTTCTATTCACCTTTTAGTACTCACACCATACATTTCTTAAAGTAAAACAAAATACAGAAATGTGAAACATTTATAGCAGGGCCACCATTTTATGTTATAAGGTTCTTACTTATCCACCCCCTAATCCCACTTCAGGGACTCCTTCCAGTCAAACCATGAGGGAAAGAGTGTGCCCTCCATTAAATGCTCCATTTCCTCTCTCCTAGCTGCCAAGGGCTCTATTGTGCTTCTTCCTATTTTTGCTTGTTCCTGATTGTGCAGTTAAAACTTGAAATAAATAATGATTTTTTCCCTGTTACGCAAAACATAATTAATCTTCAAAGCCTACTGTCAGAGCTGTCACACAGTCAATAGTAGACAACGATAAAAACAGATAAGACTTAATGGAGGACAGATCCATTTTTGCCTATTAGGAAAAACTGTCAGAATGCAATCTCTGGTTTATGAAGATCCCACATCATCAAAAGCTGTAGGAGTAAGTTAAGGAAGAATCACAATCCCCGTCCTGTTTAACTTTTCCTTCACAGACCAGAAAAAAAAGATAATGTTAATACTCTTTTGGTTTTTCAAATTTGCACCATCCTCTCTTCTAGGAGGCCAGCTTGTGTGAATTGCCTTACTGCTGTTGGCATGGTAGAGGACCTAAAATAATTTTCTTCAGTGAACAGTCTGTATTTTAACAGACAAAAATAAAATAATAAAAAAAAAAGAGATAGAAAAAGTTCTGTTCTCATTTTACACATAGAAGACAGGACACAAAGGTATCTTCATAAAATCAAAGAGAATTTGTAGTATGAATCAGAATAAAAACCAGTTTTCTAATTAATTTTCTAAGTTCCAAATGCATTAACAATTGCATTTATTCTTCTTCTCTGGCATTTTGAAGGATTCAAAAGACTTTTTAGCATGTGCAAAATATTATTACTTTTAACATAGTGAGAAAAAAGATAAAAAGTTTCCAAAAATAATGGCTTTTCTGATTGAAAAGAGCACACAAATTTATTTTTAGTTCTCTTCCCCCTCCTTAACTCTAATGAGAAAAATTATTTGCAACTCAAACTAAAACTGTTGCCTGCATTCTTCAGCTGCAGATAAATTCTTCCTATACCATCTGTATCAAATGCCATTAAGGAAGCTAATGTAATTACTAAAATACAAGTGGATATTTCCTGCATACAGTGAGGTTAAAAAGGTCACTGTTTAACTAAATGGAGTACGTGCCTTTTCCATTTGCTGTTCTCAGTACTTTTCTTCATGGTCTATTCTCAGTCCATTAAATATAGCCATCAAAATTCAGCAATTTGATGGCAACAATGGCCACATATATGGATGCAAAAACTGGGAGCATCAAGTGCATGACCTTGGCTAATCTGAAATAAATGATGTATGCTTCGCAATTATCTTGAAATGCTCTGGTTTACTCGACTTCTTTTTCAGTGTTCTTCTGTTGGCCCAAAGATATGCTAATTATTTCTTTTCACTATGACTTATTAATGTCTAAAAAAAGATTAATTTCAGCTATACTGTTTTAGTCATGACTGTGGCATTAATGAAGTCATGGGTTCAAAACCTCCAAGTCACCATGTTGAACTAGTCAGCATGAATTTCCATTTTGAAGAAATATAATGTAGGCTGATAAAATCAATTTAAAAAAAAATCCTTATGAAATAAGATCATGGTTTTGAACTTCTTTTTATTATTATTAATACAATGTGTGTATGAGTCTAACTGAATACCACCACAATTTCATCTGGTACTTATCAAGGTTTGCCTGCATTTTCTTTCAATGATTTTACTTTGTGTCAACTTAAACCCTTATTGGAAATGGAATCAATTGTAATATTAGCAAAAACAAAAGTTAAATGTTTTTATAGCTCATGTTCAACTTAGGAAAAAAAGATGCAATTAACAAAATTTTAGAGTTTGAAGAAGTCTTTCACTCAATTACAGCTTCCACTTATCTGAAAAATCTCAGGTATGGCAAAATAAAAAGCTTGAAAATGTTTAATCCATTTAACCAAGTTCACAGAGGGAACTTGGTCTTTATTATTCCTGTACAGCATGTCATCAAAAATACAGAAGCTTTGTATAGGAAAAAAAAAAAGCTTATGAAAAAATAAACACATGCTATTCTACCCGTTAGTTTATTACCACGCAAAAGTGTGTTAAAGGTACCTAGAAATGAGGACAAGGATCTAAAACTAGAAAAAAATAGAAAATCAGAAAGCTCTAGAATTCTCCTTTGTTACTTGTATTTTTGTAAGGTAAGCTATTTTTAATTTCCTAGTTTTGGTGTACTTTAAACAAAACTGTATTGTTTCAAATGGTTCATTATAATTAAGAGATAATGTGGTATCTCTCCCCATAATCCTCAGTGACTTCTGTGCCATGGGACACAGTAGGCATTTTCTACCAGTAATTACCACTCACAAATTGTTTTTTTCATTTCATTATTCACTTATACTTTGTTCAGCATTTGTTAGAAATGGCACAACAAAGTTTCAGGGACATTTCACACTGATGACAGAAACTAAAGCATGTTCTGGCTGTGAAAGTACTAGCAAAAAAGTGATGGTGATGTTTGGGTTGGAAATGTGAGTTTTCCTTAATATTTATTTGTTCTCTCTAACCATCTTTCTTCTGCCAGAAAAATCTGGTGAATGATTTCTTGAAATAGTTTTCCAAATCCACCTTAGTATCAAAGAAATAATCTCAGGACTCCTTTTCTGACCATTAAAATTATTTGGATAATTTAAATCCATATTATTCCCTCTCTTTCATAGTATGTCACTCAGAGAAAACTAGTTTCAAACTGACGTTTTTAATAAATTACCACATTGCTGGTGAGTTTCCTATAGATCTGAAATGAGATAGTATGGAGAGAAAATATAAAGATAAGTGAAAAATTTGAAAGTAAATGCCAAGTATGTAAAACTTAAACTGAAACAACAGATGTTCTTATTCCAAGCAAAGCAGTTATTAGGGGAAAATGTGTATTAGCAAAATGTAAAGGTTTGCAAGATTATACTCAAAATTGGTTTTAGAACCACACATGTGTCACATATTTTGTAGACATTTAAATTACACTAATGGTCTTAATTTATGAAAAGCAAACTCAGGATTTGAAGAAAGTCTGCAGATGGAAATCACAGCCAGGTTGCAAAATAATTACAACTAGATGAAAGAAAACACTATTGCAAAGAACATAACTCACTGAAATAACAAAGTCAGGGTTATGGATTTAACAATCCCTTCAGCAGCCTTGACTGACATTACCACCAACTCTAGGGACCATGAAGGATGGCTGTATTAATACTCCAGACCATTCTTTGTATGTGTAGACCTCCTTTACAGAAGAGAAGAGTGACACAGAAAAACACAGTGAATGTGAATTTGACTCAGTGCTTTTTAGTTTATCAAGACAGTTATAATTCTTAAAGGAATTTTTTGTTTTGGTGAAATACACTGCACATTGTAAGCAATACTCTTTGTGTCTGGTACCTGGAAATCTAGGAAAGGTATCATCCAGGCCATCAAAAGAAACACCTTTAAAATATTATCAGAAATCTTTAGAACTCACATCTTAAGATATACACCTCAAATAAACAGTAACAGGTCAACAACCCACCCCATATTTTAATCTATTCAAACCCAACTCAAAAGGCTCAGCCCTTATAGTCAAATTTGCAAAACAAAACAGATCTTAATATTAGGAGAGTATTTAAAAGAATAAGAATGTTATGCAACAGTTTCTTGAATTATTTTATCAAAGTCAGAAAACCTGTACTTCTTCACCACTGCAGTTACTAAAAGGGAATCTAAATGGGGACTATAAAACATCCAGATGGAATCACAGAATGGCAAAAACCCTTGAGAGCATACCCACAGAGAGGGGATTTATTACAATGTATACATGATTTAGTTTTTAAAATTACAGACTTTGGTACTTCCATCCCATGAGCTGTAATGATATTGACAAAACTGATGCTGGTGGCACAGCCCTCTGAAGACTCCAGCCCTACACAAACCTGTGGATTTTTTGACAGTTTTCCACTAGTGTAATGGGATGCACAAATTTTCATTCATCAAATGAGAAGGAGATAATTCCACCTATAACATAAAAGACACTACCACTGTTCAGTTTAATACAGTTTAATATTTTCAAAACTGATTCAGTTTTTCACATAATGCCTGTGGTAATTTTCCATTTGGACAGTACTTCATTGGGATTTACTCAATATATGTATTTGTGTTTCCCTGTCATTCTCTAAAACAGTATTTCTGTGGACAGATTCCTTTGTTTTGAGATAGTGAAATAATTTGCTTATCCAATTGCTATATCAGAACAGACCTAAAATTTACATCAATCTAACATGCATAAATTGAGAAATTGTTCTAATCGGCATTAATTATACTAAAATATTATTTTCATATAATAGAATGTAACACAAATATTAACCACAAGAAAACAATTGCTTGTTAAATTTAGGTGAAGCAAATTTTTTTTAATGGTGTGATACTTATTATTTACTAGAATTTAATTTGTGAATGAAATGTCCTTTTCCAGATCATGTGCGAAAACATCCAAACCAGTATCACATTGTACTGCATCTGATCATATTAAATTATCTCTAATCCTGAAAATGTCTATAAAACTGAACTATTGCTTTTCTGTTGAAGTGTACTTCAATTTCAGGTAGACTTGAGTAACCTGCAAACATTTTATTTCAGCAGAAGTCTGGAAGAACAAAAAACAAAAACATCCCTACAATTACAGGTTCTAGAAAATCCAAATATTTTATTTATCCAGAAAGAATCTCAATGAAAAGCATTACATTCCC
>JAWWEU010000001.1:50628212-50716366 GCA_035583155.1 Acropternis orthonyx | reverse complement strand
CCCCCCGCAACATAACAGTCCACTGTGAAACTTAAAATATGACCTGGAAAGCCTTCTGATTACATACTAAGCTATTTTTCAAGTAAGTGGCTTAAAGTTGTGATTAAATTTCTGCCACAGCTGCTGCCCTGGAGATTTTATTTCAATGGAAGAAATAAGAAAAAAAAATGTATAAAGACATTAAAAATTAAATAAAAATGTGAAAATTTAAAAGATTTTTCAAGTTTTCTCATGTGGTATTTTCTCAAGATGTCATTCCTTTCCTGATGACATTGCTAATTTTATGATTAAATTTGTAGAAAAATTACTATATGAAAATAAGTGATACCAAACAATTTGCAATCAATACATCTGGAAAAAAACCCAGCTGTTCTGAGATTTTATTGTCTACTGATTCCTCACAGTTTTCTCCTTTCCCTTTCTTTTCTTTTTCGCTCCTTCACCTCCTTTCAAATCTGTGTTACAGGAAATACATTTTGAAAGTAATAACTCAACAGTGAATTTTCAAAGAACTATACAAGTAGAAATAGGAACATTATTTTCACTCACTAACACAAGCAACTGTTTATACTTCATACTTTCACTACCCCTATGGTGCTTTCTCCTCATCTCAAGAACCTTTTCTTATTCTTTCCAAAGCTGTCAAAAGTGATATCCTGGACAAGGTGCATCATAGGTATGACCCCAAATGACAGCCTCTGTAATACCATGCTTTCAATGAGAAGGCAGTACTCAATGTTATATTTTCCTTCGGTATTAATTTTTATTTTTACTCCTGAAATTTATCAACTTTTTCTTAGCTTCAGTCTATAACTTAGTCCTACTTGATGCCCTGTTTTCTGTGCTTATTTATTCTTCTTTTCTTTCTCTCCTATTTTTTGTAAACATAGGAATTGCTTTTTTTCTTTCTACTATTTCCTTCTAGTTCATTGTTACTTTCTTTCCTATCATTAGGGGAAGTATTATCATGGCGTTACACAACTGAAATGTGTCTGGTGAATGACAAAAAAGAATTGTGAGAAAAGGTTAAGCTGTGCAGCAATAAAACCACTTACTCTTTACTGGTCTTCTTTACTTCTTTATATTTCTTGTCTGGCAACCTTGGGGCCACACTGGGTGAACTAGTGCAGCAACAAGCAGGAAGTATAATAAAACCTCACAGAGCTCAAGCAGCTTCCTAAATTTCAAGATGACCATTATTTTAAGTAGGTGCAATCTCCCCAGTAGCAAAACTAATTTTTTTATCTATTTGAGCAAACTGTTGGTAAACTAATATTTTGCTTATACAGTAATTGTTTTCTGAGAATTCAACAACAAGGAAAAAATATATCTCCCTTTCCAAGTGAACTTTGCTGACCTTATTTGACAGCCATCAGATCTTGCTCCTATCCTGAAGCCCTACTGACAAATGGTGATCATTCTGAAACAGTGTCTCTCAAAACACAGAAACATACCGCAGTCATAAATCTCTTGAAATAAGTCGTATTTCTCATGTTTCAGTTTTCTTTATTTACTTGACAGTAACGTTGTTATGGACTCTCCCTAGACCTGCTTTGACATCACTTTGCCATCTTAATTTGACATATCACAACTGTCTCTGTTGTCTGACAAGTTCTTTCAGCATGAGGGTTTCTCATTGCAAGAAAATCTCCAGACAACAAGTATAAAGGGACTGAATCATAAAATTCCATACACCATCAAAGAAAAACATGATATGATATAAGAGAATAGATGTTTAGCAGGTTTGGTTTTTTTTCCGACAGAGGTAGAATTTAGCATAAAACTACATTGCACACAGTAAAGATATAGTATCTTACTTCTTGCAAAAATAATCCCAGGCCTGAAGGGAGTCTGTTAACATATAAATAAATCAAGCTTGATGGTTTGTTAATGTCTATGTTATAATTAACATTTTTTTCTATCAAAAAGGCTCTATAAAGAGATTTATTTTTAAGATACAAGCATAGTAGTTTCTCAAGTTAATTGAATCTAGAAGCTTTGTACAATACTCCTTTTTTAAGCCTTGAAGGTATGGAAAAGAGCACACCCATACCCAATGGGATGAACTGTAGAAGTGCCTTTAAATCATCAGGACAACTAAGGAAGTTTGGTAAACTTGGTCACTAATTAGAATGTTTCAGTCTGAGTCATTAAGAACAGGTGGTAAGTAGACACAGAGTTAAGGAATACAGAAGGAAAAACTGTGACCAACCCTAATGAGATTAATTTTGTAAAGAACCTGGACATAGAGCTCAGGCTGCATGGAAAAAGATTATTAGACTATGGTTCATGAGAAATACATCTTTCAGAGCAAAACCTGATACAGAGATGTTATTTGCACCCTATAGATTTTCAGAGCTAGGTAGTTCTCTGGAAAATACTGCCGGTATAATAAAGTAGATTGATTCCACTTTTAAGCCTTTAGAGGACAAGGGGTGGGGCAAATACCAGCCTAACTGTTTCAAGTCCAAAATCAGGCAGAGTCCCCTGCTGAGTTCTGAATGATGAATTAAGTGGAATAAGAACCAGAGAACCTCTGCCTGTGGGGAGCTTCAGTCACAGCATGAACATCCTGTAGATACTGAATACCTTTTTGGCATACCACCTCGTTTTTCTTCGGACCTGGACAGTGGAGGAGAAAATAATAAAGGGGGAAAAGGTGACTGTTAAAAAAAAAATAAAAAATTGTACAACTTAGTCCAGTGTTACCATACAGCACTGCTGTATAGCTGATATGATGAGTCCACCTACAGGCTGTGTTACAGTAGTGCCTGTACATGTTAAGAACTTTCTCCAAAATCTTTTAAAAATCATTTCCTTGAATTAACTTTAAATAAATATCTTGCTAACTTTTTGTTCTTGTTGTTGGAAAACTTACTTAAAAAAGAAAATTATTTTCCAGTAAAGCTGAAAGTTAGAACAAGAAGAAACACAGAAGGACATCTCACCTGGCTGGTGTTACAACAAAAGATGGACTATGAAGTCATCAGGGAAGGTATTCTTCTAGAGTTCTAAGGCAAAAAGACCAGTCCTTTCTAGGCCTTATGGCCTGCAACTGGAATACAGGTGACAAGTTGGGAAAAGAAACTTTTGAGAAAGCAGCTAACACTGCTGAAGGTAAATGTGACCCAAGGGTCACAAACAACTAACTCCTTTTCTTGCTCTTTAAAGGCTCCACTATTTTTGCACTTCCTTATGTGCTTTAAAAGAACAGCAATGGGCACTCTTTGGTTTCTAATAATAATTTTTTTATAGTACTACTTTCAACAGTAATTTAGTAACTTCAAACATCTAGTGGCGTCTATATTTTCAAGGATGACTTTCAGAGCTTCTTTCTAGCAAACCTGACTACTTTACACTGTTTACCAGCTTTTGCTTTCCGAAGGGGTATGTATTTATCATTAGGTTTTTTTACAGCTGCAGTTTCCTAACTAAACTTTACAATTAGTCTCACATTTTCAGTCATTTTTTTCTCCATTGGCAAAGCAACAGAACAACACCAATTTCTGTCTCATGGGAACTCCTTACATTTTGGATTGTAAAGATATCTTGATTATTAATCGATGTAATAATGATAATATCATCAACAACATATAATCTGAGTGCCAACGATTTCTACCCTTAAGTTACACTGGGACCACACAAGTCAAAGACAGAGGAAAGGGCATGAGCAGTTAACCCCTGTTCCATAGTCTAATACATCTTAGTAAGTGTCCAACTCATTAGACAGGGATAGAGTGGCTCATATGTGTAATTAATTATTGGCAGGTTTACTTTCAAAAAAGTGCCAGATGCTATGCATTTCCTAGTTGCTATCTGGATCCGTGAACTACAATGTTTCCTGCCATGTTAAACATCTGTTCAGAACATACTTCTGCACACAGGAACTTCAGTAAATCAAGAGTTAAATCTTCAGAATTGAATGAACGTGTATCCTCTTTCTGGTGTTTGTAATGACAGTCTTTTAAAGGTGTCATAAAGGAATATTATGTGAAAGAAAAAACGATGTTGGGGTCATTATAGTTTGACGATTTCAATGTGGATAAATAACAGAGACTTCTTTTTTGGCACCTGCTCTTCAGTTCTCCTCTGAATTGGCAGCTGTCTTGTCACTAGTAGCATACGCTGAAAAACTGTGGAACCTGCAAAGCTTTGAACCTTGACTGTGCTGGAGTGTGTGTAGATAAACAGGCAGATTAGAATATCCACTTCAGCAGTTCTTTGTTCCTAACATACAGACTTCTGGAAATCTAGTGTTGTTTTCTGTCTTCATGTGTGTCTGACTCATTGATATTTTTAGTAAAACCCACGAGTGGTCCCAAAGTGTATGCAGAAACAAAAGCACACTGTGGAGCCTTTCATTAAGATATTAGGAACTAATCATACCAATCATAGATAAAGAATTTCTTACAACAAATTTCTGACATGCCTATAAATCGCAGTTTGAAATTCATTAACTGTTTTTTCCTGTTTGTGGATGGATTACAACATCTGCAGGCAGGATTTCAATCAGCAGCAGTATTTTAAATTATATCCATTGGAGGATTTCATGCCCTGTTTCAAAATGAACTATTGTTTTCTTCATGGTAAAAACCTAATCTTGCAAATTACTTGCAGAAATTCATAAAGTAAAAAAGGAAAATATATAAACTTTACAATTACTGAAGAAAAGTATTATTTGTAACTCATTATTGTTCCAACCTCGTTATCTAAACAAGGCTTATTTTCAGACAGCAGTGAGATTTCTCTGGGATCTTCCTGTGACTGTTTGCAGAGAAGATAAAAAGAAATCTATGAAGAGGAATCCTACTACCATAAATCCAGGAAAACTTTCTTACAGAAGACTGGGTCAGGAAATTCACTGGATTTAACTGTGCTGTGCTAAACATGCAGCATGGCTTCTTCCTAGACAAAGAAGAAGGTGCACTAAAACAGCTAGGGCATAAGGAAAAGAAATAGTGGGCTGTGGCATGGCAGAGAATACATTATAAACTCCCTAGCCTTGAAAACCAATTCAGTTCCTGACTCCATAAAATTTCTTATCCTGATTGAATAGAGTGATCATGACCAGGGAGACACACATGGCAAATGACGTTAGTCTGACTTCTCTGCAGAAAGTTTTAACATTCACCTTGATTCATAAAAGGGATTGTCTGATGTCTAGTAGGGTTGAGTTCTACCACTTTCTCACTTTATCCATTGCTTTCCTGTTCCTTATGCTCCAATACCCATAGTGTTGTACCAATACAGTATATTACACAGCTGCAAAAGAATTGAATGAGGTTTTTAGAGTTACTATTCAGTTTTCCATTTCTTCACTAAATGTTGATGGCATACCCCAAATGATAATGCAGAGCAAATAGTGAACCTGATTAAGAAACACACATGTAATTACTGCCTCACCCAAGACATTATATGGTATCTTCTCTTTAAGCAGATATTTGTATTTGTGAATACTGTGTAAAAATAGCATATTTTAAGCAACTTCTGTTAAATTGGCTTAAACTGGCCAACACATTGAAAAGTTATCAAGAGAGTAAAGGACTGGTCCTCCTCCCCTACTGTGATCACACAAGTCTCACATTCTCAAAAAATCACATTAGAGCATGTATATGGCTGTGCAGTTATATACTTGCAAGGGGTCTCTGAAATCTGAGACCGAACTATAGCTGGTACGAGTTTTTTATGAGGCTTTCCTGAAAAGACAAACTTCATTATGCAGAGAAAGCAGAAAATGCCTCATACTAAAATGGGCTTCAAGGGAATGATTAAAGATCTTACATAAAAATCAATGTATTTATATATATATATATAAAAATATATATTTTATATATATAAATATATATTTTATATCTATATAGATATATAGATATAGATATATAGATATATATAGATATATCTATCACATACAGAAAATTGGAAGACTTATTTCATAAAGTGAGATGAACACTAACCATCTTTGATGCCACAAGGGAAATTGATATGTTCTTGACTGCATGTACAGTTGAGATGCAGTCAACTGCAGACCAAGGGAAAAAACCACTGTTTTCTATTGATTTCTGCAAGTGGCTAGCTGGCACCGAAGTACACCTGCCTATGACTACGTGAATAGATGCAGTGACATCAATGTTAAAGCAAATTGAGGTTAATGCAGACTACCATTCCTTGCAGGATATGGCACAGAGTAAATGGGGGTTCACAGCTCCAAAGCAACAAAGAAGGTCCAAACCCATCCTGCAATACATGACGTTTTTCCTCTTGAGAAGGTGGCTTGAAGACTATATTTAGAAACAACGTTTAACACATCATAAAGACTACAAGTAACATTGATCGCATCATTTAAGGGTAAGCCCTATTAAAGTTTTTCAATTATATTTACCCTCATTAGACATTCTGTTGGTAGAAAGGCTGACATCCTGTAGTATTTAACTTCTTTGTATCTCTTCTTTTTGATACATTGAACAAATTGAGCTCCCTACATTGTACTTTGTGGAGTTTCTCTCCTATCCATCAAGCATTCTTTTGCCCTTCTCTTTTGTTCTCTGTGCAATGTGTGTGTATCACTCATTGAAGTGCTGACTACAGAACCAGATAGTAGGAGTTTTACTGAAGTTGTGCACAGATATGAAATCAGCTCCTCGTCTATTCTTCCTGGGCATTGGACAAGTCTTTGTTGCCTCAGCACTGAGCTAAGAGAGCCAACTATCCCAATTATTTTGGTAATCCCTACATTCTTTGCATGGCTTTGTCCATCGTCTCCTACCCTGTAGGTACAGTCTATGTTCTTTTCTCCTAGGAATTGGATTCAGCATCTGACTGTGTTGAAATCTGGCTTTCTCTTGAGTTTTGGTTAGAAAATGATTCAACGTATGACTTGAATGGAATGCCTTTGCTTCTCATTTTGTGTATCTCCACCTAAGCACTTAGTTTTGCTGGGAACAATTTGGTACTGTAAGGAAGACTGTCAATAAAAATAGCAAAATAGGATCAAAAAGTGGGGTATAGAAATTTCAGGAATATGAATAGCATAAGGTTTTATTTACATGCTCTTAATTCCAGCTAATACAAATTCTAAAACCATAACATTATTTATTTATTCCTTTCCCCTCTTACTTGCTAATATTTATTAATTTATTTATTTTGTTCAGAATGTTGGCTACATGCTGTGCTACAGACTGGTAGACCAATTACCATAAGTCTAATTAGTCGAAAGAGTGTATGCCTGGACACAGAAACATACATTTTTTTGGATGTGGCAGAGCAAGATAAAAGAATGAGAGAATAATATTTACAGGGGGAAAAAAGTGCAGCAAGGGCATGCAGTCTTACACATCTGTGCTTCCGAGCACATTACAAAGGTTCTGAAAAGTTTCTAAGGGAAACTCAAGGGCCATGTTAAGCACCAAAAAAAAAAAAAAATTTATAGTCAAAATATAAGGGATTTCCAGATTACCACAGTATCTCAGGAAAATGGTTGTCCTGGTTTTCCTAGTGCAAAATTCAGTACTGTTCAAGGAAATCAGAAACTAATCACAGTATTGGTAGATGCCACAGTGATGTCACACTTGTGGTCTTTGGGAGCTTTTAAAGTAGTGTCATTTAGTGCCCAAGTTTTATCTGCGGTTTCAAATGGAATGTTTTGGGCAATTTTTCAATTGTTTCAAGAAGCCTCCTGTCAGACACCATACAAAGCTAGTCCATCACCACTTCTACTGAGTATTTTCTCAGGGCCATGTGGTGAGTTGATGTGGAGAAACAGATTCTGCTCCTATCAGCACAAAAACATTCTCTGTTTCATCTGAACTGAATTGTGCATGTATCAGAAACATATCAAATGTCCACCAAAGAATTCGTAAGAGCTCTTTCGGAGACGGGCTACCTGGTGACCTTCTACCCAGCTAATATATAGAAAATAAAAGCATCAGTGATGTTTGTTTGGTATCTCACTAAGGAGAAGGGAAAGCATTCTATGTAACTATGTTTCAGTCATGGATTCAATTGTGGATTCAATCGTGAATTCTTACAGTTCAGGACACTCCAAGAATAGCTGTAGTGAAAATATTTTTACCCATCTGTGCTTGACAAAAAGAGGATATAGCTCTTCTTTCGTCTAAAGATCAGATTACACTTGCCTGTAACATTTTCACCTAAAAGCTAGAATGTTATAATGCACTTTACATGGAGGGAATTTGCAGACCATATGGAAACTAGAGTTAGTGAAAACATATCTATGCAAGTGTTAAATGGAACTCCACAATGAGCACTGCTAAGCTCAAATATGTGACCTACACATACTGCATGTTTGTTTCCAATTAGTTTCTGTACGGACAATTTTAACCTTTGCAACTTCTGTTCTCTGAGGCTTTGAAAGAACTTCAGTTGATGAACCACAGGAGTGTTGGGCTGGTTTTGGCACACTTTGTTTGAAGCTATTTGCATTCAATTGCAGATCAGTCCTTTTCAACCCACAACTGAGGATATTTTTCACTTATAAAATACCCTGAGAAGATGATGAAACATTTGAAATTCAGCTGAGTGTAAGATACCTTTGAAGAAAGAACTCATTTTAAAAAAACGGGCAAGTAACAGCTTTAGTAATTAGTAATTTAGTAATTTTAGTAAGGAAGTAGATGACTCCTCAGCTATATATTTACCAATAAATATATTCTGCAATGTCAGATTACTACTTGATAGGGTTCCTCTGCTACCAGTCACATTTGAGAATTTACATGAACAAACAAGAAAATTAACAATTTTGAGTATATGAGTGGTCTAAGTTTTGGGTCTAGACTAACCAGATCATTGCAGCCCATTCATTTCAACTCTAATGAAAAGAAGCCACTTAGATATTAAGTATAATTTACTCAAACAATAAATCAGCCAGTTGTCCATGGGACAGAACGATCACACCAGCTAAAGCAAGATGAGGTGACAGGATATGAGTGCAAGACTTTTCACCAAAAATTTGAGGCAGCTGAGCTACTACAAAAAGGTGAAATCATAACTAAGTCATACACAGATTTCAAAAAATGTATTAACAACATCTATATTAAAGCTTCAGATATTCTGGAAAGTTTGCATAATTAACATGCTTCAAAGTATTAAAATGAATTTTGTTTTCTGTTCCACTTTATTTTGTGCTCTCCAGGATGCAAAACCTCAACTATAAAAGTGTGGATATTCTTCCCAAATCTGAAAATGATTTAGCATTTCTTACACACACACGTGCACAAGAGCACTAGAGAGGGCTTCAGGAAAAAGCACATGCCATCAAGGATGCCTGACAGTGTTCAGTTTTTAGCAAAATCTGATAGGAGTAAGACTTCACACCACAACAAGGTTTTGAAAAACAGCAAAGGAGGGAAGGTATTATTTATTATGTGCCAAGCTTGAATAATCAGGAAAAAAGGACGTGCTTCATAGAACACAACAGATACTTTTATGGTGATCAGTTTGAAAAACTGAGCCTTAAGACTTGGTTACATAAAGTTTATTTGCTCCTTTTTGATTGCTATAACTAAAACCTTTACATATAAAGCAACAAATTAAACTATTTAATATAAAACTGTCAAGCTCATTACTGCTTGACAGTAAAACAATCAAATTTCAACTATCAAAGCCCCACAGGAATTTTGTGTACTCACATATCTTGAGTAACGTCACTAAAAACCTGTTGTGTAGAGTCATTACCTGGAGAGCACTTTCAAGTACTTCAAGGACCACCACTGGCTTTCAGTAAGCAATGACAGGAAAATTCTCAAAGTAAATCAGGTATCAGACTAGGAGAAAATTTAGAATTCTCTTTTAAGTTCAGTTTAGTTAAGATCAAGGGTCTCATACAGGCACTGAAGAAAGAAAAGATGAGAAGTATACAATAACTAAAAAAGCAGGTCTCTGAATTCTTTGCTAAGAAGAAAAAAATCCCAGCTATTCCAGAGGGAGCAAACAGAAGTTCAAGTCCTGCACTGCAAAAATCTGTGATGTGCTTGGATTTTATTTACAGATTCCTATTTCAATAGGTTCCTGTGGCCTCTAGTTTTTCATTCTTTGTTATGTCCCAGGAACTGTTGTAGCCTTGTTCATGCTATGAATCTGACCAAAAGACAAAATCGTAACAGCACTGGTAAATAATCTTTTTAACCTATAAAAGAACTCAGGTAAGACCAAGACAATTTTAGTTGCATTGTATAAAAACTATAGTACAACTAATTAATTGCCAAACAGAAAAGGATAATGCAAGGATAATGCAACCAACTACACTGAAATAAGAGACTTTAAGAAGGTAATCCATCATCTAACTGTCATCTCAATGTGCATCTCAGACCATTTACTTCAGGTGTTGCTAAGTGAGAAGTTCAACTTACAGCTATAAATTTAACAGGATAAAATACCTGAATCTTCTGAGAATTACTAAGCTACTATACCATTCCTTGGTATTATTAAACAATAATATTATTAAACAATAATAAGACAAAAAAAAGGCTCTTTAGGAGATTTCAGTTACAAGATGCAAATATTTCTAGCAACAAGGGAAGTGAGGAGTAGTAACTGAGACCGTAGAAAAACTCTAATATTTAGGTAAAACACATGAATAATAGAAGGGGTCCTGGAATTTGAACACAAAGCTGTATTTTCTTCTGTGTAAATCTTCACATATGAGACTTTTTCTCTCAATAAACAGCAGTATTGTGTGCAAGAACAATCCAGGAAGGAAAAGGTTTAATTGGCTGAATATATTCCTCTGAATATACGATGTGTGAGCAGTGCATGCTCATTCAAATTTCCCCTTCACTATTTTAACAGCATTAGTACTGATTCATTACTTTGTGCATGCGCTTGCCATATTTGCACTTCCTGAATAATTTCTGTGGTATTGCTTCATTTGTGAGGCAAATTTTCTAACTATGAAGTAGTAAAGACAACACATAAAACCCCAAAAAATCCTTGAAAGTGTTCAAGGACACTCTTTAAAAATGATCACCTTTTATTCTCATCTAGGGACAACTCTTTATCTGCTTGTGTGAACCAAACCAACCTACCTGAGGAAATAACATCCCTACCAAATACAGACACATGCATCAATAATGTTGGAGCACAGTCTTCCTTTTACTCTCTTCTATGGGAACTGATTACACTTGTTAATTGCATTTTTCACTAGTTTCTCAAAGTCAGGTTGAAGAACTGAGTTATTCTGAGGAGAGAAAGGTAAACTATAGAGAGGTTTTCGCATTCTAAAATGACAAGATGTATCTTTACAGAGCATCTCAGGGAAAAAAATAGGTTCAAAAACTACCAATTTCTTTAAATGAAATGAAATGCAAGGAAGTGAAATCACAACATAATTAACAACTGATTATTTATCAAAAATAGTTATATAAAGTCTAGTGAAAATGAAAAACTGTTCATCTCAAGTGGCTAAAAGTTAAAATAATATAATCTTATAACAGAAACAGTACCTTCAATCAATAGCTCTTGTCCATGACTGCCCAACAATGTTCGGGATAGGAAAGGGGCAAAATCAACAAAAATTTCTCGCAGCAGAGGGGCCACCTTTTCTAAGGCTCTTTCAAGCTTTGCAGTGATACTGTAAAAAAATAGAGACCATGACTGAAAGAACACTTCACAATAGAAGTTAAAAGAACATGTCAAATCATACCTGTTTTTAAAAGTTGCTGTAAGCTTCTCTAGAAAAGAGGATGATTCTAATTTGATTAAACTTCACAGTTTTTAAATGGCTTTAAGTAAATGGAAATGTCAAGTCAGCAGTGTCAGCCTCATAAATCCTCCAGTATTTGCAGAGTACTCCAGAACAAGTAAAATTTCTATTCTCATTTTCAAACATGACAAGAATGCCAGATATTTAAGTGTAAGTCTATTTCACTTATCTCAATTTATACACATCTCATAATTTTATATACATTTGAAAGCTTTGAAAAGAGAAATTTTATTTACCCAAACAATCACAAGCAAGTTGCTTTTTTGTTCAACATCTGGTATTGTAAGGGAGTATATGAGAAAGCATTCTAGCACAGATATCAGGAGAACCAACATTCTTTTCTTCAACTTTGAGAAAACATGATCCCAGGTAAATCACTTTGCCTTTGAATTTATACTTCTCTGCCTGCTGAGACTCTTTGAAGCATGGTCCGTAATTTATCCTTGTGTTGTGACTTCTGTTCACTTCTTAAATACCAGACATAGTATTTCTTTGAGGGAATAAAAACCTAGCAATAGGATGCAAACATCAGCTGTTTGCTAAGGGTTGTACTCATTAAGGGTTGTTCTTCCTTTCTAAACTTGACAGGGTGTAGCACTTTTGCCCTTTGCAACTCTTCTGCCAAGGTTAAAAACCTGCAGTGTTCTTAAATAAGTAAATGATCACTTTAAAATGTAAATGAAATTACATAGATATTCCAATCTACTAAGAATTTTTGCTGTCCTTTTTCAGATTGCTGGTGGCTGAAGGGGTTTTCATTGTGCTTGCATTATGACATCAAAATATTGACATTTAAAAACACAATTATAGGAAGAAGTTACACCTATTGACAGAATCCAAAAAAGTGAACACTAACATTTAAATTTTATACTCTATCTACTATCTATAAACACTAAATAAATGTGGACATTTAAGTTCAGATCATATAAAGATCCCTACACTTAATAAGAAAGCTGACATTATAAACACAGTGGAAGTTTTCCTTCATTAGCATAAAATTATTTTACTGAACTCCTATTGCTTATTTTCTTTCAGTGCGCTGCTGTTCTATTTGAAATTCGAATATTGATTTTCTTATACACTAAAGGATGGATTCATATCACCAGCCTTTGTTTTCAAAGATTGTTTAAAGTGAATTTCACTGTGGTAAAGCCTCTATTGACTGGAGTTGAAGTGCAGGTGACTAGCTTAAAGTTTTTAATTTGCAACATGAAGCTTTTGCTGACAGAGATAAAAAAACATTATAGATTCATCTAGACATCTCTAAGTCATATTTTAAAAGATACTTTCACTGAAAATTGTTTTAAAAGCCTAATTTTAAAGTTAATTTAACTCTGAAAACTTCACATATAATTGAAAAAATTCCCAGTTCAAATGTTTTAAAATTAATACCGATTTTTATTTAAGAATCAAGCAATATTGGAGTTGCAGGTGTGCTATTAATCAACACCCTGGATGAGTTACTAATAAACACGTTGTTATCAAATGTACAGCTAACGGATCTTGTTTACTATGGAGATAATAATGGGCAATTTGGAATAGTATTCTGTGAAAATACAATATCAAAGGTGAGTACTTTAAAAATGCATACCAAAGGAAAGAAATTAATATTTAAATAGAGAAAGAAGAAAAAAGTCCTTTTCCTTATATAAACCCCTGGTGCATTTACATGTTGAAAACTGACTAGAGTTCTGGTCCTACAGAAAAAAGAAGAACTAGTAAAATTAAGAAATAAATTTACACAGAGATCCCAAAAATTTTTTCAAGGAAGTGGGTGGCCCATCTGCTCCTCTTCCTGTATTCACACATACAGAGGAGTGAGACTGAGCTGATTCTACAACCAGTTCTAACATTCATTATACCTTATAAAGCATACTG
The DNA here is from genome assembly GCA_035583155.1 of Acropternis orthonyx. Lineage (NCBI taxonomy): Eukaryota > Metazoa > Chordata > Aves > Passeriformes > Rhinocryptidae > Acropternis > Acropternis orthonyx. The sequence continues at coordinate 50,702,772 of JAWWEU010000001.1, read as the reverse complement.
CAATCATTCGGGAACTCCCTATGGATATTAATGTAACTATTTTTCATGAATGAACTAAGAGATTTTAAAGGGGTTTTGTAAAGAAATAATATTTTGGTTTTCCCTTTCCATTTCTGGACATTCAAGGCAAATAAAGTCTTAATAGCTTCCAAATTCAAGATTATTTAATTTGCAGATTAAAGGCAACACACATCATAAAATAAGATATATATAAATTTATATAATATATATATGATGTATAATAATATATAATATATACATTATCATATATATAGTATATTGACTTATATTTTTTTTATAGAAAGGATATAATTTATAGATAGAAAGGTGATACACTGTGACAGGAAGATGTTAATTAATGATCTAATTGAATTTTAACATACCTATTTAATTTTACCAATTTAATTTTAACATGTATATCTGAATTTCAAAAATGGTTTCACCCTGAGCACAACATTGTCCTAGCATATGAAGACAAGAAGCAAAAGGAGTGGTTTAATTACACCACAATTTTAATAACTTGCCTCATAAAACTGTCAAGCAATAAATAACATCATACAAATGGTCATTCTCTCCTTGAACATTTGCATCCTTTTGGAGTGGAGCCAACAGCCCTTCTGCCTTCAGCCTGTGCCTGCACCCACTGATGTGATTCCACCTGCACCACTCACCTGACCCTTCAGAGAGGACCAGCAAAAAAAGGTGCATTTTTTTTCAGTGTGTTAAATGACTGAAGCACTGATACTTTTTTTTATCAGTTATGTAGGGCCCTTGATTTAGGTTTATTTCCTTTCTAGTTCATTAGGGAATGAAATCTCTATTCACAAGACACTAAGCACAAGACATGAGCAGGTCATGAACACCCAGTGTGCTGTCTCCACTCCAAAATTCTTAAAACCACACCTTGCAGTGCCCAGCCAGCTAAGGGACACTTGGCCATTCCTTAGTATATTCTGTGTCAGCTTTTTAGGGCAGACATGTGTGGCCCTTGAAAAGGTCAAAAATTTGTCCTTGGAGTGTGCTGCAGCAAAACCGAATACTTTTACACAATAATAACCTATTATCCAAGATATTTAATAGGAATTTCAGAGGGCATTTTCCTGGCTGCCAGTCAGTGTAAGAGAGGAATTAGCTACCCCAGGGCATGGGTCTCTTGCAACACCAGCTCTGATGTGGTGAACCATTTAGTTTGCTGTGCAAATACAGGTCTGGTTTTGTCCTCTCCAGTTTAACTAAGGCTTTCATTTGATCAGAAGAGGTTGGGTCTCTCTTTGCACTTGCTGGTGTTCCATTACCAAATTGTGCTCACATTCCAGTTTGTACTATCGTCATGGTACAAAGTAAAAAGCCAGTCCACTGAAAAATTACTTTTAATAATGGTTTAGTATCTGGCATAATTTGAAAGAGTTAGACTCTTCAGTTGAACAAGTCAGACTTTTCAGTGCAGTGTTATTTTAGTATATACATTTATAGTACCAAAAAGTTATATACATATACTATATGTATAACTACAATAATGCACATGAAATGAGCTAATTTTTTTTTTTTTTTTGCACAATTTTTGGAGGAGAAAATATAATTAAGATAGAACTCATGTACCTCATATTTTCAGCTGAATCCTCTGGCATTGGAGCAACAGTTTGGACAGCTGGGAGATTTTTGCTGGTAGCACCATTCACAAAGCTGGATGACGAAGAGGAAGAAGAAGATCCTGAGTCTACTGCACCTGTCCCCCAAAAAACACAGATCTTAATTCAGTCTTAAGAAACAAAACTTTTAGAGGCTTTTAATATAGTCCTTGTATTATTAATCTACTTTTAAGGAAGGAAATAATGTTATTTATTATAAAATAATGAAAACCATTCCATATAATTATCATGTCAATTAATACCTTATTTAGCTACTATAAAAATAATAAACTTAAAAAGCTATTGAAAATCAGGTAAAATAAATCCTTACCTCATTTTCATTATTCCCAAATTACATTCCAAAGTTGAAAATATTTTTACATCATCCTGTAAAGCAAGATCTTTCTAAAATAAAGGTACACTTAAGACAAGCTTGAGTGGAGAACAGAATTTTAAATATTTTTTTTAAATATTTGTATACACACACTTGGCTGGCCAGCTGCAACTATAGGCAGAAAATAAAATACAAATTAAAAAATGACAGAGAAGATAGAAAATGTAAATCTCTTCAGGAAATAATGGGGGAAACTAGTGTCTGAGGTGTATTAAGACTAATTACAGTTTTTCTGTTTCCTTCTTTGCATCAAGGAGAATTGTAAGATCTTAAAAGTAGGGAAGGCAGTGGGGTATCATTTCAATGGGCTGTGAACAGCTGCCCAGAAAAAAAAGATGCAGACAGAGCATAGATTTATACTTTAAGTGATCTGGGTCAGAGCTAAGGGCTAAACTTAGACTCTAAATGCCAATCTATCATGTTTGCTGAAACGGTGCTGTGAGTTCAGCCTCTCAAGCAAACCAGCAAAAGCTCAGAGTGGCCATGAACAGTGAGAGTACTGTGATAAATGCTGTCTGTGTTCTGCTGCATGGTCCTTCTGCAACACATCACTGCAAGAGAGGGAGCAACGAACAGTTTTGTACTTGGAGTTCAAAGCCTGAGGGACTGCGATGCTACCAGAGATGAGGCTGACAGGGAAAAGGATTTACCCAAGTTAGCAATGAGGGGTGGAGACTCCCAGTTTAGAGATCAACTACATTATTCTGGCAATTTTAAAAAATTGTAATTGTTAAGTCCTTATTGACTGCTTAAGCAGTCAGCCCAGTAGTGAAGTAGAGGTCAAATGCTGGTAACAGTGAAATATCTCCTGGCAGCAGGGATGACGCTTATTTTTTTTCATTTTTAATTTGCCTTTAAATAATTGTTACTGATAAAATAACTAAAGTAAAGATTAGAATTTTGACTAGCTCATTTAAGAATGTTTACATTCAAAAGAGTATCAAAATGCAGCAGGATTTGTTGGGCTTGCTGACACTGGAGTAGCTGCTAAAGTTAAGGATATAGATTAGAAACTGATTTAGGTTTCTATTTTAATAATGGGAGTGGGAGATGGATTGCGGTTTACACTGGGTGTTCTAACTTGGATTAAATACAAATTGTAAATGTACCCAAACACAGTGAGAAAAAAACACAAAAATATAATGTAGGCTATGTCTCACAGTCTAGGAATCAGAGCAACTTAAGTGAGAAAAGGATAGCTTAAAAGATTAAGGCTTCATATATATATAGATGTGTGTGTATATACATGTGTGTATATTATTTATATATTTATATTCATATATACATAGACAATACATATTTTTATTGCTTCTGCCATCTTCCTTCTGAAGTAAAATTTTCTTCATTAACATTGTTTAAAAATACAGTTGCTAAATTGTTTAATCAGCTAAGGTTCCAGAAGAGAAGGTCAAACAGAGCTAGAACTACTGGATGAACATAGAAGTGAGAATCAGGATATGAATTACAGAAAACCAATCTAAAACCTATAAAACCAGTTTCTTACATAAAGAGATGAGGGAAGAACACCTATCTCGCCAAAGATACACTCAAAGCACTAAACTACTTCAGTAACATACATCTCATTAAATCATGACAGTGACATTGACTATGACAGCGATGGCAGATGGAATGTAAACACCAACTGCAAACCATGAATAACTGAAAGAAACACCTTTTACACAAGTCCAACACAGAATGTACCTCATAGATCTAACTGTATTTCTCGTGTTTCTGTGACATACTGTAAAAACAACTGTAAATAGGTTTGGGAGGACATCTAGTGTTTCTAAAAAATTGCATTCTGTTTTTTTACCATAGGGAAAAAAACCCAAACAAAAACAAATCTCCAAACATTTAATAGACTAAAAGCATATAAACCAGAAAGTATCTGGATACTTCATCTATATATTTAAAAAACTGATGTACATGATTCACTGTTTTGACTATCACAGGCATAGCTTAATTAAAAAGGGGAGAATGAGCATTTTAATCTAACAGATATTTAAATGTTGTCAACATGATACTACTTTTTAACCGTCAATAATGTGTTTGGCATTTCTAAAATGTTAACATAAAATTCCATTGAATTAATACTTTTCCTTTAATCAAGCAAATCCATAGATTAGGAGTCAAAAACAATTGCACTAAAAAGAAATAAGCTATAAGAGCTACCAAAAAAGCAGGTTTTAATCCACAGTGAATATACCATTGAATGTGCAATACTGTCCTCTGCTAATAACAGTATTGGGGTAATGACTGATTTTAAAATGCAATTACTTACAAACAAGAGCTACTACATTCCAGCCAAACAGTTCAGATCTTTAATAAGTGAGAAGACTGAAAAGCTTACTACTATTCAGGATAATTTGGAAAACAGGGTTTCCAGTGTGGGATATTTTTTTCATGACATGAGAATACCTACAAGGAAATCCATTCAAGATTAACAGAAGTGTCTACACAAATGGAACTGTTCATAGAAGTGATAACATTATTCAGAGCATTCGTTCCTTTCATCTTCCTCAAGATAATTAGATTTTAAGATTTTTTTTATTTTTTTCTATCCTTAGAAAAATCAAAGTTCTATTATCAGGTATTAAATGTAATCTGTAAAAGGAAAGGAAAAAAAAAAGAGTGCGTCTTCATATTACTCCATAAAGCAGAAAGATGTCAAAAGCTTCCCCCTTCATTTGCTGCAACTCCAGGGAGATTTTCACATTCTCAACCCTTGACTGAAGTTGTGATATCCTTGAAGAGAGCTCTTCTCTTATGTGCTTTTGCTTATTTTAGAAAGAAAACAGACTATAGCCAGACATTTCAGAGGAGTTTAAGTAAGTATCAGTTGTGTTCAGTAAGGATTCGTTTCTCAGTGGAAACCACAGCCTCTGTGGTCAACAGGCTCCTTCATGATAGATAATCCAATTATATTACTGTTATAAATAATTAAAAAAGAAGCTCTACTCCTCCTTCTATAGATCACAATAAACAATTACCAATAAGATATAAATACAGTTAAATTAAGTAGCTTCTTACTGAAAAACTTCCAAAAATCACAGGAAATTTTCATTGACAAATAGTAATTGTCCAAAATATTAACCCTCCACAATCTTATTACATATTTATTAAGTAGCAAGTTGTCTTTACTTTCTTTGATACATAAAAAGGGATTAATTGGTATGTATCACATAAACATCCTCTACTGCAGAGAGCAAGAAAATGTTAGCTCATTTAAAGTCTAATCTACACTTATAAAACAATATTGAGTATATGTATAACTTACTTAAGGCTGTGCAAGTCCAATGTGCACTATCCAAAAGTATAAACATAAACCAAGAGAAATCACTCTCTCTAATTTAATCTTGCCAGGTTTTACTTATGAACTACAAAAACAACAACAAAAAGATGATTAAAAAAACCAAAACACCACTAAAGATAACAAAACAAAAACCAAACAAATAAAAATGAGGGTCACAAAAATATTGAAGGACAATACCTGTTGTATTAATCATACTTTTTGGTGTAGCTCCTGTTGCAGCAAATATATTAGGTGTACTACCCGGTGGCAGTCCGCTCCCAGCTGTGGCAGCTCCAACAGTGGTAACAGCCAGACTACCTGGAGGCGGTTTCTTTACTGGTACAACCACACTCCTGTGGAAAAAGAAGCAGCAGGTTACTAAAACTGCACAATAGAGCCAGGAATAATTTTGATTTTGATGGGTTTAGGCTGTTGTATAATGCTGTTGCTGAGAAATACATAATACTGTATATTTTCTTAACCTTTCTGAAATAGGGTAAAACTAAGTTAACAGGCCTTAAAACCACACCCCTATTTTTTTCTCTGCAGCTTCATGTGATTCTGAGAAACTTTATTTGCCTTTCAATACCCACAGCATGGGAACACACCACCACTTTAATGGTATGTTGAGAACACTGCTGTCACCTGTGTTCTAGATTTGCAAAGAAAATGTTAATGGTCAGAAATTATGTCAGCAGTCTAGCAATCTATATGCATGTAGTCTGAATGAGTATGTTTAAGCAGATGCACTCTTCATTAAAATTAATCCTTGTGATAAAAAGAGCAAGAAAAGGCAATTATTTAGGGTAATAAGGCCACATTTTACTCAAGAACTTCCTTTGTTAATTATTTTGTTACACTTCTGTGTAACAAAACAGGATGGCATATGATGAATCAAAAGGTGTGGCACAATGTTTTACAGTAATGCATTTTGTTCCTATAGGTCTAAATCTACAGTCTCCCTGACTTTTAGACTGGTGATGACAGTGTACAAAGCAATCCATAAGGTCTTTTTTCTCACTATTTTTTAGACAGGTTACAAAGTCAGTTGATGTCTCTGCATTCTGAACAACAGTTTTTCCCCTACCCTGAAGCACGTACTATTAGAAAGGTAATTCTAGGCTTATCAATGTGGGTTTTTTTATCATTCAATTTAAATTAGGAGAAGATGAGTTTGAACAATGCAATAGCTCTTGATTAAGGTAAGTGACCCTAAAATAATTGCTTTTGTCTGTAGTAATAATCTCTTACAATCATTGCTGATACAAAGTGTTTACATAGCAGCAGCTACAGCTGAACAAAGGTGGGTCCACAGAGGTTAGATTAATCTGCTTCATAACACCATGAAATCTGCTAAAATTAGCTCCAATACACATACAAAGATCTCTACCTCAATTAATACTTCAGTCAAATATTTGAGTTTAACTTGTTCACAAATACAGAATAAGTACTCAAGTGCAGAGTCCCTGTAGTGCCATAGAAACATGAGAAGAAATTAGGATTCGTATCTTAAGTAGGAGCATTTCCCAACTATATCAATTTCAAAAGGAAACTACTGTCATTACCTACCACCTTTATAGAGAACTGCAATAGAAAGGCTGATTGGTGTGAATGACGAATGAATGGGAATATCTGGCTTCTGAGGCACAGGAAGGGAAGACACAGCAGAAAAAGGCATCTTCGACTGGTCTATGCAAATGGCACATAGATTACTAGGTCACCAAGATCACAGATCTTCACAAGATAACATGACCTTGCAAACAAAAACAGTGAAGAATGATGACTTGAAGAGCTTGGGAAGGACAGAGAGATGTTGGCAGGTCCAAAAAGGGGGGAAAAAAGTCATATCCAAAATCTGGAAAGATTTACCAACACATGAAGAACCCAGGAGATGTGAAGAAGACTTTATAGCTGTCATCCCATGCTCTCCATGCCATTGGAGCAGACCCTGACCTCTCATCTGGATGCAAACAGGAAGGATGCCTGACTGCTGGACACTCCTTAGACACACACCCATTCTAGTGCTTGCAAATGTGAGACAGTGTGAGTGAATTAGATATCATTTGTTTTGGGTTATATTTCAAGAAAACCAATTCTTCCCTCATGTAGCTCTGGTATCAGTATCTGCTAAATTGCCAGTACAATCGCTGAAGAAGTATTTCCTATTTTCCTGCTACTTTACTAAAGATGAAGCTAAATTCAAGGTCTTCCTCCTCATTTTCAGATGATTCAGTGGTCTTCCAGTGTCCAAAAGATCGCCTAACTTCCCAGAGCAAAGACCACATATGTCAGCTTTACTTCTCAGGTGTAACAGAATCATGAAACAGTTTGGGTTGAAAGAGACCTTTAAAAGTCATCTAATCCAATGCCCAAATGTACTGGCCTGCTATAAATGCAAAGATTCTTTTATCGTGAGTGTAGTTTAGGACTCAAAACCTACCCCCATAGCAAGAGGGACAATCATTCCCACATTACACAAATAGTAATGCTCTACACACAGTTGACATTGTTTTATATGTCTAAATCATCACATTAAGCCAGGCCAGGTGCTATTAAATTACAAATTATCAAGAAATATAAAGAGAAACCTCTCTACCATAAGAATAGGGAAATTCAGTGAGACATTATCATTCCAGATTGAAAGAAAATGCAGCTTTCTGTTGTGTCATACATGGTGACCTTGTCAAAATGTCTCATTCCTACTGATAAAACAAAATACAGTGAGTGAATACAGAATGACATCCAGACAAACCAGACAGAAAAACTACTTGAACAACACAAAAGAGTAGTAAAAAATGTGCAAGACAATCAGAGGGACAGCAGAACAAGACAGGTGAAAGAGGGTGACTGACTGCTTTCAAGTGAAAAATGTCTTCTTTTAAGCAATCAAACCATTCCAACAGTGCATACAGTGAAAACAGGCAATTCAAAACAAAACAGACTTATGAAAGAAGTATGGCTATTTACTTGAGCATAATATGAATTGAGGAACGAATTTAGTGTGATAGATGCCCCATATGTGTCTGTCAGGCATTCAGCTTTTTCTTCCATGGAGGAAGAGAAATCTACAGACTAGAACGAAAGGTTACATACACTTACATCATTTCATTTTACACATTGTTCAGACTTCCTAAATGTTCCAAACTGGTCCACAATTGTTTGACTCCCATCATCATGGTCTCAAATGATCCCCAATGATTTAGTCAGCAAAAGCTTAGTAGTAATTGTCTGTAGCAATTGATTTTATTTCTGTGTTCAGTGGGTGGTTTACAACTCTAAATATAATTGTGACTACTAATCCCTGTTTCATGACTCTCTGAGTGTCCTTTACCAATTTTAAACCGAAGCCTGAAATCATCGTAATTCATATCATGCTTAAGGTGCGTGTTGTTGATTCAACTTGCATGCCACTTATGCATTGCTGGTTCACTAAATAACCTAAGCAAATAGCTACAGGATTCTTCTGGGTTTTAGAAATTTGCATGGAATAACTAGATAGAAAATAATGCATTGAACTGCAAAAGGAGAAAATGGAAATTAAAAATAAAACACTTTCTCAAATTGACTTTACTTAAATATTTAGCTACCCAGTGCTGATGACGCACAAATCAGGTTATGCAGCATTGTATTTTCTCTCTTTCTCTGTGACTCAACTTCTGTAACTCTTCCACATTTTAAAATTTAAAGGCTTTCCAACCTAATCGCTCTGGTCAACTTAAAGGTCATAGATAAGCCTTCAATACTGGATGTCTTGTGCTACTTATTTGAGGGGCAGCAATTAAATTAGAATCACTTTACTCTCTTGTGGGATATGTGAAACCTCTTAAGTCTGAATTAATATTCTTGCTCCTCCTCTCCTCCCTCGCAGCAGCAGAAAGCATGAGGACTTTTCAAGTGTTCTTCATAAAGCAGAATGGACTTCAGGCAAGGTTTTCACAGAATTACTGTGTCAAACAGCAACTTCTATCAGATGTTTGAGAAGAAATCACAATAGCAAAGGGGTGACAATTTGTCTGCTTTATTACATGTTAGCTTGTTCCTACAGTTATATTAACTTAATCTCTGAAAAGAAAGCTTCATATTTCTTCTCTGAAAGTTATTTATATTCTCCATATCTCTGTAGTTGTCCAGTCCTTTATAAAACATGTATACTGTTGATTACCTTCTGTTCTTTCTGATTTCAACCTCAGATTGTGCTCTGAGTCTGTAACATACAACTGTTCATATGTACTAACACATTTTGAATCTTATTTTAGACAATCTTCTATTAGACTGATTGCACTAAAATTCATCTGAAATCAAGGAGGAAAGATGTAATTCAGACTCAACAGCCATGGAGAAGAAAAACTGGATTAAAAAAAGGTGAGGTATGTTGAAGAGATATGGAAAGCACACAGAAGGATATAATCTTTGAGACTTATGCAAATGAAACCAGAGTGCTGAATCTCCATTTATTATGGATTCTTTCAATCATTTGATCCCAAACATTCATTAAAACATCCAAATCTTAAAGTATATGAAATGAATTGAAATTAAATGAAAACTAATCTGTTAAACACAAATTGCTTGTTTCTAAAATAGAAGAAAGCAAATCATCTCAGGTGTGGTTTTACGACAAAGACCCAAAGATCTTTGATCATCACTCTTAGATCAAGCAGAAGAGTGAGTATTTATTCCCAATGAAATTTCCTCCTTTGCATTCAGGATAAATTAGCTGAAGCATCTAAAATGATCTAAAATATTGACAAGAAACAAGGAAAACTGTAAGTGATAAAAAAGCTAATTATTAAGAAAGATGAATGGTCTTAGTTGAACAGAGAAATTGGAAATACTGGAAATTTAAGAAGTTTGAAGAAAACTAATAGAATGTACATGAAGTGAATGTCAGAAACATGATCAAACATATAAAAAGAACCCAAAGAATCAATCAATATGACGCATAGACATGTATGGGTGAGGAAGCTAATCTTGTATATATGGTTAAAAAAAAAAAAAAGGCAATCAGTTCTGTAAAAATCAATACAGCTTTAATAGTGATTTTACAAGGCGCATTGGGGGAAAAAATAAAGACAAAAATCTAGTATAATTTTCCTCGCCCAGTGACTTACATTAGAGAATAGAGAGGTGCTGGTTTCTCATTATCAACTTCAGGTCTGATATACGTACAATTCTACATATATGAATATGGAAAGACACACATTACACAGGTGATAAGAGTTTTGAACAGTTACCCTTGTACAGATTGCCAAATGATGGACATGGGGATTGAGATTAGAGCCTGATGAAAATAAACTGAGGGTTAATATACCCAATTTTCATTCACTCAAACCAATTAATAAATGTAGGATGACTTTTTTTTCTAAACAAAAGGCTGAGGTGGCGATGCACGCTCAATTTCAGTAGTAGCACTAATCTAAAAAATCTCTACTAGAAAAAACTAGAGATGATCAAATGTAAACTTCAAAATGCAGTACTGGATAGAATCATAAATAAATTCAAACATAATGGTCTAAGTTGCATCCACTGGGACAAATGAAAATTGACAAAAAAAAAAAAAAATAGAGAAAAAAAAAGAAAAAAGAGGAACAAGAAATCTCTAAACTCTAAAAATCAATGACAGGGACTGATTTTTGTCTGACAAAAGATGAGAAGGCAAAAAGGAATTATTGGTGAGTTATGCTCCATTAGTCGCAAATCTTGGTGAAATAACCCTTTGTGTTTGCTTCTAAAAATGTCAACCTGGATACCATTTTCTAGGAATTCAGTCTGACGTTAAAAGACATGTCATAACTTTGAGGACCCAGGCTCCAGTGTCCCAGAAATCTGTTTATATAGCTCATAATGTAATTACAGCTACCTTAAGACAGATGAGGCAGAAGGCAGCAATATACTGAAAACTAATTGAAAAATGCAGTTGTCCAGAAGCACTTGTGGGGAAGAGGTCTCTGAAAAGCTGCTCAAAGCCTCAGAGTTTGAAGTGAAATTTTTGATGTTGTCACTCTCAATCTATTGAAGAGCTGACAGACAATCAAACCCGTCTGGCCGCCTGGCAGCTCATTTTGCTGGCAGGTGGCAAACAATTAGACACACCAATTTGTGCCTCCTGATGACATTAAAGCATGAAACTAAGTTGTATGCAGGGCCTAGTGATTTGTGTGAAAGCATTTCAAAAATAATACTCTTTGCCGTGGCAACTCATTTCAGACTGCCACCTCCCATTACGGTTTTGAGCGGTGAAGACGACAGACTTGAGTTACGTGTGGTGCGAGGCCGCTTCTGTTCAATCCGTCATCAGCGCCCCCCGAGACCTCAATCCCCTCCTTTCATCAATATCACTTCATCATTTACATTCGACAGCACTTGAACTGCTGCACACATTAACTACACACAAGTCCCATTCGACAAAACATGTTGGACACTTTTTCTGCTTTTATATTTCATTTACTATTGCACAAGTTCTATGGACAAATGCACTGTTCCCGTCCTGCAATGACTTTCACAGACAAATTAGCAACATACCATTCAAAGAACATGCAGAGCAAAACACACCATATTAAATGCTAAAATAGAATTCTCAGTTTCAGTTCTATTTACAAGAGTTTGCTTTACATGGAGTTTACCTGCGTGTAAGATCATGGTTAAAGAAATATCTTTAAAACAACAAAGAAAATGCTATTTTTCTAATATTATTATTTATTATTACCTATTACCTCAGCTCTTCCTTTATAAGGAACTCATTTAGGAAATGCAAAAACATAAAAAAAAGGAGAAAAAAGAAAAAATACTAAGAATATCTTTAGATTAAGGTGAAAAATTCATTTCTCTGACCTAGATTTGCTTATAAATATGGAATTGCTGTGTTTATTTTATAAAGCCTGAAACAAATAGAACCTGACAAAACAATACGCTCCACTGCTCATGATTCTCCCTAGGGACAATAAAGATGACCAATAGCCACATTGCTCAGTGAAGTACCAAAAGCTGCATAAACTACAGCAACAGAAGATCCTACAGAAATACAGTCCACAACCATAGTGTTAGCTTTTTAAAAATATGCAGTTTATCTGTTATTTTATATCAGCAAACACAATTATATTTACAAGAGCAAGTATAGAAAAACAATCATGCTATAATTTTTTTCAGTTTTTCAATGGTAATTGGGATACTATAGGCAACACAAAATGTTCAAAAATCACCACAAGGTAAAATTCATGTTGCTTTCTCAATTAATACTTTAATTAATTGTAATATTATATCAACAGAATATTAAGGGTTTTTTTCCCCCTAACCTTTTCTTCATCCCTCATGAAAAGTTATAGTGTCAGGATATGAATTTACTTCACCTTTCTAATTTGGAAAAGTGGCACCATCACCACCGATAATTACCTCCAAAACTGCCCGAGACATAAAGTACTTTGACAATATGAACAAGCTGCATGGAGTTTCTGGGCATCATTCAGTAATGCCCACCATGAGGTGCAACCAGACAGTTGAGGCCCTGTGGGCTAAGAATAGCAGTATTTTTATCAAGATGCCCTCAGTTCAATAACATCCATTTAGCTGGAGAAAAGAATGCAACACTTCCTAATCTGCTGGACCTGCCTGAACCTGCCAATTTTTTCCTTTATAGTTGTTGATTATAACAAAAACAATTACCTACCTCCCTCACCAAAATAAGATAGAAGGATCATCTATTTAAAAGGAAAAAAAACCTCTCCACCAAACATGAGATAAATATGACTTCTTTTGCCTAAACTTCACCCATTACCACCTCTTTTTTTTTTTTTGCTCTGAAGAAGTAAACAATTCCAAGAGCTGACAATGTACAACATAAAAACACAGCTGTAAACTTTGTACAGGAAATCATGAAATCACAGCAGGGTAAAAGGATGGGGGAAAAACCAAAACATTAAACTCTTTAGCTCCTAAGTGAACTTATTAAGTATGAAATGCCTATCAAAATCCATAATCTCTAGATATGAAGCAGCTCTTAAATAACTTCATAATTCTGTGTTAGCAACTACTACTAATGATGTTCAAAATGTACAAGCAGTCATGTTGCAAGAACAATCAAATGGGAGTGCTCACATTAAATACAGGTTATGGACAACCTACTGCACTTTTTAATGCTTTGCTATAGAACTATAATTTAGAAATGCACAATAAAACTTATATTTTCAATCACCTTGATGTCAAGTTCCCTCTAACATTGACAAAGACATCAATTTTAATTTAGGTGTCTAGCATTTTTTTAATCAACAACAGCCCCCTAAAGGAAATAATTTTCTTACCAACCAAGGTAGTAATTTAGTTGAATAGGTTCAACTGAAGTTACCTTTTTGGTGATTACAGTTAAGCTATTATTCCTACACGTAGCATGACTTTTTATACTGCTTAATGCATAAGAATGCATTCTGGAACATGATGGTTCCTTAGAGAGGGTAAGGAAAAATTCCTGGCTGTATAGGAAAACAATTTTTTTTTTCACTTCAAATTGATATCAATCCAAAATCAAAACATGCAGATTGATGAACAAAAAACATTAATTAATTAAACAGCTGTTACATGAGCTTTTTCTAGAACGGCCTTAAGACCTAAAATATTATTAGAATGGGATATATTCACTGCTTCTAAAGTATAATTCTCTTTTCCTGTCTTGATACAATAATCTTTTTTGCAACAGACACTATCTGATTGTTTATTGAATTATTTCAGAAAAGCAGCATCAATACATATATATCTATATATATACACACACAGATAAAAAGGCATCTATGGAATTCATATTGGAAAAGCGCTTCTTCACTTTTATTCTAAAATTCTCATGTATCTTCTTGCATTTTACTGTTCACATTATTCTGAAAACATTGCATCCTGTTTTTCTTCAGACTTAAATGAAGACATTTATAACATTTTTGTGGGCTTGCTGTGATTTTTATCATAAATCACAATAGAACTGTTTTCTTGCTTAATTTTTTATTTCCTCTGGAGTTTTAATTCTTTACCTGCCTGATAAACTAATATATTTAAAAGCTTCCCTTAAATTTTCAGGACACGTTTTACCATGTCTGTAAGTCTTGATTCCAGTTTTTCCATACTGGAAAATACAACCATGTCAACACTCATAAGAGTTACATCTGAACCCACAATGGATGAGGTCAATTGCATAACTTGTCACAATTTCTATATTCAGGATAACTGAGAGGGACTGGACATTTAAAGAAAAGTATATTCATTAGAAGCCAGGAAGCTACAGCCTAAAAAGGGAAAGAAAGGACTCTTTGTGGAAATGTTCAGCAGTTTAGTCTTAAGCACTAACTTCTGAGTACATTTGTTGTTTAAAGATCTAAAAGGAAACTGTTTTCTACCATGACCATGCAAACAATTTGCCATGGTCAAAGCGTTTCAGTACCAGAGAACAGTGCAATGATGGATCCAATTAAGATTTAAGCCTTTGAAAGAATATTCAGCTGAATTTCTGCACAGTCTGTTCTATATCAGCAGATATTACCCCTCCTCCCCCTCACTAAAATGCTGTTTTAAAGAAAAAAAAAATTTATTGCAAAAAAATTTCTTTGCAACGGGCTTCTTTTCCAGATACTTCATAGAGTTTTATTCACTGCTAACAGAGAAAAACAAGGTTAATTACTTTTGTCTATACTATATGGTCTGCTTTTGGAAAAGGAGAAGTAATGCAGCTGTGTAGTCTAATACAAACCAATAGAAGAATAACCTTTTTAAAAAAAATGAAAATAAATCTTCAAACTTCTGAATTACATCAATATCAAATAATTAATCCAACTATATACCTGTCAAATGAGTGAAACTGCATGGGAAGAATAGCCTGAGCTTCTCTCTTCAGTGCAGGATCTGGATAAGGGATAGGATCTGGGCCACATTCTGCAATTTCAACAGGGGCTGCCACAAGACTTTTCAGTATTTCTTTGACATTGATGCCTTTACTTTGGCTGATACTGGATATCGAAGATGCAGGTTTCAGAATTTCACTGGGGCTTTCTGTTAAGCTCTCCTGAGATTTCTTCACTTCTGAAGACAACGTAGACAACAGCTCACTCATAGCATCAGGGCCTGTGCTGGTCTCCAAGTCTGTTCCATTCAAAATATTGGGCATCTGTTCATCTCCAATTCCAGAATCTGTATGAGGAATAGAGCTTTCCAGCTGAATATCTTCAACGGGTGTCGGTGTTTCTTTGTCTTTAATATTTTCTGGAAATACAGTTGGTGTCTCTGCAGCGAAATAGAGATTATGAACAATATTTATGATTTACTCTGATGTTTTTCCCCCCTAAAAATACGATCATAAGGTTTTACAAGACAGAAATTTGTTAGAAGACCCACAAATCATAGTAGTTTAAACTGTAAAAATACATTCTACATAAAAAACCATTTTACTTTCAACAGCTGTTTGGCATATATACAGGCTTGGAAGAGGGAGCCCAAAATCACATTATGCAAACTCAGTGACATTTAGAAATTACAGCCCACTACTCACAGAGTAATCAAACAGCAAAATACTGCCAGCAAAAACAACATTAAAAATTATAACCTAATAACTACATAACTGTATGACCTGTGAGACTACTAGAAGAGAAAATTGCAGTCACTTATGCTTTCAGATTACTGTAAAATTTAGTCTTTGTATTGCTGTCAGCAAATATTAACCTTGCATTCAAAATAATTTTGGACCTTTTGTTTTGCTTTGTGTTTGTATTACACACATTTTTACACACAGATCACTACATGGAATACAAAGTCATTTATACGTGAATGAAAATATAAGCATTATTATTGATTTTTTGATAGATAACTCCCCTTCTCCCGCAAAAGGTAAAACTCTGTCATTCAGGAAATATTCAAGAACAAAATAAATACAGTTTTATAGACATAGGCAAGTGAAATCTGTTGAGTTTGGAACATTTCCAGATTGAAATGAACTCTACAACATCTTGTAGCCGAGAAGAGCATACCCTATTAATTACTTCAGTGAAACAGACACGACAACTTCATTAAATAAGAATAATTTGCTATGTTTAGACAAAAGTTAGCTACAGTTGTGAGTAACTTCCATATTCATATTTTTGGCTACTTGTTTTAGAGCAAAACAAACTGTGGCTATTTTTAATGACAAAATCCTTGCACTCAAAATAATTTTTTAGTTTATTTTTAAACTATATTATTTTCATTGGATTACTTGTCTCGATTATAAAATTTAGCTGGCTTATGTATGAAATAAGAGCACTTTGTTTTATGGATCTGATATAGTGGTGTAGATATTATGGGAAATATTTTATAATATACTGACTGATACAAACAAAATGTGGTTCAGCAATGTAACTTTAATAACAACCTCGTAACTTATTACCAATTGTTTGGTACAGTCAGGTATAAAATATTTATTTAGTATATGAGTGTAAGTTTGGATGCATGCATGTGCACATAGAAAAAAATCTATATGAGATTATTTATGTCTTTGAACTAATGGTTGTGTAGACATCTGAATGTGTACAAGTATTAAGGAACAGATACAGATAGAACAGAAGAGGCTTTTAAAAAGACAAAACAGAATCACCCATTATAAGGAGTATTGTTTTCTTCTTTTAACAGCCATAAACACTGAAGCCACTTCCTCCTCCTTTTTCTCTGGAGTCCCTTAAGCACATCTTATCAAATAGATATGAGCTCTTCTTTGTGAAGCAGGAAGTAGAAACTGGATTTATGAGCTGCATCAAATGCATTTAGCATCTGCCAGGTCAGGAAGTAAAAGGATCCGTATCTACTTAGTACTGCCTATATTTGGCACAGAAGAACATCTGATCCACAGAATGATCCTAATGAATTTTCTGCTTGTCTATTTAAGCTTCATCCATACAAAGACACCACTTCTCAACTGAAGGGAAGATTAGGACTGGACTGCCAGTCAAGCAGGTTGCTGCCCATGAAATGTATGGTAAATAAAATGGCATAAGGCTCCATTATTATGTAAATGGAAAGAGGGCACTGAAAAAAAAAATACTATGGTCCACTACATGGTGAAGTTAGGTTGTACCTAACCTCAATTTTCATTAAGGTCAACTATGCTGAACAGAAAACTAAAGACAGGATATATAATAGAAATACAGTTGTGGTGAGTCAAATACCTTAACTAAACCAGAAGAAAGAATTTAATACATTAAAATCATGGCAATGAATTGACTCCAAGACATTTTTTAAAGACACAATCCATTATATTACTGGTAGTAGCAGGCACTTTTGCCAAACAGGTAAGTGGAGATAGCAACATGGGATCTATCTCATTTAAAATTTTAAGAAAGATCTCAGGTGAAAACATTCAGTTGAAATTTGCTGATGAGAAAGTTACAAGCTACAACTGATGGTCACAGAAGGATGATTATAAGAAGTCATTATGGCAGAACTGCAATTACATTTAATCCTGAAAAGCTCTGCAGCTAGTGAAGAACACAGAGATTCCCATTATAACTGGAATTCATCTTCTGTAAATGACTGAAGAGAAGAACTTGGGTACATCATTCACTGGGTAACTATTCAGTTATCAATATAACACTGTCAAGGAAAAGGCAAATGTGGCTCCAGACATTTCTGAATAAATAGTTCCTGAAACAGTTAGGTATTAATGGCATTAGAGAAGGCTTTGGTAGGATTCACTACAGAATACTGTGTATGCTGTTATATTTGAGAAAGATGCAAGTGCCACTGTGGAGATACACAGCAATCTACTTTTGCACAAAAAGAGCTTGGCTGATGTGGTCTGGCCAAACTAATACTGAGAGGTTATACAACAGCTATCACAGGTATTTTCAGGGTGAAAATTTGGGAAAAAAAAAAAAAAAAGAATTTAAGCTAAATAGAAGAGCTGAAAGGAGAAGAATTGAATGCAAACTCACCAGGAATAAATTTAAGTTTGGGAAGTGACAGTCAACAATATATAATTAAGACTATGGAATTGCTTTCCAGTCAGAGTAATAAGTTAAAAAAATCAAACTAATTTTGAGATGCTATAAATAGGACTGTCCTTAATTACTTAGCAGGTGCCTTGTAATCCTTTGTTCCCAAACGAGAATAAAATGCCTAGAAGTCTGCATAATTTGAAGCTAAAAATACAAGTAAAATTAAATTTGTGGATATAGAGTTTAAATATAATATACTTAAACATACATAATACTAATTAAAATGACTGAGGGAAGAAAATTCAAAGGGAGTTATTCTATATTCAAACAAGTGTAGAGATACTTGATTTCCACAGAAATCAGATTTGTAAGTTTACTTTTCTTAATGTGTCTGCAAAATCTAATATGAATACACTCCGCTAAGCTAAATAAGGTTAGTCTGATTTATCACTCCAAGTAACAATCTCTAAAAAGTACCTAGATCCAATGCATTATATCTCATTTTTAAAACATCAAGCAAGCTGAATGAATAAAGGTTTAAAATGCCCAATTTACTTTTTGTGAATCAAAGGAAAATAACCTCAGAACAAATAAAACTTTTTAATAATTGGCCTTCAAATAAGAATATAGTGAATTAGGATATGTGAAATAAATATGACTGAAAAGATGTATTGCAAGACCTTCTTCATCAGCATTATTATTCCCAGTGTTATTTTAGGCAAGTGATAAACTTCTTAGCATAGGTCACGCAAACCAAACAATTTTAGTTACAACACTGCATATCCCTAAGTTCTGTTCTTTTATACCATGTCCCAGCACTTCTGTTGCCTTCAGAATTCAGGAATGAATTGTGTCATGAAGTCATTTGAAAAACTCTTAAACCAGAAGTGTGTATGCTTTTATAAATCCCTAAATATTTAAGGCAACTTATCAAAATTATAAACATGAACAGAAGCAAAAACACAACTGATTGCATCTGTCTATGTTACAACACTGTGACAGTAAGCCTCTAAGTTTTCCGGAAACGTCATCAGTTTTCTACAGCACAAGGCCTTGTCAGTAGACAAAGCAGAAACATTACTAGATCTGGGGATCTTAACCTTGTCAGAAACAGGCAGTTGGAAGCCAGATGCCTCCTTCTTACTGTTTTTCATTGTAACTAATGAGTTCATCTATTACATTATGGGAAAAATATGGGTTTAAGTTAACAAAATGACATATTGTGTATCTGGTGACCTCATCCGTCACACTGCTTCCCTAAAATATCTTGTTTGCTTGTGATTTATGAAGTGTATTGTAATTGTTTTAACCTACTGAGTTACCTAAATAGCTCTTGCAATGCTTCCATATGCCGAAAAAATACAATCCACACTCCCCCTGTTTATTAACTTAATAATGAGACATTTTATATGTCAGGCAAATATATACAATTTTGCCATTATAAAAAATGACAGTATAAAATAGTCTGCTTTTAATATTTATTTGCTTTTTTAAAAAATGGAACAAATTGTGTATATTCCTGTAATTTTTTTATTTTTTTCATCTTGTTAAACCTCCCTACAAAGTAAAAATGAGCTGAAATTTTTCAGAAGTACAATGTATGAAAATTATTCTTTTTTAAGTGCTTACAATTTGGCTGAAAAATTATTGCGAAGTCATACTATCCCAAATCATTGCCAAATTTCTGCTGCAAACAATATAGAAACATTTGGCAATGGAAGGTTTGGGGCAATCTTGATAAAGGACTTTCAGTCTGCATGTGCACCAGAAAATTTATGCATTGTTTTCTGTACAGCTAACTTAAGGTATGGGTGATAACCTTAATAGCTGCCTTTTATATACCCCTTTGTAGTTTTCTACAAACTTTCAGAAACAGTACACTACAAGCTGAAAATGTTTTCATTCCAACTAGGCAGTGGTATTACAGCTTCCTCCATAGGTAGAAAAGTAAACTAATCAATTCCTAAACTCTAAGCTATAAAAAGAAATTGGAAAAATTCTTCCTAGCAACACCGGTCTAATAATTTTCATGTATAAGAAGCAGCACAATTAAACTGACATGAGAAACCAAATATGGGGACAGAATCAAAGAGTAATAAGAGTCTGAATTAAAAATACATTGAGAGGAGTAAGCAAGAATGGAGATGCAATAGAAATGGCCTCAGAGGATGAGGCAACACAGTAAGAAAAATCACCTTAAAAGAAGCATTAAGAGTCCAAGCTGCTCTGTATCTACTCATGACCTTCTTTTCTGTTGGCATTTCTATTTCTGTAGGATAGTTATAAAGGATCCAGAGTAAAAATTCCATTTCTAGTGATCCTGGTCATGACCCAACCACATCGCATCTACTCATTTTGGCAATCTGGCTGGTATTATTCTTCATGCAACTATGCATTAATATGTTAATTTGGTCATGTCCCACTAACAGACTTCATGGAGTTCTGTTACTTCTGAGGCAAGGCTACCTGAACAACACTGAGTTTTATTTTGCAGAACTCATTTGCTTTCCTAAAAAGGTTTTTTAGTAAGTTTCCTAGCTTATTGAATTATTTAAAAATGAGAAAAAAGAGCTTGTCTTAGGGTTACAATTTGTCATTCTTGCACTATCAGGCTTTTATCTACAAAAATATTTGATAAATGCAGCCTGCATTTAGCCTGCATCTGTTATTTAGCCTGAGTATTTATCCAGGTGTCTGAAATTCCTGCCAGACCAAACACTGTCCCTTTCCTTGCACAAGGACAGCAATGCAACAGTGCAGATTCAGTTGTCCAACAGCGTGCCAGCAGTTGTGCACATGAAGAGGTGGAGGCAGCACACATGCCATGGCAGCTTCTGGCTGGGAAGAGGAAAAGCCTTCAAGCAGGGATACCCGAGGGCTCTGACATACACGGCTGAGGGCAGAAGCAACATTGCTGAAAACAAGGGGGGTGGGGAAGGTCAGTTATGAAAGACTATGGCGTGGGCTGGCAGCTGGAAGGGCACAGGTCTTGAGACAGGCAATTTAATGCAGTGGGTTGGGAATTTCCTTTTATCCAGAGTGGATTTGTGAGAAGAAAGGATGTAGCTCTCAGCTAGGAAACACATCACAGGTTAGCACGCATAAGTGGACATCTTCTCTTTCTGCTCACTGGAAATTGCTTCTATGTGCTCAAACTCCTCTAAACTCTTACCGTTTGTTTCTTTTCCCCAAATCCCTCAGGCAGGCACACAGGGCAGTTCTTTCTGCCTTGACCATAGAAAGGGTACTGAAAGAGCCACTTATGACAGACATAACTCTTGATCTGTTTAGGCGATGTCTTTATTCAATGTCTTAATCCTTCTTTACTAATCAAACCTCTTTCACTCAGTGTTAGATTGATAAGACATCAGTCTGACTGATTACCTGGTTGCCAAACAAAATGCCAGCAGTCTTAAACCAAAGCATTACTAAGGCATTAGCTAAAAAAGACTCAAGATAAAATAAAAATAAGAAAATGAGAAGTTGTATTAATGAAATATCAACTTCAGAATATAAAACTAGGTGTTTAAATTAGGAACAATATGCTAATACGTATTTTTTCCTAGGTGAATTTCCCTAGGTTTTTCAGTTCCTATTGTTTTTTTCATTTATTTATTTTTCATTGTGTAAACTCAAGACCACACAATTAAAAAGTAGATTACAGGTATCTACTATATCTGTATTTCTGATACATGCTGAGAAAGATGATGTTTTTGTAATCAGACGTTTCTTGCAAAAGAAATAAAAAAAATGTAATTGGTCACCTAGGCTACAGTATGCAGTAACAACAAATAACAGTGAAGCAGAGTATGTTCCATACGAAACTTACACTAAAACATTTTGTTTTAAGCCCTGCTTTGAAAACTCAAAAACTTTTAAAACATCTGTAATTTGTACAAACAAATGAAAATAAACATTGATGTTACACGCAAAAAATTTGAACTAGGACTGCTTCATGCATACATAATGTCTGATCAATTAATAATAAAATATATGCGCAAATGTCTCCTATGATGCCTTAAGTAGCTGGTGAAGAGCAATAAATAATAGATTAAGACATACTCATTACTCTCTCATAGTCTTCAAATGCATGTCTTCTCAGATGTAGTTTGAATAAGCAGCATATATTTCATCAGAATATCAGTATGATTATTTTGAGCAGCAGGCAGAAATTCAGTAGAGAATTGCAATTTTCTGATTATCACCCACATTCCTTAAAAAATTCCCTTTTCTTGAAAATGTGTACAATTAGATTTTGCAGAAGATGAAGCCATGAATTTTGTCAGGACTTTCTGGAGGCAAAGAATGTTTTGACAGGCAATGGAAATGAGTCCTTTTGTCCACTTTGCATAGTTAGATTGCTACCGTTTTGCAAAATAGCTTAAAAATAATCTGGAAATCTCTACACTACAACATTAGGAATACAAACAACAGTGTAGCAATGTAATTCCCACAATACTGTATACCTAGGAGATCTGAAAAACTCAATGCTTTTCTTGTCTTCAAAGAAAAAAGCTCTTCCTGCAACCTTTTAATATAGTTTGTTCTGTCAAGGAAAAAAATCAATAGCTTCCAGTCCACTTGCAGCACATACCTTTAAGAAACCTATTCATTTACAGTGCTTTTGGAAAAATACAGACAGTGATAGCAAGGCAGTGGAAAAGTCAATCCATTTCTTATAAAAGTTTGTGACAACCTACGTACTGATTTTCTTCAAAAAATATATTATAAGGTGAATTGCACTGTTGCAATGCTTTAATTTCTGAAACACTCTTGATTGATGCTAACTAGAAATACCAATTTTCAACTGAAAATACCTACCCAATATTTGGCTAACATTAATTGTGTTCTCAGTAACTTACAGGCTGCCATCTGAATTGTAATAAAAAAAAAAATATATTCATGCTTTTCCACTGCTGAAGATGTGGAAGCACTGTTGAAAGAAACAGTCCAATAAACCTTCAAGGTAAGCAAGGATAGGTTCAATATCAGAACTGAGAAAACTCATCTTAAGTGATTCTGACCACCATAGCTAAATCTACTTCAGATTTGTACCTGTAATTTGAAGAGGTTACTTGATTTTACATTAAAAGGCTATTTAGCTGTTCTTAATAGAAGATGACATGCTCCTCTATTTCTCTTATTCCAATGAAAAGATATTTCTCTCTCAAAATACGTACTGATTATCCTCTGCTGATAAGTGAAAGGGCTACTCTATTTTTCAGTCTCTACTTCCACACCTTCCAGATGTAACAGAGATACTTTCATACCAACTTGGGGGAAATATCCCTGTCTAACCAGAGGAAAAAACAGAACAAAACAGTATTTTCTAAGCTATTCCAATTGCTCTAATTTCAGAAATAAAAATTTCAGCACTTTATATGCTCAGTTCACAAGGGTAGTTCTTTCTGACCACTAAATGGCCATTAATACTGTCTTGACTAACACACTTTTATCCTAAGAGGGCTGGGGAACTGGCAAGTTCCTATGTTCAGATGCACTTTCTGAATGTGCCATTAAGTCAGGTGCCTTATAAGAGTCTTGATAACCACCCTACAAAGACCTGAACCTCTTCTGATGTTAAGATTAATTTCATGTATTGGCTTGGAAAATAGAAGAAGCTTGTCTGCCTTCCACAGGCACGACTTTTACTTACTGGGACTATCTTCACCCTTCTGAATTTGAAAGCAAGATTTTCAAAGGACTTGAAATCATCCCCCCATCACTGGGAGTTCAGATTAAGTTTTAGCACATCATCCCTACTAAATACAAAACAGCTAGGATTTCTCACATGTGACCATTGTGGAAGATGCTGCTAAAGATGAAAGCTAAAGATTTTAAAGGGGTTTCCTAGTACATAAGGAAGGAATAGTCTTCCTTCAAGGATCTCAAGTACTCAGCAGGCAAAACAAGGAAACTGGAATACTTATAGGTCAAAAAAAGAAGAAAACTGATTATCCTCTCAACCATACAATACAAATCAGTATTTAAAAATACTTTACAATGGAGAAAAGTGCAGGTTGGTTCCATTGCACACTGTTACATAGGTAGAGAAGATATAAGGGGCTATTAGAGCGACAACGATATGCATTGCTCAGATTTATCAATGTCAGGTACAAAGACAACATGCCTGTCAATCATTAGGTTGAAGACATTATGTAATTTTTTATATAGACACATAGTTCCAACTTTCAAACCATATACATATAGTAGTCATAAAGAAGAATATATACATATGAACATATGCATATAGCTATGGATGGTGATATTACTAAGGCACATAGTGTCACTATATTGGATTAAGTGCCTGACATCAGAGTTTCATTCCAGCTTTTGACATAAAGTGATTTTTGTGTCTGGAGTTCAGTTAAGCCTAGTCTCAGGAGTCAGGGTAGATCTGACCAAGACAGAGCTAGATCTTTAGGTAGGTCAGATGAATTGTACCCTAAACCTGCTCTGACTTCTCTCCAGGTATTATTAAGGGAGATTAGGATGACTAGCTCAGATATTGATTCACTACTAATATTTTCCAGAAAGTACAACTCACCTATGACTGATGATTTTGAAGTAAAAACCTGAAAATCCAGTACAGAGCTTTTGGTCAATCATTATTAATGCTATTCTCATCTTTACTACACCTCCATATTTTAATTACTTGACTAATTCTTAACGTAATTGATTCTTCGGTATTATGAACAGAAAGAAAAAAGTCTGGCAACATTACTTTTGTAGGACTGCATTTCTCAATCTTCAGATGCAACAGAATAGATTTGATCTGCTATTTTCCTTGAGATGATGACAATGAATTATTTCAAAGAGTAATACTATATATGACCTAAATTTTAGAGAGGGAGCTTACTTTTCATTTTGCCAGTTCTGCATTGTCCAACTACGCATTGACTGTTTTAGAAATATTGCAGAGCCTTTAAAGTTATCAGAAAGAAGGAGGAGAAACCCAAGCACTGTCAACAAACATGATAAGGAGTAAATCTACAGGTTGAGATACATTTTTCTCCTCCCCATGGCTCAGCTTAGCAAGAAACATAAATACAGAAGTATAGAAAATTATAAAGAAATAAACATTTTTATTGCTAAATGGTAGTTATGAACACTACTGTTTTTCCTTCCTGGGAAGCACCTTTAAGCACCATAGGATAACATCTAGCTTATGAACAATACTTGAATCAACAGTAAAAGAAGCATTATTTTACCTACTACAAACATTTGTAAGAAAACCTAGAATATTTTTCCCTGCAAAACATATTTTAAAGTCTTTTATTTCAATACTATGTTTTATCTATATATAATAACATCAATAAACTAGGCAAAGTTCAACATTTTATATTATGAGAAACAAAGTGTTTCATATCAAGTATAACAATGTTAAAATTCTTGTAACCTGCACTTGACACCAGGTGCAGCTACTCAAAAGAAACATACATTAATGACATACTGTAATGTGCATGAGACAAATAGGATCAAACACAGTCTTAAGGAGATTGTAACTAAAAATATTGCCCTATGAAAATTTAAAAAAAAAAAAAAAGAGTAGCATCATTAAGAACAAAATCAGTATCTTATTCAAATACTGATAATATACATACTTCCATTGCACCCTTTCCCTGACAAGATTCTAATTAGATTCCATCTATTAAAAGGGGTAAATTAATTTCTTTTAAGGACCCAATCCCTCTCCCTTAATTTATAGAGATCTTTTCTTGTACAGTTCTAACAATTATGATACAGTTTGCTGTATTGACAAATTATGAATTCTTTATATCCATTTAGTGTCATGGAATGAATAAAATATAAAGACTTCACTTCCAGGTAACAACTGATTTTCTATCAATTTTTTTAGTAAATAGGACTTTGCTTAAAAAATGTGTATTTAATTTTAAATGCTACACTAAACCACTCTGTATTAAGTTAAAGAAACTTAAAATTTAAAATAATATTCAAATACTACATGTTTGCTGCCAACATCTGGAAGCAAGTCAGATCACTAAAAACAAACCAATTGGCTTAGGCACTGGAATAAAAGAATCTTGAAATGACAAAATTCTTTGACTTTTAGCCTTTCCTGACAGTGTTGGCAATTTTTTTTTTCATTTAATTTCTTGCTAATGTTCAAAACTGAGGAACTGGGTTCAGAATATAAAAAGTAGAAATACTTTTCCTCTCTAATGGGTGACACAAGTGTAAGAGATTGAGACCTCAGACAGTTAAAACCTGGAAGGATGTAATGACATCAACAAATAAAATAAATAACCAGAGATAACATTTTATTTATTGAATAATTTATTTCTAAAGCCAAACACTTTTCTTTAGTATCCTGCTCACTGTTTTACTATAGCTCTATTGAATTATTTTAAAAACAAAACTATTTTACTTGAACTCAAGGTAAAACAAGTACTATAGATGAAAAATTATAGAAGTCATAATTCTTAAAAATACTTTATATAAAACATTTTGGTGAGTTTGTATGACTGCTGCCATTTCTTCTTAATCTTTTTTTCTGCATTGGATACATATATTTTATTCAGGTATTATTTGTGCATAAGAAGAAAAACTATTTGGTTTTCCTCTGCCTTTGCTGTCTATTATATCAAATGTCAAGCTTTTTACAAATAGAAATATCATGTCATTTACAGTGCATAATGTATTTTTATTGGATTAAACTTATTAAAAATTAAAATGTCTTTAAATAGTAATAAATAAATACTAATAAAAATATCCTATGCCCAATACACAGAAACATGCTCTAAATGCAAAAAAACCAACCCAAAACCAACAAAGAACCCAACCCTTCCCAGAAACTCCAAATAACCCAAAGAGAAGAGAAAAAAAAAAAAAAAAAGGAGAGAAATCAATACTGAATGAAGTTTTAGGGATTTCTTGTGCAGTACCACGTAGTACTGTAGTACTCTTCTGAACTAAGGTCAAATGATTCCTTTTACTATCACTGATGGATTAAATCATACAAATGCAATGATGTTGGAACAACGAATATTACGTGAGGAAATTGAGTAATGCAAAATATTTTTTCTTTGTATGGCAGACAATAGTTTTATAAATCAAAATCACAAAGCCTAGCTTACTCACTGTTATAAATTAAAAAAATTTATAATATACACACATGCACACACCAAAGTTTAAGAAATGCCAGATTAACATAGTGATAGTTTAAGCTGATGTAATGAATATTTTAACATAATGCTCCCAGAACAGCATATGATGAACATAAGTCACCTTATTACTTATGTAGCAAATTAACTATTTTTGCTCTTTATAAACTGGATGCATTCTAAATCACTTGTGCTTTTTATAAATCAATCTTTTTACCCACAAAAAATTTTTACAAAGTTATACCAAGAACACTTTCATCAGATTGAATTTTTTAACCTGTTTTATATTTCTGTGTTTACAATGTCATGCATGCAAATAATGTGGAAATGCAACATTTCATATATGCAATCTAGGCCACAGTTACATTCAAGTAACTCTCTCTTTTTCAAGTAATGAAAGAGAAAGCTCATATTCCTACCTTATATATTATCTATTCAAACAAACAAACAAACAAAACACAACAAATCAGCCCCAAAACATATAATAGTTGCTCTGGTAACAAAATTGATTTCCTTCAAGAAAAAGACAGCACAGCACATTAACTAACAGGCATAAAATAATTCACATACAGTATCAGAGGTTTACATACCATCAAGAAGGCAAGGAAAAAAGCGAGAAAGGAAGGCAAAAGAACAAGAAAAGATATAGGGAAAGGGAATACTACAAAAGTACTACATACTTTATGCAGTATGCAATATTTTTAAAATAGGCCTGATTTTATTGTTATGGACCTAATTTTGTAGCAGAATAACCACAAACCAAAAAGCATTTAAATTTTCCTGTATCCATTCCCTCCTCCTGACTGCTTTTTTAAAATTATTACTATTTTATTTTATTTCATAATAAATAAAGATAATAAATGGTAGTAAAAGTGGGAAAGATATTTTCTAGAGAAATGTAGGCAGGAAGTTAAAGTTTTAAAGGTCTCATCAGGTCTGATCTCCATGTAACCTGAGGCGTATACTTGTTTATCAACAATAACATCACAGTTAGTTCTTGAATTGCATTACATTAAATAAGAACACCCAAACAGGTTAGGAGATGATGTTAATATTACCTTTGTAAAATGAGTGGGCAAAGCTCTGCTCAGGAATTAACTTGGCAAGGAATCCATGGTTCAAACTTGGGTGAGGGATAGATGGTATGACCACAACTGTGGAGAAAATCATGGAATCAAATGTGAGCCAGCTAGTATTCATGTGTGGCCTGGTCCACTGTGGATCCATGACAGATATCCTATCTCATTGAAACATGCAAATATGGTATTATAAATAAAAAAGGCATTCCTAAAGGGAAAAAGCAAGTTCTGTATCAAGAGATAGGGAAGAGCATATCTATTATTTGGGCGCTTTAAGAGCAACATTTATGGGGAAAAGGAGACACAGATAGATAAATATATATATATATACGCAAATAGGCAAGACAAGAATGGATGAAATAGTTCACTGAAACTAGCAGTTGCTTAGTGCAGAACCATAACATATAATCAGGAAGGCACAAAAAATTATGATTTCTCATGACTATGTTCATGTAGTATATTTAAAATGGAAAGGCTACATGCACATGGACTTTAACAATTAGGTAAAAGCAGCAAATTAAAACATCATGATGAATCAAAATAGTGACTAAATGTATATATGACATAAATTGGAAGATAAGTTCTATGAAGAATGAAAATTAGCAACTTCATAAATGAAGAAAGTAACTAAAGATCAATACAAGAACAAAAACATACATTAAAAGTTTCATGGACTGTTTTCAGCTCTTTTAACACAGAAGGTAGAGTTATAATCCATCCAATTAGACTTGAAAAAAACACCTATTGGACTGACAGTGCAATATATTTGAAACAAAGTGGGGTAAAATTTGCATCCCTCATTTCTGAGGGCGTCTGACAACTGACAGACCCTCCCTTTCAGGCTGAAGAACACATCCTTGTAAAAACCACTACAATTACTAGTAAAAATCACAAACAGTTCAGTCAAAGAAGGCAATAGCAATGTTTCCTTTTTATGATACTGTTATTGTAGGCTTTTAAATGCAGGCACCAACACAGCAGGACTCCAAGAAAGTTCTCAGTCCTCCACTACTACCCTTTCACAAACCTCCTCACTCAAACAAAAGGAGCTCAAGTGGGTAAGCAGCTGTGTTTGCTGTTTATTCATTTCATGGCATAGAGTTAAAGGTATGTGTTCTTCCTAACACAAAACAGATTCAGGAAGTTGTGTTGGTCAACTATCTTGTACTTTACAACTTAAACTCCATCAGGAACTCTGTTTCCTTCTAATTAGTTTCAAATTAAAGAAAAATAAAGACATAAAAAAGTAATATACAAATGAAAATTAGTATTACCCTATAAGCAAATATACAGAATACTTGAAATCTGACAAGGTATTTTATAAAACCAAATTATACAGGAAGAAAGTAGTATGTAATTTCCTATTAGGATCTTAAGCTACTCACTACAAGTAATTTGGAAAATAATTAAAGTTCTAAAAAAAAAAAATCAAATAACATTTGAAGAAAACAAAATTACCTGTACTTGTTGGTGAATTTATTTCTTGTCTGATATTTCTACCTGCCTGGCTCCCAGACCTCGCAGTTTCTCGCTGTGGTTCCAGTATATCACGGTATTTGGAGACCATCAGAACAGAAATAAAGTAGACTACTGCCAAAGCTAAGAACTGCGCCTGTTTGCTGTCATCCTGGGTTTGAGAAAAAGAAACACTTCTATAATATCAGGTATTTCCATAAAAATTTCACATAAGATCATCACAAGGCTTAATAAATACTACCCTTCTGAAATGTTCCTTCTGTTAGCATAGCAGCAAACAGATTACTTAGGAGACTGAATGGATTTTCAGGAGTACTGTGCACACAGTATGTATTAAGTACTGAATTTTGGAGGGAATTTGGTAACTACACAAATCTCTGGGTCTGTGGAGTCAATGGGCTTTTCAAAACAGAGGCCTGACTGTACTCTGAGTGCTTTCAAGGCTTCCCAGCAGCAAGGGCAGGTGTTTTTTGCTGCCTCAAGGATGAGACTCTGAAGGCCGCTGCCCCAAGGACGCAGAGGGTACTGCTGCTGAGAGAGAAAACTAAGCTCACTGATGTTTCCCTAGCTGACACTGGATGCATAAGTAGGCATAACAGTTTCTAGTAACATGTAAAAGCAGCACGAATACACCACTGCTTTTCTTCCAGCAATAAATCCCAGTTCGTACATTCAGATTTCTCCTTCAAAAGGATTGTCAGCAGCAATTGTAGTTTTACAGGACTCTGATTTAAATAAATGCCAGGACCACTACAAATTAGCTGTCTTCTTTTCCTCTCATCCCACATAGTCTATGTTCAATGGCAACTTCCTCTATGGTTTAGATATCATCCTGACTGAGTTTGTTATTGTAGTTCAACTGAAATATCTTTCATTATTATTATTATTATTGTGTAAAACTCAACATGTTCGAATTAAGACTCCAGCTTCTATCTACTCCTATAGTGGTTTCATGGTTTCACTTTGTCTCAATTCCACAAGTATGTACTTTCTAGTACAAATCCAGTGCTTTCCATGTTTTCTGTATGTTATTTAAATTGGCTGCCTGATTTTGCAATTCTTAAAATAACTAGAAATTGTCTTATTAAGTTATTTCATAGAAATGCCAGAAACATATTTTCTGGTATTCCCTTCTTCACTACTTAAAAAAAGAACAGATGACAGAAGATTGCCACCCAAATTCAACCTTGCCCTTTCAAGATGATCGGATCATCCCAACAGATAATCTTTTGTGTGTTAAGTTCTACTTCTTTTTAAAGCTACTTCTAACTTTAGTCCTCACTTCAATCCACTTGGAATCAGGCTGGAGAAGTTTAAATATAACATATATATCCTACTGCACTACATTAAAAAAAACCCACATTGGGGTACATTGTTATGCTAAAAATAGTTGCAGAAAAATCTGAGAAACAGTTTTATATATATATATAGTATATGTATATGTTTAGCAAAAGTAAAAATTATCTTTATAAATCAACTTGCTGCAGTTCTGTAACAAATATAATAATTCTTCCACCTACTCTGGTTGGACAAGTAGTTGACACTTTTAGTAATACAATTTTAATCAACATAGGTTATAGCTGATTTATTCTGGCTGTGATTATTTGGCTAATACAAGATAAAGGCTGAGTGTTAAACACAATTAACTACTAATCTCAAATAGCTTAACTGATATGATTTTAAAGTGCAAAAAGTGACTGGTAGTTAAAAAGCCATTAGCAGATTGTTTGCAGATAATATATAAAGTATGACACACAAAGGATATTTTTAATTCCAGTACAATCAAAATCTCTTTCAAAATATAAGTGATGATTTTGCAGAAGAAAGAATTACAGCACATATTACTCACCACATCACGAAAAACAACTGCTCGTAGACGATTAATATCAACATCCTGAAGAAGCCTATCAGGGTCCTTTATGGGAGAAAGATTGCCAGGGACATTTTCAAGGGGAGTCTAAAAATAAAAAGTAGTAAGATTTTTTTGCCCCCCCCCCCAGGTATCAAAGTATTTCTGTTAAAACCTTAATTTGACATATTTTTTTAAATGTTACATCAATCTTACATATATTAGTACCAACATACTTTCAACATAATACTCAGACAAGGGCTCTAGAAATAATGCAATATTTTGAATTATTTTCTTCATACTAGCTATTTATATGTAAATTGTTACATCTTTCCAGTAGCTCACAACGACTGTATCTCTACCCAGAGTTAAGATAATAATTTGCACACAAAAGTTTGTTTCAGATTACAGCTGTTTCATAGCAGAACAGTAAATTCTTTCTAATACGTGTATTATGTTTGAAAATTATGAACAGAAATATTAAAGAAAATGTTAATTTTACTGAGACTTATTACAGACTACTTACAGAATAACTGCTATTAAAAAGACATAGAGTAGCATGCTTCCTTTAAAAAATAATGATGCATTACAAATGATGCCTGAACACCTAAAAGTCTGCTTATACTCATTTGCTTTGCACTGAATGTGGCAATGTGGGAAAATGTAACACTTTTATGAGATTTAATGAAATACTACTGTGAAAGGAGCTGCGTTTGTAAAGGCTATCTGAAAAAGTCTTTATAGAAGAAAAACTACTTAATGTAGTAATGAAAATATAGTAGCAAAAAAAAAAAGAAAACAGGAATCTTGTGCTTCAAGCAATGTGTTTCATTTTAGCCATGGGCTATGCCAAATTCTTTCAGATTTTAGTTTCAGAATTCTCAAAGTCTTAAAAAAAAAAAAAAAGAAAAAAAGATGAACAATGGATTAACAAAACTGGAAAAACTAAACTGTAATTGAATGTTCAGGAAGTTTCATTCCTAAAATCAAGTAAATACTGATGCCTAGCATGCATGCAAAGGTCTGTTGAAGTTACTGGGACTCAGATGTTCCACCAATAAAGATGAGATTGGAGGACTTCTTCAAAACTCTAAGGTCCTTGACAGAATAAAAAAAATATGCAGGTATAAATGACCAATGTGAGTAAGGGGACTTCTTGAGAAGACCGAAAGTGAAAAAGCTGTTTAGAATTTCTCCATACTACTGCATTAAAGTTTCCTTGTTTCGTATTACCCCCTCACATACTTTTTACCATAAACCAGTTAATAGCAAAACTAAGCTTTTGTCAGATATTTGAGAAGGCAGTTACAATTATTTTCTAGTCCTAAAAAGCAGTGGTTCAAACTTGTAATTACTGCTGGTTACTGAAGACTGGGTTACCTTGGCTGCTGCTGCTGCAGTTACACCCTGAAGAGCATCTTGAGCTTTACTGCCAATTATTGATGTCTTGTTCACTCTCTCTCTTTGCCTTTGCCGACATTCTAAGCAGTTTCTCACAGCCACACAACAAACTAAAAAGCAGAAATGAAAACACCATAAATTAAAATATTTTCTCATTATTATATCCAGAACATCAATTACTAGTCTCTACATCTAGTTTGATTGTCCAAATAGTAAATGCAACATAGTTTTCACACTAGAGACTCTGTCAGCACTCATTATGGTGACTTATTACTTTCATTCTTTAGTTGAACAACTAAGTGTTTTATGTAACTGGCATATCACTGTATTGAAATTTAAGCATTGTTAGTCCTTGAATTGAAGCTCTCATATGTTATTGATCAGCTATCAACACTTAATAGCTGAAAGAACTTACGTACAGCTAGAATAGAAACAAATATAAGGTTGTAATTGAAAATTCGATTAAAAAATTGATAATTGATAGTGAGCCCCAAGTTTTACATCAAGAGCAGTAAAATTATCAATGACATTATAAATAGTATTAATAATAACAAGACATAATCTGCCTACAAAAAATATTCAGCATTTGAGAGATGAAAAAGTATGGAAGACATAACCTCAGCAAAATCAGCATCATGTCAGACGACAGTCAAAATTAGATGTTCATAAGGAGAAAGTGATACAGATTGCATAGAATAGTTTGATTATTCATACGTTTTTAAATTTCCTACATTAATTGTAAGACTTTAAAGCAAATAGTAAATACTGAAGAGAGGTGCCCTACTGTTGCAACATATATTAAGGTCTACAGCATCTGCACAAGCATCCCATGCTTTTTATCTTACAGAGCCTGTACCAGTCTTACAAGTCCATGGAGACTTGGATAAGAATAACTGCAACATGCAGGTAGCAAAGCAGTTTTAAGATAAAATACATTTATCCATTTACTTGTAGTTAATATTTTTACTCTCCCCAAATATATACAGCTTGAAACACATAAGAAAGAACAATTTCAGACCTGTCATTCTTGTGATTAAATTGAATCGACCCTAAAAATGTATCAAATCAATAATAAATGGGATTTTTATTTTATCACATCATACTCTATGAGTCCTTTCCTACAAGTGTCACTATTCAATCCATCTGTAACCCACCGATCTGTAAGTAATTATTTAATACATACTGTCAGCTGACTTACCAAGCCTTAGGCATTGTCGCATCAGACCTCCAGAAGACATATTTTTTTCAGCTTCAATCTCACTAAAATTTAGAGAACTGGCAAACACTAGTACATCAACCATTGCCATCAGACGGCTGAGAAATGTTACTGCTGTCTCTGCTGACATTCCTTGTGTGACTTCAATATTTTCCAGTTCAGTCTTTAAAAGGAGATAATTGAATTAAACAGTTTGAACACAACTGAAATATAAAGATGGCATGTACACATAGAAATCTAAATTGTTATGTGCAATGACAGATATATTAAAAAGTTATTTAAAAATCTCATATTGACACCATTAACATAAGCTGGGAGCGAAATTCAAAGACGGCATGAAGAGTGAGAAAATTATTTACATTTACATGCTGTAGTAGATGAGAAAAAGTCCAATATAAATGAGAAAGTTATTAGCAATTACATAAAGACAATGTATGGGCAGAGAGTAAAACAGTGCATGGTGTATCAGGGTGCAACATACTCTTACACTCTTCCATACCCTCTGCAAACTGACAGGTAATGGATGAAAGGAATTACTCAGTATAGCTTTTTCTTTTACATTCCTCTAGATAAACAAGTAAATGTGAGGAAGAGAGTGGGAAGAAAACAGACAGTTTTGCCCTGTTTGCATGAATCAATTCTCTCTGAGAATGCTTACAGTGTACAGAAACCTGACAGAGTTCAGTTCTCCTGTAGCTCAGAAAAGAGTACGTTTGCTCCCTCAAGAGAACAACAGGGGGGGAAGTAAAGATGGGAAAAGGGATACTGGGGGCAGCTCACTCCCAGAGAGGGGCCATTTCTTTCCCAATGTAGGGTTAGACTCTCCTTAGCAGGAAGCCCCAGAAAAAGGCTGAATGGGGTTAATATTTTTGAAAGCTAAAAGGGGGTCATGTTTTTCTCCAAAAGGTGCTTAGATGCCCAGAGTTATGTTCTCAAATACGTACAGGTGTCTAACAGTGCCTATAAGTGAGGAAATGATCAGCCTAAATTAAAAAATATGTATCTGTTTAGACACTTTTACCTCGATCTAGGCAAAAGGGAAAACAGAAATTTAGTACTTGTCTGTGTCCAGAATTATATACCTAAGTACTATTCTAAAAATTGTTTTCAGATGGCTGATTCTAATTGATTGTCAACAAGATTTCCAATTGCAACACTTTCTGAACACAAGGTTTAATCCCTTTGAGAAGTACTACTTTCATTATGCTTGTTTATTAATTTGCTTAGAAGTATTTATAAAAAAAAAAAAATAGTTGTGCTTTTAAAGTAATTTTCTTCCAAACGAAAAAAAAATGCGGAAAACCAAAAAATCCTTTATTTCCATGCTCCTAAAAATTTAGCCTCTCTCATGACTTATATTTTAGAATATTTTTACATCCAAAATTGTAAAAGTGTCAACTGTGACAATCAGTATTAAGGAAATAACTGTTTTGAAAGATGAAAGATACAAAGTGGCATGTGTCACCACAATGACAGATACCACTTCATTTAATTTCTCTTATGGATGTAACATGTCGGTCACATGAGTGATTTAGGAAGGGCTGTCATCTGTCTGATCTGCCCAATAAGATCAGAAAAATAGTAAAATGACAACTCTCAGAAGAAAGGTTTTCAGCCTATCTTCTTCAACCAGGGCTCCCCCGTTTAGTTTGTTCTGTGTTCCTACATTTTGGAAAAATAAGTCACTGTTTTTTTATAACAGACTGGAATATGATCTTTTGAAAGTACCCACCCAAAGAAAATACATTTGCATAACAGTCTGCTAGAAAAACTCATAGGTGGTTATAGAAACTTGAACTTAAAACTCATGCTTGAAATAAAATCAGGCTTGCTTGCAGCCTATTGACTGCCTGCTGTTGACTTTTCAACTTTATTGTGTCAATCATAGCCTTAAACCTCTCAGAATATCTACTGTCCTTTTTTTTTTGCATTTTCATAAGTTATGTAAGAACTTCATTTAACATAACATTTCAGTGTGTTTGTAACAAGATTTTTTGCAAACTTTGAATTAAAAAAAATAATCTTTTTTTTTAACAAATCTCCCTAAAATTCTGCTAGATGGAAGAAAAAACAGACTAACAATTTTTTTTCCACCAAACTTACCATCACTCCTACCTATTAAATACAGGACATTGACATTCTAAGAGCATTTAAAATAAGCTTAATTATTGATCAAGCTGCCTTCAAGTATCAGTGATATTTTAGATAGGGGTAGCTCCAAACCTCTTTGAAAAGTGAACAGATCACCATTTTATGACTACTACCATTTCAGTGCACTTCAAGAGCAGTAACAAGTCTCCCATATTATTAACATGTTCAGGACATAAAGAGCTTTTCTGTTTACAGCTGCATTTATAACTTGAATTAGCCCACAAACAGTACTAAATTCAGTCAAGTAACTACCAGTAACCATCATACTTGACCATGCATTACGTTACTCAAGGGAAATATGGTAGGAAAGGCTAATCATTACACCCAGCATATTTCTATTCACATCTTACTATATGATAGGAAAATAACAGTAAGAATAATAACGAAACAAAAAAGCTAAAATATTAAATGATCAAAAATAAGGTGTATTTTAAAATGCAAAAAACTGAAACTTACAGCCGCAATACTAACCTTAGAACCCTGGACATGCAACAGACAAAACAGACAACAGATCACAACAATAAAAGAAAAAAGAAAATTATTTAAGTTAACTAAAAATACAAGGTAAATTGAAACAAATTAGTATCTTAGAATTATACATTTGTTTAATTTGTAATTAGAACAGCAAAACATTTAAGCTCAGTATGAACATCTGAAAATAAAGACTTCTAAAAGATAGCTATGCACAAGGAAAACTTGTAAACACTGACTTCCAAACCAATGTACATATTTTATATAGTACATAGAGTAATTTTATGAAGCAATGCAAACCAAAGTAATGTTTGAAATGATTATATAGAAATGAGCATTTTACAACAAGCCATTCAACTGAAATGTAATAAACTAGTTAATCCTTGTATGAGGAGGCAAATATGTTTCAAAAGCTTTGACAAAGCAAATATAAATCATAAAAACCAAACTGGTTCTGCATGCATAATGCCCCTTCCTTGGAAGCAACACAAGATAGCTCATTATTACATTACATTTGGGTGTGATTTCTCCAACACAAACCAGTATCAAACTAGATATTAGAATGTTTTTTAATTACAAGAAAAAAAAAAATCAAGATTTACTAAGCTCTTTGGACTGAGTTAGTCTTCAAATTCCAACGTTCACAGTTAAATATGTTTTAAATTTTTATGGTTTAGTTTTAGGTAGAAGAAATTCCTCTACTATCACAGTGGGCTAAGAACAAATTCTTAAGTTTCCACTGGTTCTGTTTTAAAAGGGGAAAGAAACTGAATTTTCAAGAGTGTGTCAGTATTGGTGTCATTTAAATAGTGGAAAAATCTAATCTAACCTAACAGAAAGAAAAGCAAGCTGAAACAAACTGTTTTCCTTCCTTTTGGGACAGAAAATACCATGCTCAAAGAGTTTTTAAATGTCTTCCTTCTTTTTGCAGCTGGATGCATCTCAAGAACTAACCTGTGGCTATTATATTTCGATTACTAGTGACAATTTTTGTATCAGTGTGACAGTGGTGATTCTCAGAATTGTTATAGATCACACAGCACCTGTGGCATCACATTGGTCCTGAACATGATGCTGCTAACACTATACACAGGAAATACTTCTTGGCTTTTTAATCCACAGACCTAATGAGACTACCTTTAAATGTTTAATGGAGTTTTGTGGACAGCTTATGTAACACCAGCAGCCCTCAGATCACAATTTGTGAGCTGAAGTTTTGAATGCTGTGAGTAAGAAATTGAATTATACACTTCGTAATATAAGTGGAAAAACAAACTCATTGCAAGGGGTCTGGAAATTTACTCTCAACTGTTGCATATATTTAAACTCCTCAAATTTCTTTTGCCTTGCTCAATGTCCTCAAGTCCTTGTCACAGCTGCTATCCTTGTAGAAAGCAATGATTACTTCCAATTGCTAGCTTGTACGCAAGATGTTTTATCTGGCAACCAGCTTCTATTAAGAGGAAGCATCTTCTGCAAATGTTTTCCCTTACAGGTCCCCTTTTACACACTTGCACACC
Source organism: Acropternis orthonyx (assembly GCA_035583155.1). Lineage (NCBI taxonomy): Eukaryota > Metazoa > Chordata > Aves > Passeriformes > Rhinocryptidae > Acropternis > Acropternis orthonyx. The sequence continues at coordinate 50,664,244 of JAWWEU010000001.1, read as the reverse complement.
ATCCTAATAATATCTTCCTTCTGGCTGTAATCTTTTAAAAAAAGCCTCAAAGAACTCCCTGACAGAAAGGAGAAAAATAAAAAAGGAAAATAGTATTTTATGACCTCCCTGTAATTGTGGCAGATTTATCTTATGTCCCAAATTTAATAAGTGAGACATTAGAATCAAAAGTGGAACACACTCCAGTTTATATTGTAAACCAATGGAACTGGTCATATTTTTTGTTAGTATTTTCAATTTTTTTCATATATTCTGTACTCTTGAGTCACTCTCAAATTTGTGAGTGGTTTGTTTACCCAAATAACACATTTTTTTACCTTTTTTTTTTTTTTTCTATTCATATTTAGAGACTTCTATTCAGACTATGCTATTTTGGCTTTAAAAAAACCATTAACCAACTAACCAAAGAACAAGCAAACCCCAAAACAACAGACAAAAGGCAGATTTCTATTACGAGAATTCAATAGTGAGGAAATTCCACAATGAAGATTGCCCCTTCTACAGCAGACAAAGAATCATGGAGTAATCTTCAACCCAGCCCAGAAGAAATGTCATTTCACTCCAAATCCAAACTATGCAAAGGAAAAGAAAGTGTTTTTGAAACGGGAAATTCTCCATTCCTCTTTTTAAAGAAACTGTGACAATACTACTTTTTTAGCAAGGGAGGGAATACAATAGAGAATCTGTTGCACAGAAGAAAAAAACCAAAACTGCAATTGCTCCAATGTTTGGAAAGTAATTTTTCTAAATTTATCCTTGATTCTTTTCTACAAATACACTTAATTCAAGCATCTAATATTCTATTCTACCAATGAGAAATAGGTGAAATGCCTTTTAAAAAATGAGAGGCAATGGGACACATGTAGGAACAGCTAACTCTAAGCAGATTGTTGAGAAGAGAGTTTTACAACAGAATTTAGGACTGTTTTAGAAGGAGCAGCCCAGGTTTGAACTCAGACTCACACACCAAAGTCAAGGAGCTGTGGACAGGTAGGACTGTGAAACAGGTGAAAAAGGAACTATGTATTTCTGTCTGTCATCTTCTCGATTAGAAAACAATTAAGCTATCTCATAAAAAGAAGCTGGATTTAGCTCCAGGTTAACAATAATTCCAGCTGCTGGACCCTACAGGGATCTGGTAGATGTGTACATCAGAGATAGCTGAATCATTCGTTACTGTTGAGTAGATCTCCACTGGCTAGAAATCTAGGCCACATGTAGGTACATCAAGTGGATACTTAAATTTACCCTAATCTCTTCCTGAATTCCATCCCTCTTCTAATCATCCTGAAGTTAAAAGGTGGAATGACCTTTACACTCTGTTCTATAGTCTTTTTGCTCTCGTAGTTCATTATTTGAGACCAAAAAGTAAATTAATTTTTATGGAGATGTAAATACGTGACCTATGCCACAAATAAAACCCAGTAAGAGGAAATAAGTAAGAACTACTACTTTAAAATTTCAACATGGGCCCAAAAGCCTTCAGTGAAAATATTGGAGAGTCAGCATTCATTCAAGTGAAGAAGGAAGAAATTAAGTAAATTGAGCTCATACATTTTCATAAATTGAATATATGTATTCCACAGGATCTATAAAATGTGAGGATTTTGACACGCCAGAAAAGTTCAACGGACCAGAAATAGGGAGGAACAGAGACTAAACAAGTTGAAGATGCTATGGGTTCAAACATGTACACCAGAAGATATGACTCAAGCCTACAAAGTCATAAATTATATGGAGCTGAATAAAGACAGGATTAACCACTCCTTTCATAGCATAAACAGTAGTACTCATCTTGTCTATATGCATTTAAGCAGGCTCAAAAAAAACCAAAGACAAGAAGTGTTTCAAAGGTTATATAATTGCTTTGTCAGGCTCAATGCCATAGGATATCATGGAGGCTAAAAGCCTAAGTAGTTTCAAAAAAGATTAGATAACGTCTAGAAGGATAAATTCCTCCATGGTTATTAAATATGACAGCCCAAACATCCTCTCTAGTTGTTAAAATCCTAAATGCTGAAATGAAGATTTATTAGAACAATCAATATGCTTGCTCAGACTTCTGTATTTTGATGTAAGCTGCAAACAGTCGCTGTTGGATGCAGAATGCTAAAGCAGCTGGGTCCTTGAGCTGACCCAGTGAGGCAGCTTATGTGGCCTGGGAACAGCTTCCCTTTGTAAGGGAAGTGCAGTACTGCTTCTAATGCTTCTAATACCATGCCCACATTAAATTCCTGAATCACAAAATCACACAGAATCACAGAATGGTTGTGGTTGGATGGGATTCAAGAGATGCACCACAAAATTCGGACTCCGTATCTTGTGGATAAAAACCCATGCATTAATGTAATTAATTACAACACAGTAGTTTCCACATGAAAATCAAGAAATGCTTTTCCACTGTGAGGTGACTGAGCACTGGCACAGGTTGTACAGGGAGGTGATGAAGTCTCCATCCTCACACGTTGTCAAAAGCTGTCTGAACACAGTCCTGGGCAACCACAGCAGGGGTGCTGGAGCAGATGACTTCCAGCATTCCCTTTCCAGCCACAACCATTCTGTAAATCTGTGAGCCTCTGAATCAGAAAGGGAGAAAACCTACTGGCTCTTTTGTCTGTTGAGGGTTACTCTGGCAGAGTGTCACTAGCAGACCTGCTTTAAATGTTTTTATGCACTGGAGACATCATATAAATCTTCTAGTTTCAAACCTCTTTTCCCATTAGCAGTTATTGGAAGGAGGAGAGTAAGACAGAGTCTTTTGTAAGTGATTGCTAGCACTGGACTACTTTGCCCTTTCAAGCCTGAGAAGAGAGATATTTTGAACCAGCAATCTATCCACTTTCTCCACAGCAGTTGAAGGATGCACAAGTACTGGAAGACAGAATCAGTATGAAACTTCTTCTCATCGTATGATGGATATATGATGGATGCCCAACGAGGCATCTGCTCCCTTCAAAACTGTAATTCAGAACAATGCTGAGGGAGAGCACCTTCTCTAAGAAGGAGGAAGGATGTGCTGTACTCTTTGTATGTGTCACAATGATGAATAAATCCACCATCCTGCTAATGTTCATAAACGGGCAATGATGGAACAGGAATGGAGCGGAATGGGAGGGAGGAAGTTCTCTGCTAGGAGGAAGTGATTATGAAATCATCATCTAGATGAGGTGAGAGTAATTTGTGATTTTATTTATTATATCTGACCCTTCCGTACATTTGGGACAAAAAGTAATTTATTTTTTTAAAAATTTCACAGAGTAGGATTAATTCAATTTGAAGCTAGATACTGATCTTTCAGTGAATTACTTCACAATTTATTTTTATTTTATTGTCATAAACAAATGGAAAAAATTGAGCATTCAGGTAATACAGAAAGTCCCCATGTGGTGGAGAAATGCATGCATAATACACAAATTTGAAATATGCAGTCTTTTGTATCAATACATGAAAAATCGTTGCTATTGTAGCACAGCAGTATCAACATACAATATTTTGACAAATAGATGTGCAATTTTTAGAGCTGTGTCAGCTAACTATCTATACACACACACATGCAGATATATATAATCCAGAATAAACAGATGGAAATGGTGAACCTCAAAATGATTATTCCACAGAATAGCTCTGCAGTATCTTAAACCAGAATAAGAGCTAAAACCCCCAAGTGCCATTTAGTGGAATTGCAGCTTAATAAATACTGTGCCTATTTTATATTTTTATGTAAAACAAGTCAAAACATCATTTTCAAATGATGCCTAAAATGTTTGTTTCAAAAAATATCTCCCAATATCCTTTTATTTAAAGACTGATAGTACAGCCTACATTTCAAGATGGCCCCATGTGCACTCTCTCATACTTGTCAATATTTACAATGAAGCACTTGTAAAATCATGACCTTGATGTCATTCTTGTAACTAGGGACAATTAAAGTCTTTCACTTATAGCAAATATTTTTCCTGTTAACCCAGTGAAAATAACGAATTGCCTGTCTGAAAGTCATACTAATGTTTAGTAATGTTCAGCCCATCTCTAGCCCATGCATTCATGCCTGTCAAATAAAATAATTAAAAAAAAGGTGTTTTCCTAGCTAACTAGAAGAGTAGAGGCAAATTAAAGTAATCTCAGTTGCTGCATGTCTACAACAAGGAATTGAGCTTTTATTGCCAAAATACATTTCTATCTTTCAGTGCTTACTAGCCACATACCAGGAGCCTCTGTCCCTTCATGGTCTCACTGTCTCCCTTTCAAAGACTGCTATTAACTACAGATGTTTGCAGGATGCTCAAGATAAAAAAAATTAGCATGAAAGAAATAGTCACAAATATTATATGCACAGACAAGGAATCACACTCAAATACTGTATTTACTCTTGTTAATTATGCAACATTTACAAAATATTTCTCCCTTTTTCATGAAGCTACTTTGCCTGCCTGAGCTGTGATCTGCTAAAAATTTAGTAAGAATATTGGAGTGGATAAAAATATCAGTTACTTTCAATACAAGATTAAAAAGAAAAAAGAAATAGGGAGAAAGGACCTACTGAAGTAAGAAGTAAACAGAACAGTGAGGAGATGACTTCTAGTATCATTTAACATGCAAACAAATAGAGGCCATGCAAAACAGATTCACGAGTATCAATGAGTAGCCATCATAAAGCATGCAGTTTTGTCATAGGAATCATTGTCCTAATGGTCTTCCCTATAAATGAAATATTAAATACCTATGAAATATTATTCTTACTGAGTACTATTTCTCTGATAAAATTAGCATTTCAAATGGAAAATATTATAAACAATCTCTATTTTTGATTATAAATTTAAGTTTTTGGAAGAAATTGGCAGAGAGGGGACAGGAGTCCCTAAAGAAGAAAGATCAGTGGCAAATAATGGTTTGCACTATTAAAAACAATTTCTAATATGACCACTAGGTGGAAATATTGTACTTACAGTTGGGGATGTGGCTGCTGACAGCAATGGTAAAATTCCTCCACAAGCAATAATAATATTGTCTACCATCTGGGAAATGAGGTGTATTGTGTTGTGTACAAAAATAATATTTTCATTGCTATTGACAAAGTCCATCACTGACTTTGTGGAGTGACTGCAGGAACAGAAAAAAGGATGGATTAAAAATGAACAAGATAAAATTTTAGCTAAGATTATTCCTTGCAACCAGACTGTGAAGGTTTCTTGATATAAGAGAGAAATTTGGTCTACAAAACTTTGAATTTAATTTGTCCAAAAATACGAACAAGACTAGTCTAATGAACAAATTCGTTGCTATCTATTTTCACACAGGGTTATATTCAGATACTCAGCTGAGAACAATGGTTTAACCTTTTATTCCCATTAACCAGTACTTAAATTCACATACAGTTCTGCTAAAAGCAGTGGGGTTGTTTCTGCAGCATGAAAGCAAATATTTAACATTAAGAGTTCACCATGCTGCACAAGTGCCATTTGAAGCACCCTTGATAACACCTAATGCTAACACCTACTACTGTTTTAAAGGAGAAACTTGATAATATTAGATCAAGGTATGAACATGTTAACTTCATTAACTGATATTAAATTTACCATTAACAATAGCTTTGCTAGACACTACTAAGATTAGGTGACATCTCAGCAATTCCTAATTGGTGAGAAATTGCCCCATGAAACAGTCGCTCCCCAAAAATATTAAACCCCTGTGTGAAAATATTGAGAAATACTCTGGTCTATAAATATGGTCTTTCCCCAAAAGAACATCATTGTCAGCCAGCAAACTAAAATTAAAGGCTTCAACTGGAAGTATACAACCTGAATTTAATTTCCAAGCATTATCTAAACACAAAGTACAATCCCCTCACATATATAACTATGCTCAAGTTGTCTGAAAACGAACTATTCTGTACTAGAAATTCAATTAAAATGTATCTATCCTATTGCAGTTACTGCGTATCTCTACTAACATCTACAAAAACCCGAGGAAATCACATTGCTGTCATAAATTATAATATAACCATCAAGACAAACCCCAAGCAGGACATGGAATGTTAAAAAAAAAAAAAAAAAAAGTCAATAAAAAGAGTGTTTCCTTGGAAAATGTAATAGGAAATAAGTTTTATTTATAAGGTTTGCGGGTAGAGAAGCTCTCTTTTAATTGATCAGTTAAGAAAACGGCCATTAGCAGGCACAAGTTGTCCTCATGTCTGGAATAGAAGCAGTAGATTATAATGCTAAACATAAACTGAAAGACCAGCACAGTTTAGTTAGGTATGTATGAGTTATAGAATGCCTCAAGAAAACAGAAATTGTTACCTGTGAAAAGAAAGCTGTTACAGGATGGGAAGGGGTAAAAAGAGAAGGTAGAAGATACAGAGGGGCACTTCAGCTAACAGCAACTCTTTCCCTTCCCACTACCCCAATAACATCCCCTCTACAAAATGTCTAATTTTTGCTTGCTGATGGAAACACAAATCACTTACCTTCTCCAAACATGTACATCTGTTTCTAGGGCAAAAAGCAAGTCTGTCAGGAGCCGCTGGTGCATGGGAGACCATTTAAACTCTGGAATACGAAACATAGTTGTGCGTGGACCTGGACTAAACTGTCGTCGCTGCTCTTCCGTCATTGGAATTCCTCGGAATCCCAAATCAACACGTAAATCCCGGTCTTGCTGGGTGACAGACCGACCCTGTACTGCCTACATCAAGAGATTAAAAAATTACGTTAACTTTTTGCAATTTGTTTGTGAATGCAATGCAGAATTTGAGAAAGGATATGCTAAAACAACTTGGCAACAATCTATAGGAGATACTGATATTCCAAGGCAGGCAGTATCCATGGGTAAGTGAGCTGCTCCAATACACATCCATCAGCACCGAGAGGCTATGGCTGGCCTCCCTGTCAGATATTCACCAAGGTTTTATACTAAAGTTCTTCACTTAAAGTATTACAGAAAAGACCAAATGTAGCACATACAAAGTTAGCAATGACAAGACATTGTTTATAGGAAATAACTATCTTTTTGTGCTGATAACACAATTTTCTTGGAAGATTTGACTCAAAACATGAACAAACTTCACAGTGATGGCTTCAAGGAATCAGTGTGCTTTTAGACAGCTCCCCATTTTTCAAGATCATTAGAGAATTAAGTCTAGTTTCCCAAATCTCATTTTGCCAATTCTGTCACACTTCATTAATTCATTAACAGTTTTATGGATCCTCAGGACAACCTTTAGGTTCTCCCAAAAGGTGGTGGATGTCAATGTCTTTTCAATACCTACATAGTCATGAGTATATCTACTTCATGATTAAAGACAAAAGTAAAGATACACCTGGAGGATATGATAGACTGACATTATGATATGATATGATACAATATGATGATATGATATGAGCCAGAGAGGGTATGAGCATACAGGGAAGGGAAAAGTAGTAAAAAACAAACATTATCACTGAATTAGAGGTAAATATTCAAAACAACAATAACTTATAATGTACATCTCTGAAAGTGAGAAATACCAAGTCTGATCATTGAAATTACTTTAAAGTCACTTTAGATTAGTTTAAAACTGACAAAATAGAAAATATACTTGCTTTGCTCATGTATTACTTTCCCAATCTCAGCCTACTATTTTAAATCTGGACATTTAAAAGCAAATGAGAATCTGACAAAACATTTCTGCTAGCAATGTAAAAATGCACATGGCAATGTAAAAATGGACATGGAGTTGAGCTGAAAAGATTCTTATATCTTTAGTCTGATTTTCATCTTCTGTAGCCAGCATTTTGAGAGCAGGGCAGGTTTCCATCATCCAATTTGACCTATTGGGAGCAAAATGGTTACTGTTGCTTCCATCTCCAGTGCTTTTCTTAGAGTTAACTTTTCTTTTTTTCTTTGACTTATCTAAAATCAGAATTTTTTGCATGAATCTTCTGCATAGTGCTTTCAACTCAGTCTTTCCTAGTTGGGAATATAGGACAGAGTGAATTTTATATTCATCAATATTTGATCTATTATTGATAAAGGCATTAACTCTTCTTAGACGTAAGCAGTAGTTTCCATCTCTGTTGTGCAACTTGTTTGCTTTTCTTCAGTCAACTTGAACAAAAGACAGCTTGCTTCTTACTGATAAGGAGGGGACCAGATAGTAGATCTGTTTTCAGAGAATTTGAGGATAGCAACTCCATTCACATACCACTTTTTTACGTACAGCTACAGGTAGCTGTCATTTCGGCAGCAGTAATAGTATCATAACTGTAGCATAACATGAGAGCTTTTATTTAGCCAATTGTCAGGAGAAAAGGGTTAAAAGCAGAAGAGCAGCGAGGAGGATGGTAGATTCACTCAAGTGATCTTGCAGCTGAGAATGCCAAGGCCTGGAGAGTATCAGTGTAAGAAAGCCCATATATTATGGCTACTGCTATTTATCCTCTGTTCCGAGAAGTAGAAGCTCTGTGTAGAGATAACACAGGTGTTTACAGAGACTTGGAGGCACTCCCATGGACATGCTTAAGCTCCCTATTCTGGGAGAGAGACCAAAGCTCAGATATCATAAGAAGCACAGGGGAGATCACAGCATGGTGTTAAACTACGTGTGCATAAGCCCTTGATAAATGGGTGCAAGCACCAGACATGCCACCTGCCAGGATGGACTGAGCCTAATGGTGCCTGTCTCTGCTCCTGCTTGGGTGTCTCTGCCCACGTGTTGCTTCAGGATGCTCCGGTTAGTGAGGTAAAGAAATAAATTTACTCTTTGCATTTCAGCTGTGGTTTTGTGGCTGTTCTGGCTGCCTGCCTTTTTGACTCATACACCAATAATACCATATTGGCAGGAATGGGCTTTGACGTGAATTGCCATTGCATGAAACCCAACTATCTACACTTAGGTGGCTGGTCTTTACGTCATTTTCAGTGGTGTCAAGGAGATCACATCTAATGGGGCAGTTACGACACATGCAGCAATCAAAACTCCAACCCCAACTCCACTTTAAAAATGCTAACATTAATATTGCTCATTACTAATGAAAACAATAATTTTCTATTTATGTTTTATTTAATACCTATTTCCTTTTTTTTTTTTCATTAAGGCTAACTTCATCTTAAGAAAAATATTTAACCATGGATGGCTTAGAGTTCACAGGGTATTTAAAAAATACCCATAGAAGAGATTAGAAGATAACAATTCTGTTTGTTGCTCAGTTGATTATTCTTTTTAAGGAAATTATTTAAAAGATATATTAATGGATACATTTTTTAATCAATTCATTGTAGTTTGTCATTGATTTTAGCGAGCAATTACTGTAATTTAAGTAATGTGTGGATAATGAAGGGAGCTAAATAAGTTGTAGAGTCAGGCTCTTGATGAGTACAGAGTCTGTAGGTAATATGCAGATACAAATGATATGCTAGGAATTTTTTGAGTAGCTAGGAAGAAAATAAGTTGTATTTCCTATGTTACTATGATCTGATAATAGTTCATTAGGATCTCTGTATCATTTTAATCCCAACAAATAATTATAGGCTTAAGGAATTTACTTTTTTATAATTCATCTGGTTTTAGGTGAAATATATCAAGAAAATTGGTTAAAACCCCAGAAAAGTGCCAAAGTCACACCAACAGGATTTTCTACAGTAGGTGGTACTAAATCAGATTATCTATAGTAGCTACTACTCAGTCAGATTATCTTACAAACTCACTGTGTTTATGGGTGCACATAACTATGCAGCAAATTAATATTAGCACTCCACTTGTCTTTTTAACAAAAGTTTACATTAAAAAAAAAAGGTTATCATCCTTTCATTCCACTTATCAATTTCCATGGTATTAACAATCTCTAATTTTAAGACTTAAACCAGACTGATAGTAAGAGATAACACTATTCCTATTGAGAGCTTTCAGGGGTTTTTCCTTATTACATAGAATGTTTTTAAATATAAGGATCCCTACACAAAGCTTGGTAGAGTGTCAGTGATGTTATGAATTATGAAAAAAGCACATGAGAACTTCCAATTGTTTTTTATAATATCTGCCGAGGGAATGCAAGAGCTCCATCTGTTGTTCTCTTAAAAACAAAGGTTCTTACCATAAAGGAAGAGACTTAAAATTGAGAGTTCTTTCTGTATGTCAGAACTTACTAGTTTCAGTGATTTTGGGTGGGGGGTTTTTTGGGTGTTTTTTGTTTGTTTGGTTTTGTTTTTTAAGGAAAATTATCCCTTTTTGAAACCACAGGTTGTTCAAATAAGTTAAAATGTCCGTTCACTGGAGTTTTTTTGAAAGCAGTCACTGTGAAGAACCAAGCAGGCAGGCTGATCTATATTCTTTCATCACATGACATGTAATTTCAGTGTTATCTCTGAAACTCTTTCTTCTGACAATTTGGTACACATTACACACTACTGGGCAGAACAATTTTTGCAATTTATGTTTGCTTCCTCTTTGATAGTTGCAGTAAGTCTGCTTGACTTGAAAATCCTAGAAGATAAATACTGGTGTACATACCAGACGTAGTCAGCTAGTAAAATCTTGAGAGTAGTCAATTCTTCCACTGATAACATCCTCAAAAACAATCTTTGATTACATGCTGGAGTGTCTGAACAACTTAATACCTATCTTCTCCACAGTCATGAAAGACTTCAGAATGCTTACACACTATAGCATTTTCAAAGCAAATAGGCCTGAAAGATGGACACTTTTCATACAACTGAAGAAATATACTGCAAGCATCTCTCAGCTCTCATACATTAATTTATCCTGCATCAATGAACAGTGATTACATCAGGCACATACATGGCAACTTGAAATTTACCTGGGTTGTGGTAGTTGTCTGGATCTTCCGTATCTCCTTCCCTGCTTCCTTACCATCATCAGATCTTTCTGTATCTGATATTATACTTCCTGCATCAACACTAGGTACAGTTTTGCTACCAGAAGACTCTGTCTCAAGAGTTGTGGCAGTCATTTCAGCATATTCTAATCCTTTAGATGAGGAAGACAACTCCCTCTCAGAAATGCTACTACTCATTCCATCTGAAGTTGTGTGAATCTTGAACTCCTTGTCCTCTATTATACTTGAAGAACAAGTTATATCTACACTACTCGTCATATGTGCAAGCAATCCCAAATCATCATTTACACCAAGATGCATCTGTGTCTCTTGCACATTTGGAATAGAAATGTGATTACTTGAAAGCTCAGGTAGAAGTTTCTCCTCTTGACTAGGTATTTTATCGAAGAGAAATGAGGTATTGTTAGTAGAAGGCTCATCTTTCTCATCAGCCAGAGTTATTAATGGACCATTATCTTTTTCCTCATTCTTCTTTATAATACCCACACTTCCATGAACATTGTTTTGGAGCTTCTCAACAGCTGCACTATATACATTATCTAGAAGAGATTCGACTTCTACAAGTGCACCATTTTCTCCAGTTACCAGTGTCTCTGGTGATATATCCATATCATCAAGTTTTACTTCCGTAGCTTCTACTTTTTCAGCTTTTATATCAACTAAAAGATCGTGAACTTCCACATGCACTCCTCCTCCCCCGGGTCTCTCAGCAGTTCCAAGCACATCATCTGACACCTTTGAAGCCATGAGCAAGTCCCTTGTATCTGTACTGACGGGGTAATCTGTTTCACTTTCTGGACTTTGACTCTGTGAAAGATCTTCTATCTCTCGAATTTCCATTCCACCTTTTGCTCCTGTTGTCTGAGAGGAAAGCCCTGAGATGGTGCTCACATTCCCCTTCTTCCCCTTTTTAATGTTTTCTTCCTCTTGCCTTTGATACTCTTCATACATTTTCGCTAGATATTCCTTGTGAGCCTCATATGTGACCTTAAAAAGAAAAGAACAGGTTATGTGGCACGGACTTGGACAAAGATTAACAAGAATCTTAAGTACATACTACGCACAGCTTACAAAGTACGTGACAAAAACCCAACACCCTGACATGAACAGCAATAGCCACCAGATGGCACTAAATCACTTTACAGCTCATCTTAATACATTGCGAGTCCCTTTGGGGGAGGTACTACCATTCAAAAAAAACTCATCCACGAGCCATTTCTTACCTTGGAATGAGCAATAGAAAGCGTATCCACCCACACTCTCCAGCCTCCCCATTCATACTTTATTGCGTGATACAAGAGAATACGGAAAATGTTGTAAACCATCTCTGTGATCTTCTGCTCTTCAGAGTTCTTAGGGTTTATGTATCCCAGAGAAAACATCCAGTCCTGCCACACTGAACACTGAAGTAAACATCTAAAGTGAAATAATTAGGTCAAAATATGTCCAACAAAGCTTCTTTATTTTAACATTATGATGGTTAAGATGAGAGGAAGATCTTCTCTGAACGTCAATCCAATGTAGGAATAACTTAAAAAATACTTCAGGATGAATAAAAATTTAAATTATATTCTAAACAGAAGAATCCAGTATTAGTTGATGAATTAAGTTACCACAAACCTATTACATTTATTTTAAGTATATTTAATTTATTAAAGAGTATAAATTTCTACACAGAGTATAACAGGTTATTAACCCAGAAATTAAGGATGAGAAAGAACTATTTGTAGTGACATACCTTCTGTTTTCACGGCTATTGCTAAACAGTTTTATCATATCAGATAAGAACAAACGTCGAACTTCCATCAGCTCTGCACTTGGTGTGGAGTTTTTTAGCAGCGTTGCCACCACCTTAAGAATCACTTTGAAAGAATAAATTAGTTATGTAAAGCATTTTGACAACGTTTAAAAAAAGAAATAGTTGCTGACAGCAACTAAAGTAAGTGGTAATGGAAAGCCATATGTATTTAAGATACATGAAGGAATGGTTCTCCCTTTCTGAACCAAATTATTTTAAAAAAAACCCCAAATCTCTAGGTGATACATTTATCATACAAACACAATATATTGTCCTTACTTGGATTTTGAATTTTCACTGTTGAATCTGGCTCTGGGTGCGGTTTATGAACAACTTGCGTGCATACTTGTTCTGTCAAAATCTAAAACAGAATATCAACTTCCTTTTACCACTTTTAATTAAACACTACAACATTTCTTTGTTCATTTTTACATTTGTTAAGAGCATTTACCATGGCCACACTATAACTTCATATAAAAAAGTTAGGTAAAATATTTAATACTTGAAGAATGGAATAAAGCAATTCCTCTATTCAAGGATAAAGATTTTCATGGTTGTACAGTGTCTGATTAACTAACCCTTTAGCTAGTTGATTACATATACAATTATGTTATTTTAAAGATATTTCATTTACTTTTCTCACAGTTTTATACATTTACAGTTTAAAAATTTGTTTGCAAGCTCCATATATCAAAAATTATTCTCATACATTTCAGCGATGGATAAACAAACAAAATAATCTTTCTAAGTGGATTTGGTTCTCTCCAGAGAGTAAAGAGGAAGAGTCAGAAAGAGCACTCCATTCAATGAGCTACATATTTTCTGAGAGTACCAGTCACAGAAGCTCTCAGAAAACCAAATGCAGGAACTACACTGTGAGACCCAAGTGGCCAAACCATACAAGGTAAGCTTAGATACATGCAATAAAATAGAACTTGACATCTAAGTCATTGGCTAACAGATGACACTTAGGTTTTTACAATCATATAGAATACTTTTTATATCACTCAGACTTAGAACCCTAAATACCAAGGACTCCTTTAGTCTTCTGTGTCTTCTCTGAAACCAACCCTGAGCACTAACCATTACATCTATTTCTGACTAAAAAAAAATTAAAAATCTTTCTAGTCCAAAAGATTTTCAGAAATTGCAAGAGATTCTACTCTAAGTCACTCTTTTAGAAATAATTGAAGACTGAATGTGAACGGTACGCATTTGTAGGCATGAAGACATGGGTTTCAACCAACTTGATGTTAATGTTTTCCTTAAACAAAATTACTCATCAACAAAACTGAAGTTCCTACAAGAACCTGGCAGAAGAGCTGAATGCTCTGAGGTCATACTCACTCACCAAAAGCAGCATCTGCTATATAACAGCATCTGCTATATAAAAGTGGCTGTGTTCACTTATCATTTGGCATAGTTAAAACAGAATAACAGCATTTTTCAAAATTTTGTAAACTTGAAAGGAATGGCATGAAAAAGAAAAAGGAAGAAAAAGGAAAAGAGAGAAAGAGGCATCTCTGACTCCAATGTTTTCCATTTCAATGGAAACAAACTCTTCCAAACAGTGGAGAAAGTAAGAGCAAGTGGGGATATGCAGTAATTTTTTTTTTTTGTGGGAAGTGATGAGCAGCTTAAGTAACAGAATGTCTTCCATCACAAGTGGAAAGTTTTACAGGGCTTGTGCAAAAATTATGACATTGTTAATAAAAACATCTAAAACACGGCAAAATACATTTTGAACAAAGACATCCTTTCTTAAAATATCTAAAATTTTCTTGAAAGCCTTGATAATCTTGTCAAGCACAGATATTTTTAAGTTATATTCTTTACAATCGAGATGAAAACCTTTATGTTTAATCATTTGTACCTCATAAAGTGTGTTATATGTTGTAACGGTCACTGTATTCGTATGCAGCATCAACCTTTCTCCAAGAAGTGTGAAAAGACTGTGAGTATGCATGATTTCAACCTTTCGCCTGTAAGAGAAACAAAAATGTTAGCAAAATGCAAAGCATGTTGAACATTTTAAGTAAATGCAAAATATTTAGTGGTTGTACTACTAAAGAGCTCCCAAACGTATTCAGTAAATATTAGGAAATAGACATAATTTATGATGCTTCCCAATAGGAATGCAAATACAGCAATCCACAAAGGTTCTCAGACAGCAATGTGGTATGTAAGATGGGCTTTTGTATAAAATAAATGACACACCTTTCTCACCCTCCACGATTTTCACAGTGGAAAAAGACAAAGTAATACCCTTCTATCTTACTCAGACTAAGAAAAGTCAAGATGTCCACAGAGTGGCTAAAATGTGATCATGGAAGAACACACTTTTTGTCACTCTCTCAAGGACTCAGGACAATCCAACCTCACATATCCCAACATTAATCACAGAATGGTTCAGGTTGGAAGGGACCACAGTGGGTCAACCTGGTCCAACATCCCTGCTCAAGCAATCTGTATGTGTTAATACTAACAAATACAGATTTATCAGAACAACCTTTCTCTTTATATAGTATTCTCTCATGCAGCCAAAATAATCCAATCCTGGAAGAGCATGTGTTGCAATGTAAAAAAAATAAAATTCTGAAAAGTTATGCAATTCCATAGGATCAAAAGCTACTGAAATCTTAAATGGAGAAGAAAGATGCTCCTATCAATGAATTCCACCTGGGTCCAAAATTGGATATAACATAATAAATAAATGGAGTCCTTCCCATATTTTGCATCATAAAATTTACCTACTAGTATAATGGCTATGAAATAAAAATCTTTATTCAAAATAATTAACAATCTATATTAAAGCAGAAGAAAAATAAGAACTAAGATAAGGTACAGCAAAGTTTCTGAAACTTTTATGTATTCTAAAGCTAAGAAACTGTCTTTTCATGATTACCAATGAAAATAACACAGGTTTAAATTGCACAAATTCATTCTATACTTTTGAATGAATACATATTATTGCAATTTTCAAATAACCACAAAAGAGAGTGGCAACAACTTTCAGCAGTGTGTACTCCTCTGTGCACAGCAGGGAGTTAATGAGTTACTTATGAGAAAACCTACAGGTATCAGCCTTTTATGCTATGATTTAGCAGATGAAAGTGGAATTTCATTGGAAGATTTAAATGTGCAGAAAAAACCAGAAGTAAACAAAGGACTAAGATTTCAAGTGGTGGCATAGAAAGAATCAAATATAGCAGAAAAGGAAGAGAAAAGGATTTTGACAACTGTTAAGGTTAGACAAATTAGTCTATCATCACAGATCACAAAGAAAAATCAATTAAGTTAATCAGGTCCCCATCTAACACTTTATTGGTCATTTCTCCCGAGAATCAATTACTTCCACTCTATAGCTTCATCTCTGATGCATATATATGAACTACAGAAATGGTAATTGGTTTTGTACCTACACATTTGTTATAATATTGTATAGGTTAAGATTTCATAAATCATGCAACATTTCTTTATGCAATTGTGCTTTAATATATTAAAATGCAATGCCCACTTCCTGCACTGTGAAACAGAAATATAAGTGCTTTATAATTTTATGTAGTTTATAATTTTATAATTGCTTAGAATTTCCTGTAGCTGACTTCAATTTTATAAAATCCTGTGTATTCACATGTATGTATGTGCACAAATCAGCACACCTCACAAGCCATAGCTGTAAGATATGATATGGGGGTGGAATTTTTACTTGCTGAAAGCTACACAGAATATGCATGTTTGCAGGTGTTTGGAGATCTGAAAATTTACAGAGAATGTTCAAGTGTGTTTCAATTACTCAAATTACATGGAAAAAGAAATTAAATTGAGTTAAGTACATATGTTCAATCAACAATGGAAACTACACTGATATATCCATAATTAAAAGTAGATGCTAAGGAATGGGAAGTGAAATTTCAGTTTCTGAAAATTCTCACTTTTCTTTTTCTGTAACATTTCACTGACATAGTTTGCTGCTTAATTTTCTAGCTAAATGATAAATATATTAAACAAATGTACTTATCTGGACACAACCAGGCTTCTGACAAGTCAAACCTTCATCTGGTGTATCTTACTTAATCCAACTCCTATTAATGTGAATGATTTTTAGTAAGTAATGTTTGAAAAGCCCTTGGAGATTCTTGAGTGGACTATCAATTTGCTTTATTAATTCCCAGCACGCTATTTGGCTGGCTGGATCCCAAAAGAAAAATCCCATTTAGGAGCACATTCTCAGCTAACTGTCTCTCAATTATACAGTTATACTTTATTGATCTTACTGACACAACCACGTCTAGCAATACCAGGCTCTGGCTGGACTCTCTACCTCCTTTCCCTTCTAAGCAGGCTGAAGCCTCCTGTGAAGCACGTGGTTAATTTTTACACTGCATAGCACTCCAATGAAATGTCATTTTGGGCTAATCCCAGCAGGAAGCTTAACATCGCATGTAGACAGGGAAAAGTGAGCAACAGCAGGTTACACGGCACCACCTCTTGTTAATGCTTTATTGGCACTGTAATATGGAAGATGAGACTAAGTACACCTATTTTTGTGGCATCTGGTCTTTTTAAATGTAGTTATTTTTTGTGGCTGCACTTTCTTGCACAGAGGTATGTCCTTACCTCCTTTTTTTTTTTTTTAAATACCACTTGCCTGATTTGCTTGCTTTTCCTTCTGAAACTTTCCCATGTCAATAACATATTCTGCTATTTAATTTCCCCCATCCTTTTAAAGCTGTTTTTGAAAGTACTGCCCTGAAAATTTTATTGCAATGACCCTGATAATTTCAGAAATGAATTTTTGATCACACTCATGTGTTTCCTGTTAACCTTAGCTAAACATGCGATATACAGTTATAAAATGTATTTTTAGAAAATGTTTTTCCATTGTTTTAAGACTTGAGTTTTGGCATATCATCTGTTTGGCAGACAATCAATTTATCATTTCAAACATCACAGTAACAGCAAGTTAACTGGAAAAATCCATTTTATCCCAATGTATAAAGGTAACAGTGTACAAATTATTAATCAGAAAACCTCACAATTTTAAGTAATTTCTAAAGACTGCCAAAGAATATACAGTGACAAAAAGACAAGAAGAATTGTGACCTTAAAAATTTTAATCCCATACTTACTTATGACCCAAGTGTTTAAGAAAATATCCAAGGACTTTCAAAGCTTGCACCCATATACTTTCACTTTTGGAAGCCAGTAATTTATAAATTACTCTGAAAAAGAAATTCAATAAGATTATTACTTAACATCACATATATAGGTTATATTTCACTAAACAGAGATATTTTTTAAGAAATAAAAACAATAAAAATTTATACGAAATGGAAGGATATACTGAAAGAATCAAGCACACTGTAGGAGTTTGATTATGAATTATTGAGGTTGGAGATATGGTGTCTTTTGGTTCAGTTCAATGTTGTATAACAGAAAGTGACATCTTATCTTGGAACAATCAAATAAAAGACAGTCTGAGCAGTTTTAGCTTAAGACAAGAGAAGCAGACTGGAACACATAAGGTTATATCCTGGAGTTTTCTGGAGCACCTGGATGCTAGTGAGAATTTCCTTTTTTTTTTTTTTACACCCTCTGTTTTTAAATCCTGGATTAAAAAAGGTCTCAATAATTAAGTAATTAATTATTACATATTTAATTAATAGGATAGGTTTCAACACAATGTCTGAAGTCTTTCAGAAAGGAAACCAGCCTTGCTCTGAAGGGACCAAGAGACAGAAAACATTACCCTTTCCCTGGGCCATTCTTTAACAAATTTTTTAATTTATATTTCAGTTTCACATTAGAATTAGCTTAGTTTCATCTTTTAACCATTCTTTCTAGTCTTTCTCCAGTAAAGAGTGCTTTAGCAGACAGTCTTCCTTATTTGAAAGGACTTATGCCATTATCAGATGACCTCTGGGGCTTTTGTCCTCTGATAACCTATACAAATGAACCCCTAATACTATGTAAGGCTTTATTTAATACTTAAATGTTGCAGTTCTGTGCATTCTCCCCAGTTTTTCAACACAAACTTTTAAACACAAAGTTTGCACCATCACACAGTTTTAATATTGGTATCACAAATGTTACATAAAGATGTCTTCAGTCTTCCAGATCAGTCCTACTCTTCTTTTAAAGGTGTCAGGAATAGAATTCTGCCTGAATACAAACTATAGGCAGAAACCAAATTCATAACCGTAAGTACAATGTGCCTTCCCTTCAACTAGCACTGTCATTCAAACAGTTTTAAGTACATATATTTATACAAAGATCTTAGTATTTAGGCAAAATGAAGCTTGAATTTATCAAGTAGTAGATGTGGGGTTCATTGCATTTTCCAAATATTTTTCAGAACAACACAAAATAAAATTCCATAGTAAATGTTAAATTATTACATGAAAATTATTAGTCCCTGAGAAAGATTTGTATCACCAAATCAGGCATAAATAAACAAACAAAAAAACCACTTCTTGGTGAATTATCAGTTATTAATTTCACTGTCAAACAGATAAACATCTGAATTAAATTCTTTCCAAAGAAAATTTGAGAGGCTAAGGCAGAATTTATCTTTTTCTATTCTTTTCCCAAGAGACTGTTAAATGTACAAAGAAAGAATATTCTGAACTATTCTGAGATAGATACTTGGCTTTTTAATGCATCTTGTTAATTATATATTCTATTTGAGATTGAGAAGCAAGTGCAACAATACGTTTACCTTGAAATATCATAATGATAATCTTAAGCTTTTTTCCTCCAACCTATTGAAACCACTCACTTTGTCAAAAAATAAAGCCTAAGTTAATAAAATTGAAGTTTGAAGGATCAGCAAGTGTGATATTTATGTGAAAAAGAAGCAGTGTGGAGAGTGGAGAGTGATGATACTGGAGCTATTTTTAATGTATTTTCTCCCTTCACTGTCTTACCGTATCCCATTCCTCTGATCAAAAGCAGGGATCATGGATGCTGGATGTTCGGACATTAGTGCCACTAGCAGCTGCAGCACATCATGAATATTTTCATCCTGTATGACAGGCATCAATGTTATTCTAAAAAATAACCTCAACAGCAATATGTATCAGCACATTGCTGGTACAACTTATAACAGTAAAAACTAAGTAATTACAGAAATTTACCTCATGCATTGTTAGTAAGTAATTTAATATGCTCTGCAGTTCATCTTCTTTCACTCCTCGATCCTAAAAGGAAAGAAAAAAAAAAGGAGGGGCATCCTTCAGAGAAAATACATTCTTCAAGTTTGGTCAAGCAAAGTTTGGATCAAGTCAAATAATCCTACAACTTTGATATTTAAACTTTAAAGACTAAATTCTTGCTATCATCCCACTGTATTTCCTTATCACATTTAACAATTCAAAACCGTATGAGGTCAGTCCTCTATTCCAGATAGAAAGGAATTTCTATGCTGTGGTCCCCCAGATACTACAAACTATTACTGTCACTCCTCCAATATTTGAGAGACAACAGAAGAAAAAAGAGAAGGAAAAGGCCAAGTCAGAAAATACTGGTTTTCAATGCAGTCTCCCATGGAAGGAGCCTCAAAGGCTAGCATTCAGCTGTAACAGAGAGAAAGAGCCCTACATCATTTCAACCAGTGGTAGAACGAACAGGGAGGATAAAGCAACAACTAACTTAACAACTGCCATTGCCTTTTTCTTTTGATCAATTTAATAAATATAATGATTAAAATAATTCAATATTTACTATTAAAATATAATTTAATGTATTAAATATAAATATATTAAACATTTAAGAAAATATGTATGGCAGATTTTGGTGAGGTTAGTAAGAAATATTGTATGGATTTACCACCTTTATGTTTATTAGAAGTGTGTGCATGAATATTACAATTAACCAGAAACAGATACAATACCTGACAGATATTACCTATTTTCTCCTGTGAAAGATCCTATTACAAGTATGTAACAGATCTGAACGTTTCACCCCTCGAATAGACTATATTACCTTCAATATAAGTTGTTTCAAGAACAGAAGCATAAATGCCCTTAGGGATATGATTTCTTTCTGGGAGGGCCGAGGACCATCTGGAAGAAGCAAAATATAGCACTTTTAAATATAAGCTAATTCCTTTAATGACTGCAGCTTCTTAAGGAAATCACAATTCCTACAGCAGATTTAGTGTTCTGATCTTATATAAAAGTTCACATTTGCAAATGATATAATTTATAACCTTTCAGAATCACATTTTTCAATGGCAATATACTTAAGTATAAGAGATGCTCCATCTGGAAAACGGAAATCTATATTTTATTTTATTTAGGTTTGTTTTTTTTTTTAAGACACAGGAAGATGAAAGATCGTAATGAGATGACAGTAACAGATAGATAGCAATATGTGATAACAACTTGGAACGAGTAAGCCACTATGCTAAATACTAACTGAAAATCAATGAAGAAAGGATTATTTCTTATTTATTTTACTGTTTATTAATGTTTGTGCCCATTAACACATATAGACAATTTAGTGTCAGCATCACTCAGAAACTGATAATCAGCACTGCTAAAGACTAAAACCAAGTCCAAGTCAAATCAACCACAAAGATAATGCTTTTAAGATTGGTGCAGCAACTGTAAGTCCCTAATACAAAATAGCAACGTTCTGGTTAATTGGCAAAGACAAAGGATGCTTCCTTTATCCCACACCAGGATGAGTCACTAAAGCATTTCCTGCTTTTAGATTCTTTATGTATGGGTTTATCACAGATAGCCCATGATTTGCATCAGATCTTTTTTAGATATACATTCATAAGAGTTAGCCAGCTTTATCCAGACAAAAATAAACAAACAAAAAAATAATCCAATTTGTCTCTGCTGCACAGACCAATTATAAGGGCATAAACCAGAAGTAATTAAGAGGGAATAAGTAAACATATTCATAGAGTTAAGTGTAATCAGTATTTGTGTGAGAAAAAAACCCAACAAAACTGATTGGGAGCTTTGAATAACAAAAATAATGATTTCTAATTCTGTCTTTGGAAATAAAATACTGTGTTATTAGTTCTACCAGCAACCAGATGCAACATTCTTCCATCTGTTTTGGGGGTTTTTAATATGTGAAAAACACAATTTTTCTACTCCTTATATTAATAAGACATGATACACATAGCAGAATCTGATCTCCATGCATACATAAATAAAATCACATCTTATGCGGATCACAGCACCTATTTTTCTTACTGCTGTAAAGCTAATGAGAACTGAGTTCCACTCTAACCCAGCCCTTGAAATAACTCTGCAACTTTTTCTATCCACAAAAAGAAAAACTATAGTTACTTTTTCCTTATAACAATTTTCATAATTCCCATTACTAGAGTTCATGTTCAAAAATAGGGGACATGAAAAATGGTCTTGCAAATTCTATTTAACATGAGATAACTCGTACATTAACAACCATGCATTCTCTATCAGGAGGCATGATACTATTCATAAAGGTCCTTTCAGAGTAAGAGTTGTGAAGCACACAGGAAGGACTAGCAAAGAAAGTGAAGTGCCTGGCCAGTCAGTTGAAGAATTAACTACACTGCACATCAGCCTGGAACTTAAATGCACGTTTCTCATACAACACAGTCTGCCCAGGGAAGTGGTCACAGAACCAAGCCTGTCTGAGTTCAAAAAGCATTTGGAAAACGCTATCAGGCACATGCTGTGACTCTTGGGGTGTCCTGCGCAGGGCCTGGAGTTGGACTGGACGATTCTGATGGATCCCTTCCAACTCAGCATATTCTATGATTCTATGAGCAATGAAGCAGCAAGTATTTCATAGAGATCACCACAACAGAGTCCAAACTTGCAGTTTAGCACAATACATTTCTGAGAGTTGTTAACATTGAGAATACTAAATTATTTTCTCTTAGGAAAAAAAATTCATGATATTTAGTTTATTTTCTTTTACTGCCTTTATTTTATGCTTTCCCACTGATGATCCATCAGTATTTCCAGAGAATGCCATGCAGCTGGTAAGTAATTCCAGTGAAAATTTCTCAAGGCATAAATATCCTGGTGGGTTCTAATTAATTCTTTCTTAAATTTGCAGAAATTGAACACCAAATTAGTTCAGAAACATGGAGAGTTTATTTAAAGTACATAAATATTTTCATTTTCTTAAAAAAGTTTAATAAAGAAACTAAACTATCCAATAGTTACTAGACATCCAAAGATGAAAATAAAAAAGTGTATTTAATATTGTCTCTGTTACTTTGATATTAAAATATATGTGATTTGCCCCTTCTGAAAGGCAATTATAGCTTGGCTCAGCTTTAAATAACAGTCTAGAGTATATTTTGAAAAGACAAAACATCAAAGAAGACAACTGATAAGAGAATGCTAAGATGTCCCTGGCAGCTTGAAATATTATCATTGAAATGCACCGTCTACCATCTACCAATAGCAGGACAGAGTTAAATATCTCCTCACTTATCCTCTTATTCATTTCCCAAATCTACAATAGGATATAATTACAGAAAGAAGCTCTATATTTTAAACAATTTTTCACTCCATTGCCTGCTTTGCTTTGTGTTTAGATACTGCAACTGCTGGGCAACCCCATTATCCTTATTCTGTATGATTTAACAAAATATTAAAGGCATGCATGTAGCAAATCAAGAAATAGCTATAACCATAGTTCAACTTTAAAAAATAAGTCATAATATTTAGATATTATTTCCTGTGGAAATTGGTTTGACGGTCTTTTTTAGATTTAAAATGACCACTAAAAGAAAAGTATAACTCGTAATTTTAAACAGATAACTCACTTCCAACTCTAAGGATCTATATCTAAAACGTAAAACCTACTAAGCATAATTATCAGCAAGCTGATAGTTTTACATTTTGAAACAATGTTTCTAATGCTTCAGAAGGAAACAAAAAGACTAGTATGAATTCAGTATTCTGAATCCAAGAAGAAAAACCACCATGAAACAGGAAACCAATAATGAAAGAGAAAATATAAAGTTAAAAATTTAAATAAAATATAAATTTAAAATAGGTCATTTTTAAAAGAAAACAGCACGAGCCAAATGGGAAATTTCAATACTGAGCCACTTTGGCCTTAAAGTAAGGGATGCTAAACTGTCAGTACAGAAAACTCACCCACTTTGTGCTTTATTGAGACAGGCAAAGGCAATAAAACCCTGAAGCAGAGTTACTGTCTGCAAGTGATAGTAAATCAAACTACTAATATTAAAAAGTGTTTAACTATCTCCACATAAAAAATGACATGCCTAGAAGACAAGAAAACATCACACTACTAAAATGTCTGCATGAATAAGCTTACTTTCTAATATGACAGCAAATTATTTGAAGGCGCTATAGCACATACAGTCAAATTTTGGATATTGGCAAGATTTCCATTAAAATCTTCTCCAGATCCGAAAAGTCTCATGTCAAGTCAGTTTAGAGTTTCAGCTGCCATTTAC
Source organism: Acropternis orthonyx (assembly GCA_035583155.1). Taxonomy (NCBI): domain Eukaryota; kingdom Metazoa; phylum Chordata; class Aves; order Passeriformes; family Rhinocryptidae; genus Acropternis; species Acropternis orthonyx. Next base: position 50,640,159 of record JAWWEU010000001.1, on the reverse strand, counting down.
CCTCATGATGACATTTTTCTGTTTCATACACTAAAATTACTATTCATAGACCAGGGCTCCTGTTTTTCCCCTTTGAGATACCAAATGCTAGTTAAAATGCAGCAAAACTAACACTCACCTAATTGTATTTTAACAGTGTAAGTTTCTTCATTTAACAAATTTCTTTTTAATACATTATTCTACATTTTAAGGAATTATAAACTTCCTGGTTACATGTGGCTGCAGGCAGGCTAATAAAAATTAACACAAAACCAAAATCCTGGAAGAGTGAACTTTTTTGAAATATTAGGATGGGTGAAGTTCTGAGATGCTGAAAAGAGAGGTGAAAAGAAAAACAAGCTTTGAGTGTAGTAACTACAGCTACTTCTAAGCCTGTATCCTAAATTCTATGATTGAAGCCTGAATCGGCCAGACCTGCATATCATATTGATAGGTTGCACTTACTGTTAAAAGAACATGTGGTGAAGCAAAGTGATGTAATTTGCAGGTGATTAAATATTTTGAAAAGTTTTCAGGAATTTTATCAATTGAGAGTAAATAATATGGATTTGATAAAAATCTAATATAAAATTAAGTTAACGTGAAATTAAATTTAGCAACCCATCACCTCAGCAATTATATTTCCAAAGTCATTTGCTTGCAAATCACTACAGTTATTACAGCTGTATTAGTCAGAAGCAGAAGTTGTCTGTGAAACAATAGCAAAAAGAGTCCTAGTGCTGATTTGCATGAAGAAAATCCACAGCTGTTCTGGGTTTGCACATCCATTGTGATGCCATTGATCTTTCTCTCTGATAGGCTGATGTTCTTCAACTCAAGGAAAGCCACTTTTACCGATAGCAAAGAGAATACTACAAAATACTTCTTTAGAGTTATATCAATTAAAGCAGAGTTTCTGTAGTCTAAGAAACAGGGAGGAAGGAAGAGGATAAGGAACAAGGAAGAAAGCAGATATTAACCTTTAAAAAAGTTTATTTATAAATCTAACTAAAGAAAAAAGAAAATTCAGATATAGTGGATAGTAACACATTTTTTGAAAATATACATGGCTCACAGTTTATCAAACACCTTCCCAACCACTGTAAAACGGCCTTAGTAATTGTGATATTTGTCATCAAACAGCTACACCAAGCAACCACTAATTTGCACTGTCTGATTACCTTTCAGGTACTGACCTGGTTGCCTTCCTGAGAAAAAAAGAGTTTTGTCTGGAATTGACACAAATGAGAATATACTATACCCTTAAAAGGGTAAGAATGAATGAAGAGGTAGGGAAGTAAACCAGACATAAATATGCTAATTTAGAGTTAACTGATTCATTTCTCATTTCCAATTTTGTGTCCCTGTGTACCTCATGCCTTCTGTTCAGATGTTGATGAACACACTATCTATTTCTTGCAGCTATTCAACTGGCATTACACATACAAATACTCCAAAAATACAGCTAACTGCAGAGAGGCAGATCTGGGCAAGATAAAAACAAGCCGTACTTCCTACAGAAAGAAATGTCACTGATTCCACAAAAGAGCAAGCCTAGCCAGCAGGAAGCAGTCCGTAATCTGCAGCACATTTTCAAAGTATTGTTAGGTAGTAGTATCATGACACAGAAATAGGTGATTTTTTTAATTAAAAAAAAAGCTACCAGAAAAGCAAACAAACAAACAAGGAAACAAACTCCGACCCCCAAAAATAAATAATGACAGCCGCAATCAATAGACAATATTATCAAACTTACAGTCTCAGAATAGTCAAGTGATTTTCCAGGTCTCTATCTAGCTGTAAATATGACTGGCACCTGTAAACTTTACTTCCCAACAGTCATTCGACAGTCACAAACACAATGTATATATTATAAGCTGATCAGATGAGTTTTAAACATCCTAATTCCTCACTGAGCTCAGGTACAGTTAACCTGTCTGATGGTAAAACTGTACCTTTGCAGCACAGCAGTGTAACCCTCAACAGAGAAGAGCTCTGAAAGCATGAAGCTGGATAAAGCCAGCACCAGGGTAGGATTCAGCTCACCCTAATTTCAGACAGCAACTACCTTTCAAACAAAACAATTACCAACTCTCTATCAACTAGGGGTAGGACACAGCTTCCTAAACATACTTATTCATGTGAATTGACATGACATAAAGCACGCAAAATATCTACCCAAAACAAGCAAATTTGATGTTGGATGTAGAGGAAACCTGCATTCTTCCAAGAGGCAGGTGGGATGCCCCACAGAGATTATAATGATGCTAGAAACCCATATTAAGGCAATTGACTCCCACATTCCACTGTCTATAATCGACAGATGTCTAGCTCAGATGAAGACACTTTCATTGTAGGTAATAAAAATGAACCTAATTCTGTTTTGGCAGCAGGAATCCAGAGTCAGTGTAAGTGGGTAATATAATTTGTCATTGGCAAAGATTTCAAGCTAATTAAGTAACAACCACAGGTAATTTTCTCGATCTAGTATTACTAAAATTTCATTCAAATGAACAGAGAACAGTGTGCTTTGCTAGGTATTTTAAAATCAACTTTAATAATTTTATGAAGAATATTGTTCATCTAATATTATACTATGAGAGAATTATAAATGATGTCCCAGATCCTATAGCAGCTCTTTCTGTGAGCCTCAAAAAGTTATGCCTTCACTGCCTACTAAGATAGCTAATTTAGAATAAGAGTTGTTCCCTCTGTTTTTATTTATAAAAAAAAATTAGAAGAAAAATCCTTTGCATACAGCTCACTTAAAAATGAAGAATTATCCAATAACTTATAGGTTAGATATGTCACATTCTTGAATATTTGGATATATGACAGTACTAAAACATTCCAGAATTATTCAAGTTCTCAGCATGACACTAATAGTTACAGAATAAAGATAATTAATAACTTCTCCTTTATCTATTAATTTTTAAGAGACTTTCAGCCAAATCCTTCCTGCTTGACACAAGTAGACAGCTAAATATGATGACATTACAGCCAGACCTTATAGGATTAGAATGATTTGCTCTGGTTAATACACATCTGTAATATTCAGCATTTAGCTGGTATCATTGTATTTTGTTGTTGCTGTCATTCAATACTTCCTGAGCTAAGTTAACCATATCACTTTAAGCAAAGTTAAATCCATCTCTATTTTACAAGGACAGAGAAAAATTATTATTGAACTGTAAATACAGCTTCAGAGACCACTGCAGTGAGAACCAGAAGCTTCCACTCTGTTTTCAAGGTGACTTGGCATTACCCAGTCATTCAAACCCCACAAGACTTTCTTTGGCATATGAAATATGTTTAATATTTCCTCTTTGGTACAGAAGAAGAAAACTCAACTATTTTAGTATGTTTCCTAAAGTATGCCACAGAAGTATATGCTATGTGAGTGAAGACCAGAGTTGGAATCTTCTGGTAATACATATGACTATAAGGAGTTATCATCAGACACGTATGACACACCAAAAGTACTTGCATAGTCCTACTTTTGACCACTGCTACAGATCCAAGGAGCTTTCACTCAATAACATCAAAAATATTCCTACAAAAGAAATGCTTATAATTTCTTTCTTATGTGTTGTACTTACCTAATCCTTTAGGGGTGATGCCACTGCTGTCAGCAGGATTAACCACCCAGTAGTAGTATTTCAGTGTGTGCATTAACTGCAGGACTGTTCCTACTCTGCGTATGGTGTTATAGATCGTAGCAGTTCCAATGAATTCAGCTGACAAGTAGGTATACAAAGACAGCTGCACCTGAAGAATGAAATAGTTATCAACATAAACATAAGTTCTTAAGCTGTAGAACTTTTTCTAATACATACTTTGGATAGGATATAAAAAACTAAAGGAATTATTACAACTTTGGTTAGGGCATGGACTGGACTGATACTTATTAAAGACATCCACAGGTCCCTTCCAGCATACTGGCTTGTTTTCTATTCTGGCTTTTTATACTAGAGGTATATATTTTCAGATTTTAGGACCATGCTGCTTTCCAATTTGGTTCACATATCTTGACCATGAATACTTAGGACAACAACTAACTCATTATTATCAGAGATGAAAGATAACATTTTATAGATTTTATCAAACTAAAACACATAATTTAAAGTGAGAGCTTAAGCTAATGTGTAACAAAACATGTCACCTTTTGCCTGCAATTAAAAATACATACTTTTATGCTTAATCTTTAGAAAAACAATGTAATGCAACCACTGAAAAAGGGACTCAGTTTCTAGAAATAGCCTTTTAACAGAATCAGATAGAACCCTATGCAATAATTTAACTACTTTTAGCAACTTATAGAAGACACTGGTGTATATAGTTAATTAGGGCTTAGACTTCAGAATCTAAAAAATCATTGCTACTATCATATTTAAAAATAAAACCTATAAAAACCTAAGTACCATGTTAAACAGAATACAGGCATTTCATTTTTTTGTAGGAAAGTCACAACATTATTCAAGTGTACAATTACCTTTGCAGGGGTATGTATCCAGATAGCAGGATTAAAAAGGATGTGATCACATAATTGCTTCAGTAGAGGTGCTCCATGAGATAATCCATCCAAATATTTTGCAAATGACAAAAATTGTTCCAGAACTGCTCTGGTTATATGAACTCTAGATGACTAAAGGGAAATAATCAGCAAGAACAAAGATAAAGAAAAACCTTCTTCTTTAATATATTTACAGCAAAACTATGAATCACTATTTTCACCCATCTCATCATTATTAAATACATGCAGTCTCATGTGTTTTGATTTCATTGGATGTGAAGGCAACTTATATTTTCTAATAATATTAACAGTCTTTCTAATGGCTATATTTAACAAGTTAAAATATTAATCAATAACTGTGGTTAAATACTTTTTCTTTTCTGTTTATTTGGTATTTTGGTTGCTTGGTTTTGGTTCATTAGAATCCAGTCAAGATCCAACATTTTACAGCACAGTGCTTCGAGAATTTCAGCTGAAATCCTTAACTCTTCTGAAGTTAATGATGTGTCTTACTGAAACTGGGTGTCTCAATATGGAAACACCCATTACTGGTAGACTTGCTTTTGTTTCTTAAACATGAGTAAGTATTTGGAGGAGTTGGGTTCAAGGTTCCCCGAATTTCAGGTAAGTCTTTCAGTTTCATAGCATATGCTATAAAATTACTATTAAGACCTGCTCCTATGTAGTAACATGGCATGAGGGCATTGACAAACACCTTTGTATACTAAATTCACAAATGAATAAAAAAAACAGAAAACATCTTTTCCCTTGCCTTCTCTACAAAATGTTAAGCACTGGAACAGGCTGTCCAGGGAAGTGTTTGCATCACCATCCCTCAAAGTATTTAAAAGATGTGTAGATGACAGGGTCTTTTCCAACTTAAGTGATTCTATGATTCTATGTTACAATTACTTTTAATTCTATAAGTACAGTCTGGGAATATGCAGATTTGGTATTTTTAGAACTGAAATCTTTGTCAGTAACACAAGTTCAATCTGGATGCTGAATTTCCTTTGGCTTGTACATCACAAATCACAAAAAAATAGTTTTCAACTAATGAGAATAGAAACATTTGGAAATTCAAGTCAGAAAAAAAAAAGCTTTCTCTATTCTCTGAAGTATTTGATTACATGCAAATGAACAACAAATACAACAGATAATTTATAAATAATAAAATTGATACTGGCTAGGAAGCAAAAGGACATTTTTCTGCCATGTGTGCCAAATGAATACAAGCATACACTGAAAAAAATAAAATACATTGTTCTGAAAAACTGCAGCTAAGTGAATATAGCATACCCCCCCCAGATAACAGTACACATTGTAAGAATTATGTTGTGATCAATGAAAATCCTTTAAACATTCACATAGTGTGAGTTGAACATCATAGCAGGTGTTAATTAGCAGAGTGCATAAACCTTTTTTTTTTTTTTTAATTTAATGGACAACATTCTGAATTGATGTATTCAATGTCCCTAAATCACAGTGCTCTATTCAGGAGGAAGGGACTCCATGAGGGCTCACTACTTACAGAACTGAACCTAACAGCTTTGCAAATTCATTCTGGTTATGTCACAAGAAAACCTACCACTGGAAAAAAACCACCTTAGGCTAGTTCTCTCACATTCTAAATCACACTTTCTTGGTACTGAAAACACAGAAGCATAGAAAATAGTCTCCGTTTAGGTATTCAGTGAAAGTAAACACTTTCTACTATAAGAATGTATTTCCATAGCTGCAAATAACAATGGGAGAAGAATGAGAGAAGCTATGTTTCATTCTTCTTCAAAATACAGTACAATTTTTAAGGGTGAGATCATAATTTCTATCTTCTTCTCAAATAATTGCTATACTGACCTCATGCTAATGAAAAATCCAGTAGCAGACATTCAGGAATGTCAGAGCAATGAGATTCAATTGTAGGAGTATCACTGTTTTAGTATAGCTGACAGATTACTCAGATTTTCAGATTATGAAATCACAGTAACAGGGTTTTATAAGGGCTTTGGGCCAGGAGGCAGGCATTGTTCCTCAGACAACTGAACTGAACCTCAGTTTTGTGATAACTGCACATCATGTCTGAAAACATGCAAAAAAGGGAATGTCCCTTGCAACTGCCTCTTTCAGAAATTAAGTTTTTTAATATATTTTGTTCTTCAAAACACAAGAAAACTATTTCAACAATTTCAGAACTGAGTCACAGAAGATTAATTTGATTTTTATTAAAATACACACCAAAAAAAAAAAAGAAATTCAAACCTCAATTACAACATGCCTGTGATGTGCTTGTACAAAATAGGAACAAGAGAACTTTCCTGAACAACTCTGGGGGACAGATAGTGTAGAAATGCAAATAAAAATATTTTAAAGTACATACAGATCTAAAGCAAGAGCATAAATTAGAGAATAGGACCAACTCCAGAAAATTGATTCTTTGAGTACTGGTTTATAAGAGAATAAGGAAGATGAAGGGACTCCTGTAGACAAAAAATATTTTAGATTTGTAATACTTATATCACAAATACATTTTATTCCAACAGTCCTTTGAGCCAAGGGACTGAAAGTACCACAGTGACCATAGAAATACTAAGAACAAAGACAAAAAACCTCCAAACATACCTTTTCAAGGAGATAGCCAATGACTAGAAAGCCTTTTCCACCAAGCATTTGTTCTTGCATGGCTACTGAACTCTTAAGAAGCTCAACCAAGAAAGCCAATAGGGTAGCACTGCATGTAAAGAACAAGAATTTTTTCATATTACACATGCAGAAAAAGCAATCTGTTACTTTCTCAATAATTGCCTACAATTAAGTGAACAGAACTAGCCTTAAAGAGGTTAACAACTCCTCAAAAGAATATAAATCTTATTTTTCTTTTGACAAATTTCTTCAACACCTTTTCTCATATTACAGTGGTAGGAGTGGGAATTCATACTCAAACAAGCACAAAATCATTCTGTCAGTACTCCTGGATTTATCAGGGCTACCCCAGCTCTTAAGTATCCAGTCCCGGAGCTTGCAGTTCTAGCCAAAGGTTTGGCAGTTCAAAGAGGCAGGAGAGGCTGAGTGGGATCCAGCTGACAGTGCTCAGAGTGATGAAGGCAGGGGCCCTGCCAAACATTTTACCATCCACACTAACTATACTGAACAACAAAATTTGCAGTCACTAGGTATGTCATAATTCCACACTTTCCATCCCTAGAGCCACTATTACCACAGAAATAAGGCATCAAATGGCTGAACATGCACACGGGCAATGATGCCCACCACAAATGACAGTGAAAGAACAGCAGGGTGGAGAGCTTCCTTCATACTTTCTTCAGACTAAACATGGGAATAATATCTAGGCTTGACCAAAGAAATACTGAGGATCTCTTTTCCTCCAGTTAGGAAAGCACAGAGAGACTTCAGAGGCCACAAGGAAATCACCCAGCAGCCTAACACAGCGGTATCTTTAAGTGAAGCATTCAGAAAGCACAGGGAGGGGGGAAAAATGGTGTTCAGAAAAGGTTACAGTATAGAAACAGGAGAGAAATGAAAGACTACAGGGGACAAAATTGGCAAGAATGTGAAATGTATAAAAACCTGCATTGGAGACATAAGACAGATCAATGAACAGAGGGAAAAAAAAAATCACAACTGACTCTTGAGTGATGAGCATGGAACATAAATACACTCATCTGCTGCTGAAAAACCAGAGGAAAGGAAGAAAGAAAAAAACCATGTATTTGTGACAGAAAGGAAATCTTTCAAATTCTTTTTAAAATATCTCAAAAAGGTAGATGACAGAATGCATTGTAGTGCATACCCTATGCATACATAAAGTCATTATTCCTTTTCTAAAAATAAAATACGTGTAATAGTTCCTAGCTGTACAGACAAGTATCTGCAAGCATGAAAGTTCTCACACAGTGGGCACAGGAAAGGGTGACAACTATGCTCTTGCAGATATGAAAAATTGAATTAAAGGAAATGTCCAACCTGCATTTCAACTTTACTTAGAGAATCTAGTTAGCTGAAGGTTTGCTTGCTCGCCAAATACAATCTTTTGCTTTGAAATAAATGTTGAGATTGGTTAATCCATGCCAGCACCAAAAAACAATCCATGTGCTAAGGAAAACAAGACTTATACTATTTGTTGAGCAAAGCTGCCATGCATAAAGTACACAGTGTAACCAAAGTACATGCTGTGAACATGAAATAATGCCTTGTCTTGCTTTATTGTTGAATGGTCATAATAATCCATCTAAAATCACATACAGAATGCTCCACAGAGTGTCAGCAGTAAAAGAACACAGATAATATCCATTTACAGTACTCCAACATTTTATCAAAACAGCTTATAAAGCTGTCATATCAATTTCAAACCAGGTTGTATGCTTCAATTTTTTCTTACCCTGATCAGAAGTTTCTACTGTATTTGTCATCTAAAATAAGATCCTAGTTATTTTTACTACAAGAAAATCATATAAATGGTTGAAGATTTATATTTAGAAAATATTCTTCTTAAAAAAATGAATAGGTCAAAAAAAAATTCCATATAGATAGATGGTGCTTAATACAGTCCTCCATGAGTAACCTTATGACTTAGGACAACAACCCATTACACACAAAGTTAAGAAACAGCATACAACTTTACAGGATTAGAATCTAAATTACAATATCAAATACTAATAATACTATATTGGAATGTCAAAAATACTCTTAAAACAGATTTAAAATATTATTGCACCATGAACGTGGCACCAGACTTAAGTTTAACACGTTCTGCTTCCATGAGTACTTTATGAAAAGCCCTTTTCTTTGTATTGCAGTTTACTTGTCTATTCTATCAATTTAGATGTAAACTCATGGGCTAGAGTTATTCTAATCTCATATCAATACAATCACCGTACAACTGTTAGAAATTTTGATGGGATTCTAAATGCAAGTTATAAGACACACTTACACCCTGAGAATAAAGATTTTTCTCTTTCCTTCTATTTACAAGTCAACTCAGAAATAATCAGTGAATCAATGATCAGTTTATATCTAACCATGCAACAGACACAGAACGGACAAGCTGGTTCTGTGTAAGAAAGACTGACTCAAAAAGTGTAGTAATTCAGATGCAGACAGAGCCCAAAGATGACTTTTTAGATAAACCATCTTTATGTGGGCTATGGCTGAATTAAGTAATCCTGCCTGCCCACATTACCTCTGCACAGAGCTACCTCAGCTGTTACTGCAAAGCGATGTCAGTGTTTCTAGTTCCAGGAAAATGTATTAATTCAGCCAATACCTTTGTGAATGAGCTATGCTTTTACTTAATTCCCAAATGGCTTTTAACATCTATTGATCCAGATACACAAAGACACTCAGCTCTGCAGAGTCACCTCAGGTCTGCAAGCAGTAACTTTAGCTTCTAATCCTTCTGCATTATCCAAGATTGCCACCATAAATAATGAAGTTGACTGTAGTAATAGTAATTCAAATCTTGGGATAGCACATGTGAATGCATCATTACATCTTCCAGCACATAAAAGAAAATATTACAAGTACCAGAAAAAGCAGCAGTTAAAGAGAGCCATCTGGCAGGCACATAGAGGCACAATGAAGTTTGAGACGAATACTGTATAGGACCACAGTATTGATACACTTAGCATAATAATTAAATTTTACTAGCAGTTTGTCCATATTATTATGCAAAATATGAAGTAAGTAAAAGATCTATAAAATTTTAACTACTAGAAGAACTATAAAATCAAAACGGAAATGTTTTTAAATTCCCACTGCCTGTATAGTACTGAAGTCATTACTATCTGAAGATGATGAGAGATAGGCAGAAAACAGATTACATTCTTAGTCTGTGGGGTTGATTATTTGATTTTGGTTTTGTGGGGGGTTTTTTGGGCAGTGTCTGTGGTTCGTGGTTTTTTTCTGCCGAGACATTGCTTACACTTGTTTCAGATGAAACTTATTTTTTGGAGGAGGAAGGAGGCACAAGCTGCACCACCTAACAGCTGTTGCACACAGCACTGGTTTTACATGTTGCATTCTCTATCTTATATACTTTATGTTAGAAAGCACTCAATCTGCCTCAAATGACCCAACAGCTAACAATTTTCAGGTGAACTTTCCCAACCTCTTCAAAACTTTTCTTTCCCCACATGTGCAGACTGACCTCAAGCACTTAAGTGTGTGTATCTAGATATAAAAACCTATACTGATGTAATGGATCTTTTCTCGTCAACATTGCATTCTAAGAATTTAGTCTGTCTAATTTACAGGAAAGAACTTCCAACAATTTCTAAGGATAGTCGATTTATGTAGTCACCTTGGCAGCTGAAAATAAATTCAACCTGAAGATTTGAAATATAAAAATTTTTACCAGCAGAAATAGATTGCCACAATCATGCTTTTAAAATGGTTGTTGACAGAAGGGAAATAATATTGATTAGAAGACTGTCTTCTAAGATGAACAATTTCTTAAACAGAATTTAACAAACTTACCAGCAACTAACATGCATCAGATTGCTGCAGGGCTCACATTAAACTTGCAAAATTCTGTGCACTGCCATACAAAATTCCTCTCCATTCTTGCCTATTTTCAACTCCCCTAGATACAAAGGCAAATATAAAAGGATACTTCAGCCCATTCCTACATCTCCTCTATACCATGTCCTGCCTAGAACAGATCAGTCTATCTGCAGTGCAGCCAAGATATAGATAGAAAACGCAAGTCTATATGTCAACAAACACTAAATCAGAGAACTACTTCAGATATCTGCTGAAAAAAACCCTGATTTCAGGAGAAAAAATTCCAGCAGTTTTCCATTGCTAAAAAGCAGGGGGGAAAAGGTTATAGACCCCAGCATGACTATGTAGTACTTCTGATTGTTATGATACTGCTTAGAAGTATTTTTGAAGTCAAGAATTTGCACCCTTAAAAGTGAAGTTTGTCTTGGCTTTGTTGTTGTTGTTGTTCTTTTACACTACTTTGTTTTTAAACCACCACATAGATCAGTTTCTCTGGTCTCCTCATTCCCACCATAATTTTCTCTGTTAAATTTACCTTATTAAAAGTTTCATCTTGGATTGTGTATTACAGAGTTATCTTGATTGGGTTTTACAAAAGGCACCCTTAGTTAAAGTAGGCATGTTGCTATGAAGATCTAAGTATGTTAATTAATAACAGATGATTTAAATTTAAGAGTCTCATGGCTAGGCTTCGCGAACGAAGATTTGGGAAGGGTTCTACCCACGCTTGCTGAAAGCACGCTGATGGCTAAGAAGGCCAATGCGAGATAGGCAAGCCCGGTTGCAAAAGACACGGTGGAAAGTCTCCACCAGCAGGATTGGCGAGGCACAGTTCTTTCTGTGTTGTCTTTTTTCTTCAAACACTGATCCTGCGTGTGCTCTCAAAGGAAGCAGCAGCATTATGAATGGTGTGTCTCCATGCCTCCTGATTGGAGG
>JAWWEU010000001.1:50602364-50619961 GCA_035583155.1 Acropternis orthonyx | reverse complement strand
TATATATATATATAAAATATGCTATTAAAAATCATTCAGTTTAAAATAATTTATTTCTGAGGTTAATATGAATAATTTCCCTTACTTTCATGGTATATAGTCATCACAACTCTCATTATCCCTTTGGTCTTATCAAATCTCCCTTTTCCACTTTCCCCCAGTATGAAATCCTATATCATGAAACTATTGAAAGTACCATCACTAGAGTTTTTGTTTTCCATGCTGGAATAAGACCAGGTAATTTATAGGCTATCATCTGCTCTTTCCAAACAAGAGGTTCCTACCAAATACGTAACTCCATAAACCCTATCCAGCTTTGCACAGCTCTCAAGGCTGCTGGAAATGCTGAAGAAACTCCTTTGTTTACAGACAAATGATGGGAAAGTGCATCTGCTCAAGTGACTGACACGTGGCAATATAAGGTTTTGTGAACATCATCCATTTGTATGTGGGGCATAACCTGAATAGACTGGGAACCTGACTGCAGCTGCTGGAGAACCCCTGGAGGAGATCTGTCCATCAGCACCATCCCACTCTGGGTGATGTCAGGCAGAAGGAAGGCTGCAATGCCACACTGAAAATGTATGAGATGCAGGTACCGCAACAGGAGGCATAACTAGGAAAGGCAAAAGTTAGTGAATGGTTCACTCTACATTTGACAGAGATGAAATGTCTTTAACTGCATTAAAAAGGGGTGTTGCCAACAGATAGAGGGAGGTGATCTTCCCCTCTACTTAGCATTGGTGAGACCACACCTGTATATTTCTGGGCTCCCACTGGGAGCCATGGACTTACTAGAGGGAGTGCAATGAAGGGCCCCTAAAACCGTGAAGCACCTCTCCTATGAGGAAAGGCTGAGAGAGCTGGGAGTTTTCATCCTGCAGAACAGAAGCCACAGAGGGGATCTCATGTATAAATATCTGAAGGGAGGATGAAAAGGAGATGGAATCAGGCTATTCTCAGTGGTGCCCAGTGGCAGGACACAAGCCATTGGGCATAACTGAAATACAGGAGGTTCCCTCTGAACATCGGGAAATGCATTTTCACTGTGAAGGTGCCCAGTAAGATGACAAGTCTCTATCTTTGGAGATATTAAAAAAGTGTCTGGACATAGTCCTGAGCAACTGGGTCTAGTTGGCCCTGTTTGAGCAAGGAGATTGGACCAGATGATCTCCAGCTGCCCCTTCCAAAAACTTTAACCATTCTGATTCTGTGATTTGCGTTTGAGTTAGTCCACTTTGTAGGGAAACTCCCAGTGATTCTCCCTTACTACTCTGTTCATACTGCAAAGCCAAAGAGACTTTCTTTAGGCTGAAACGCAAATGTCCTGTAACTGGTGGTACTCACTCATTCAGCTCAGAGAATCAGACTACAACCAATCTGGAGTGAAAACCCCAACATCTATACACTGTGAGTATTCAGTCCGCAGCACTAAATGTTTTCATCTAGAAATGTGCTCCTATTGTGCCACACTACTTACTGAAGCAGGAAACCCCAAAGGAGGAATATTATGCTTATAACTTGAGAGCTGGCTCTCTGCTGATACGGCTGCCTACATCACTTATGAGGAAATGACTGCTACAGATTACAGATTTGTCACAAGGAAGGTGATGATGTATTCCTCCCCAAAGGGCATTTTAAACTATACAGAAACTCTGTGTACTTGCTGCAAAGGAGAAAAATAATTCAGTGATTTCACTGATTTCCAAAGATATCAACATGCTGCATGATCTATATTTTAATGTTCTACCACAGGAAAATACCTATTACTCTGAAAATCTTTCATGCCTCTAAGATTTGTCAGATTCCAAAACTCAGAAGGTTTTTCTACCATACAGTTTTTCATAATTTTGCTGTTTAAATATGTCAAAGTGTTTCAACACAAAATTGTATAATTTCATTATCATGAAATCTTGCAGCATTCTAAACTTCTTAAGTTAAACCAGTTTTATAAACAAATTTTGGCATTAATCTGTCTCCTAGTTTTCACTCTTCAATATGGCTCAGGAATTTATCAGAGATCACTCTTTGAAACTCAGGCACAAGTAAATACCACTTCACACTTTTTTGAGAAAACCAAAGAATTAAAAGGACATTCTGCCCTCAAAGCCTAACAAAAGTGATCATTAATTGGAAATGTTGGTCTCCTACCCAAATGATTACTGTACATAATGGAAAGAGAGGCTGCAAATTCTCATGTATAATACTCCTTTATTACTAACACTGTTCTACAGAAAGAGAAAAGAAATTCAGTATATGCATACCATACTGGGGACTCAGGAAAATACATTCACAAATACATTCACAGGAGGATAGCAGAGGCTATTGAACACATAAGCTCAAATTGCAAATGGTTAGTTCTGATCACTGAAGGAATGCAACTCTGAGGTCTGCTGCAAGCAGTGTGAAAGCATCAAGACAGCAAAAAAGGGTCTTGGATTCAATATATTCTATGTAAGGTATATAATATATACAGGGCCCATATAAATGATACTTGTTGCTCCTATGGGAATGGAAGAGGGAAAAGAGACAGCCAAGAATTACGCCAGCATTATGCTTGATCAGGAGCACTGCTTAAACACCAGCAGCTCTCCCCTTTCCCTTAGCAACGAGAGTGCTGCTTTTTGATTTACTACTCACTCCATTTTGCTGCTGTAGGTTCAGCAATCATACATAAAACATTATCTTGTACTATATAATTGGTTTAAGCCAATTTGAATTTTCAGTGCTATTTTGTGTGTGTTTGTATGTGCATGCATGAATGTATTCTTACTCTAGCCCTCATATGTAGCAAAAAGATTGATACTGCAGCACTGATCAAGAGCAAACTCAGATGCAGCAGGAGTAATGTGATAACTCGTTTTGAAATGTTTATGGGAGGGTTAAGAGAAGTGGCACAGATTTCATGGGGCTATTACGACAGAACTTTAAGAAACATCCCTTTATAAACAGCAGCAAACACTACTATCAGATGCATCTTTTCCTCCCACATTACCTTCCTTGCCCCTCTATTCTGTTTATCAGCCTCTTGTGACCCCAGCTGAAACAGGCTTCTCTTTGCTGTCTGGAAACAAGTATGGGCAGCAGAAAATGCACAATGAGTCCAAGGACACTGCTCTCATTTCCTTTTTCTTTCTTTAATCTTTAACAACTGAAAGTGTCAATGTAGTAGGGTAAAAGTCTGTTCACCTATGGCAAGGCTTAAAATAAGCACACTTTATTACAGATAAAACCCAGTAATGCAAAGATTGAATCCTACTATGTTTCCACTAAATATAACTTTAAATTTCAAGATACTTTATGGATTAATTTGGGAAGACAAATCACATAGTTCTATTGTAAGTATATCTGCTTCCCCTAAAGAATCAGAACCTCCAGTATAATGGACCAAAGTATGAACTGTAAATCAAAGGAACTACCACAGACTGTCACGGAAATAAAAAACCTAAACGTATGTATGAAGACATTCTCCAAAAATTCTCAACTATCTTGAATAATCTTCCTTTGGGGAAAAAAGTTTGGCACAACCAGAGGTCACAATGCATCTAGAATAGTTGCTCTTTAGGAAAAGTTGAACAGTTGATGTTCCCCTTTGGCTAATAGTACCAATAATTAGAATGAACAGGACATGTAGGTGAACTATAAAGAAAAGGTTCTGATAGGCCAGTTCGCATCAGCAAGTTAGGTAAAAGCAATAATATGAGCTCTGTTTAGCAATTCAAGCTACATGTCAATTGAGGCTCCTTTGGACTGTAAAATACCATACCAAAGTAGTCTGAACTGAAGAAATTACAGAAATGAAGTTAAATGAGAGATGAAAGTGGCAGGCTTTGAGTGAAAGCTACAGCTGGTGCTCTGAGATCTCTAACTTACAGGATGTGGTTCCTTTTTCTGGTTGTGGGTAGATCTTGGTTTGGAAGAAGATGAGAAAGAAAGTCTTCTGCTTTGTTTTATTTTTTGGGGAAATAAGGAGGTTAAATAAAAAAATGTTATGTTTAGGGTCCTGCTCTGGTAACCTGTTCTTTTTAGCTGCTAATAATTAGTAAAATATACTTTCATATTTTCAGACAAGGAAAGAAACTCCTTCAGAATGCAAGGGGGAATTAACTGTGCTGGGTACAGGACCAAAACCTAAAAACATTATATACCAACTAGGATCCTCAAAATAGTAAATATATCTAACCAACATTTTAAAATCAGTAAGAAGCTACAGGTGTGAAGAAACGTAGTTTAATGGAAGCCCGTGAATCAAGCAAGGCAATTGGACAACACTGTAATAAGGTTACTGCAGTAACTACTGGAAATGTCATTTAGCGTGAAAGCACATATATCTTATCAACCCCTTCAACTCTCGCAAAATATTACATAATAATTTTCACTTCTTAAAACTTGCTGCAGATCCAGGAGCTTAAAAAACTCATAAAGGTTTCCTACATTCATTATTATTATTATTATTACCAAGCTATTATGAAGTTGTTGTTGCCATCATTATTATTATTAATTTCTTTTGTATGACAAAAATATTTGCAGAAATATTTGTTCAAACAAAATACAGTATTAAGTTTGGCATAAAATACTCCTTGTTTGCACAGGTGATATACACCTCTTCACTGAACATTTTTTGTTTCAAGGCAGCTTTTAACCATCAACCACATATAATAGACTTCCTCTTCTCCAAGTAACCCTGAGGTGTATTTGATTATTCATACTACATACCTACCATAAAAGAAATTTCCAACTGTTGCTGTTATTCAAATGCTAGTTATCATAAAATAATTTATAGCAGTCATTTTCAGCACACAAACTTAGTATTGTTAGAATCTAATTGCGATTTTTACTTTTGGTTTTTAAAAGTTTTTATTTTCAGAGCCTATTACATATATTGAAAAACTGAAAGTCTAGTTCAGATTAAACAGTAAATTTCAAAAGTCAGAAAAAAAAAATTGGAGAATAACTGATTGTAGAAATTCAATAGTGTATACCCAGGGTTAGATTAATTTCCAAGTATTATCCACTAGGCAGTTTCTGCAGACTTCTGCAAAGTATCTGTATTGTTTTTCTTGATGAAAGAATACTATACACAGCCATTCAAAGACATAAGTGTCTGACTAGAGATCCAAGTTTATGCATGCACCATTAAGTTGCCCAATTTGTCCCCTAAATCTCACTGGCAAAGCATGAGTATAAAGCTCAACTGTTACTTCAGCAGAACTATCTGAAACCATGCATTTGAAAGAATTGGTTTATTATGCCTTGTTGAATGTTAATCTGCCTTAAATCAGGTTTTAAACATAGACAGCAGAGAAAAGAGTTATTTCCACGGTAATCAGTACACCAAATACAAAATTTCTCTAACCTGATTATGATCCAAAGCAGTAAATTTCACATACGAAAATGTTTCAACTATGCTTTAAAGAAACTTGCATCTTTTAAAAAGCTGGTGGGAAGTTAAGATTAACTAGGATACTTGAAGAAATAGTCTTTTGCTGAAAACAAATCACATGAAAAAAATCTACATGATACTAGTAGGAATATCTACATGCATACATATCTTCCAACTATGACTATCAATCATTTACTTTTTCCAGTTTTATGCTTTTTAAGATCCATTATTACCTTATATCCAGGTCCTAACTGATGTATTGCAAAAATCTGTGCTGGGTTGAGTGCTTCAGTGAATACATACACTGCTCCAAGCTGGCCGCAGAACACCCTATTTGCATCAGCAGTCTCCGAAGATCCAAGAAAACATTTATCATAGCTCTGTACCAGAAAGAGGCAATGTTAGTAATGAAATAATATTAATGCACAGCACCAGAAGCCACAAATAAACGGAGACTGTAATTAAAAAGATAAACCAACCATTATCAATCACTTATTACTTTCCTGTGGTGAACAACTTCATTTTGAATATTGTTGCATTAATTGCTTTACAGATCTGTATTACAATGTTGTTTTGACTGGCTGCTAGAATTGTTTTTCTATTAATTGTTCAACATACAAGAGAGAAAATGAGAATAGTACATTCAATTACCAAATAACCTCCCCTATTGCCTTCAAGAAATATGAAAGCCTAGAAGTTCCTTGTAATTATACTCAGAACTCCCACTACTAACTCATGAGAACACATGCTGATATGCCCTTTGCTTTCACTGTTGTGTTAACAGAGCTTAAACCTCTCTAGCAGGAAAAAGAAAAAAAAATACAGATTTTTCTAGTTTGCAGCTGGTGCACTGTTTTCCTCTATGACCACAGCCTGTAACGATTTGGTTTGACCTTAAATTCTCTTCTGCCTTCTTCTATAGTCATAGCAGTCACTGTTTTCCATTCCTTCTTCCAATAACTATCCCTCTGCACAAAGACCTTTTGCACTTCTCCGTCTGTCCATTTCCTATTTTTTCAGATTAGAAGTGATTTTTTTGTGGCTATTTTTTAAGAATTAGGTTAACTCCTTCTGATGCCTCCAAAAAAACCTGTCTAGAACAAAGACCTGGGGAACCAGAACACAAGATGCAGCACAAAGGGACAACAACAGGAAGCTCAAGGATCTTTGAAGGCTCTTGTCCCAGCTTCCTTGAGTCACATGCACTTTATTGAATGGAAACAAAGATCACACCTCACTGTTTGAGCTGAATCAGCAAACCAGTAGAACCTTCTTTTTTGTCTTGTTTGGCTGCTGAGTTTTACCTTAAGGAAAACTTTTGTCAGTCTGGGGAATAGAATGAAGTATGGTGAACTGTTACAGAAATTGATCTAGATGGACAGGCTATTACAAGGAAAAGGGGATTCTGTTTAAGGAGTTAGGAGGAAGTCAAAGATCTGGAGCTCAGCACTGAGATGAGGTGAAGTAAGAAATATCCAGGGTTTTATCTTTATCCTCCTTTTGACCAAATACACCTTTTAAGTTGAGTTTTTTTTCCCTCATAAAAAAAAGATTTCCATATGTTTTTAGGCAAATTTGACAAAATTAAAAAGCTTCTGAAAAAAAACTACATTAAGATTGATTCATAACGTCATATCTGAGATGCACAGTGCAAAAGATGGGCTCATGAGACCTCTGTGACTCCCAGTAAATCTAAAGGTGAACATTTCTAATAATTTTCAGTTAGTTCACTGGAGTCTTGCTTAGCCTTGAAGGCTTTCTTGACACTGTGCCATTCTTGTCAGATAGTGTTAAGTCAATTAATGTTGAGCAATTGCCATTTTCAATGGTTATTTGAGGAATTTGTCTGAGCTACCGATGTCACTTTTCCCCTAGTTTATAATTAAATATTCTGAGACGTGTATTCCTGCCTATCACAACGGCATTCTCCTGGATTCCTCTAGAAATCATTAATTGTAAAACAGCCATTGAGTCTTTTACTAGTTTCTGAGTTTTACATGTAATTACATTCTAGTTCTTTCAATCTGTAGTAATTTCCAGTTCTGTCTTTTTTCATTCTTCCCAGTTTACAGCAGGTCTTCCTGCTAAGCATTTGTCATTCCAGATTACAGATTCCTACACCATATAACCAGTATCAGCCCAGGTCCTCTGAGACCTTGAGTAGCTTTCAGTCATCATATTCCATGTATCACAAAAATGTTTATATTACCAAGGGAGAACCATGCTCTGCAAAAACTGAAAGGCTTGCCTTTTCTTGCAAGTAAGAAATGTTGCCAAGAGAGCAAAGAATGGCAATCAGAAGCTTTAGCAAGCAAAGCCCTCCTGCTTTAATTAACACGCAGTATTTAAACCCTCCCTTTTAGAAGCCAACTTTGTCTTTAGAATTTAGTGAAAGACAGCTCATTTCCTTAAGTACAGAAAGGCTTCATTATCCCATACAGTCAGTCAGAAAAAACTGAGAATCATATTATAAACAAAAAAATAAAAGTGCAGCAAGCTGATGAATCAAGAACCTCTGAAACTCTATCACAACTTTAGCTGAAGGCAAAGCACAAGAAAATCATTTTATCTGCCTTCCACAGCCAGAACTTTGGGTCAGACAGAGTGTTCATTTTCTGCAGCATTAGGTATAGACTCTCAAACTTTCCAAAGTAGAAGGTACAGAAAGAGAGCACACACAAAAACCCCCTTAAAACTGAAACTTACACAAATATCATTAACAAAATTTAAATACAAACAATATGAAAGCAGATGCATTTCCTGTAAGAACAGTTATTTGATCTGGGCCCAATTAAAAGATACAAGTGTATTTACAGGAATGCATGCAATCTTCTGGTAAAAGGGATGGGTTTCAACCCACTGGACAAACAGTTGCAAGATTGCTGTGTCTTTGATCAAAGCCAAATATTGCTATGCAACTGCGACCTCTTAATATCTTTTAACTGGTTTGGATGACCAATAAGGGAGCACGTGTCTGTAAAAGCTTATGACCCACTGAAATTGCTCTGTATCTCAGGGATGAACTTCTGTAGCAGTTAGTTTGTACTTGCTAACAATACTACTTAAATATTAATATTGTAACACTCAGCACAGCATTTTTAATATTGGTCAACTGCCTATTTACTAATGTCAAGTGAAACAATAGAAAAAATACACTTGTAACTGGGAGACAGATTTAAGACTTCAGACTTTAATATTATAAATCTCTTGACACTTCTTGCTTCTGTTTGCTAGCTTTAAGTCTTTGTCTCTCTCTATCTTGTTTGTTTAAATCTGTAAACTCTGTATGGAAGAAATGATCTCTTACTATACACGCAAAGAGTGCTTAAAACAATGACTGATAATAGCTCAGGCTGCTCAGTTCTACTTTGATTAAAGAACCTACTTAAAATGTGATGTTCCTTAAGGCAAAAAGCATAGAAATCTTATAAGGATTAACAAGTACCTCCTCTTGAATCCAATGCAGAACCTTATATGATACAAAAATAAGTACTTTTGTATACATTGCAAACCTGCATAGTCATTTGGCAGAATAAATCAATTTTTCTTATAGACTTTACTCAAACTAAACCTGTCAAATCTGTAACTCTACCACAGAGAGAAAACAAACACAGTTCTTTTTTTTTTTTTCTTTTTCAATTAACTTTAAAATGAAAAGCTATGAGAAAGGAAAACAATAAAATCTTACATCATTCGTGTTAACATGCCAGGCCATGTCACCATAGGATACCAGCTGACCATTCACGTAGCATCGTA
Source organism: Acropternis orthonyx (assembly GCA_035583155.1). Taxonomy (NCBI): domain Eukaryota; kingdom Metazoa; phylum Chordata; class Aves; order Passeriformes; family Rhinocryptidae; genus Acropternis; species Acropternis orthonyx. The sequence goes on along the minus strand of JAWWEU010000001.1, from coordinate 50,610,822 downwards.
TTTCACTGTTTCTCCATCGATTATAGATGTGTACAATGCTTATCATGTACCACTGGAAAGACATGAAAAATCAGTACACAGTAGCAGTTTTTGTGCTATAAAATATAAAGTTAATTAATGGCAGAAAAAATAAGTGACCAGTCTCATGAAGTTATACAAACAGATCAATCTTTACAAACCCATAAAATAAAAGTCAAGTCAGTGTAACTTCAAGTCCAGTAAGTAGAACCATGCCTAAATGTAATGATGTACTTGTATCCCTTTATGGGATTACAGACAAAAAAAGAATAAATGTAATTAAAAAGTTGAAGACTTCCATTCCTGAAAGTGCAATTTAATTTCAAAACTACACACACCATACCCAAACCAGAACTCAGTTCTGATGGGAAATCCAGAGCTATGTGCTCTGACCTTAACAAATTCTTATCACATACCTCTGCCTTGGCATCATAGCTGTCAGAAATTATAAAATAAAACCATTCATAATAGCAAATTTTACAGCCCAGTTTCAGATATCATCCTTTTTCTTCCTTTGATAGTTTTCCTCTATTCTTTACCATTCCACTAAGTTTTGGACAATTGTCATACCATTAAAAATTTATTATATAATCAAACAGAGAAAGCATCACAGTTAAATGTTTCCAAGTACAACTACTGTGATTCTTTCAAATAATTTGTTTAACAAGCATCATTATGTCCACAACAAGTAAGTTCAAGAAGAAAACCTGAAGTTTCCTTCAAAACTGAATCTTTAACCCATCTAAGACTAGGAATGGAAATGTAACCTTTCAGATCTGCAAATCAACCTATATGTAATTTTAACGGGTGTTTCTTATTTCAAAATATATAAAAACTAGACAAAAATGAATGTAAGGCATGAAATCTAGAAAGGTCCACAGCGCTGATTAAGTAATGGGAGCCTCTTTCACACAAAGAGAGGCTAAGATACGGGTCTGTTTAGTCTGGAGAAAAGAAGGCTCAGAAGGATCTTATCCATGTTTATATATACTTGATGGGCAGGGGATAAAGAGGATGAAGCCAGAGACTTCACAATAGTATCCAGTGACATGGCCAGAGGCAATGGGCACAAACTGAAATATAAAACTCCATTTAAACATATGTAAGATGGGTGGTAGCAAGCAGTAAAGATAGTCAAACACTAGCACAGGTTGCTCAGAGAAACTGTGGAGTCTTCTTGTTTGGAGATATTCAAAACCTAACTGGACAACACCCAGAGCAACCTGATCTAGGTGTCACTTTTTCAAGCAGGGGGTGAAACCAGACCATATCAACACGTACCTTTTCGATCTTATTGACTCTGTGGAAAAGTCAGTTTGCCTTGAAAACATCATTTTGTATTTTAATAATTTGGAAAAGCTATTTACATTTTCATCACCTTCCCTTTCTTAGTATCTGTTTCAATTATTATATTTTTATTTTCATGTTCAGCTAAGTTCCTTTTCTTCAAAGCAGAGAACTTCTGCAACCCTTGGGGCTGGCTGACTCTCTCCCTGACCTGGGATAAGTAGATACAGAGCCTATTAATATAAAATCATGTCTCTCTGTATCATCACTTCTTTTCCAAAGCTTCCACACAACCCAACTTAAATGTCTTAGAAAAAAAAAAATCTGTCCTCATTCCTTCAATGGTTAATTTATGAATAATTGCCACCAATCACCACTGATGATTATAAAAACTTTCATCCCAACAACAGGCATTCTTTCCAATAGTGCTATTCAAAGTTGTGCCTTTTGTAACTACTTATTAATATTTCCAGGTCTGATAGTTTTGTAGCAGAAATCATCATTATGACAACCTTAAGACCCAAGTTTTATCCATTTATCTTCTATCTGTGATTTATTGTTTTTTACAGGGCTTTAGAACAATTTCTGAAAACATACCAGTTTGTAAGACTGCCTGTAGTGAAAGCTTAATAGATGACTCATTCATTTGGAAATAAATAGTTCACTACTGTTGTTGAAACACTGCCCACAGAGCCTACAGGGAATTACAAGCAATGAAATCTTGGGACAGCTTTTGTGCTCGTGTCAAACTTTAGGAAAATTATATAATCTACTTTTTGTAGTCTTCCCCCCCTCCCCATACTGACCGCCATGCATGCACATGCAGCTTCTTTCAGTTCAAGCCTTTCTTCCATGCAACTTTTCTGAGTCTTTAGCATTGCTGCTATGGCAGAGCACTACCTATGACTGTTACTCTGACCCACAAAGCAAAAAACCCAAAAACCTGAATTTGATCTTCTTGAATACATGTGCATACACACACACGCATGCACACAAAGTCTATCCTAGATCGCTATCAGAACTAATCCAGTAAAATACTGCTTTTTGTCCTTCTACATTTGAATTAACTAAATTTACATCTCAAATAGTATTTAATTTTTAGCCAGGGAGTATTCAAGTATTAAAAAAATGGTTTACTCTTTGGCTCATATTTGTCACTATCAGTCTAGACCAAATGAGTAACAGAGGGTTTCAAAGCTAATTCCTAGACAGAGAATGACAAACACCATCAAGCTACGTCCATAAGGTATTCTTAGTAACACAAAAATAAAGGTCCTTCTGAGATTCCTGCTTGCTCACTTGATTCATATCCTTCTATCACTATATTTTACAAACATAAATTCTCTAATCACATGATAACATAACTTTTCTAAGGTTTTCAGATGAGTATAATGCCTACAGGTCTTCAGGAATAGTGTGTATCAACTGGCTCAGAAACCTGTTCTCATGCAAAGTGAGAATCTTTCAAATAATTCAATGGAAGCAGAGGATAAGAATTCCAGTGCAACAGTGCATTCCTTTGTCCCAGATAAGATTATCTATGTGTTTTCTAATCCTTCCTTTCCATTTTTCTCACTTCCACTCCATTTTGATGGCTAAGAAATCAGGCATGATAATATGCAATTCTAAATATCAGCAAAGGCATTTTCTAAAATTTGTAGCATTTTCCATCAACAATTTCTTAGGAAAAAATGGATTATGTATCTCAATTGAAAGTTTGGCAAATTTCATACTGAAATTTCTTTGGAACTTGAGGTGCTTTCTCTAAGGTCTTGGCAATTAATTACTGTCTCTTACATCGATTTCTATATCTCTTCTATCGACATTTCAATTTGAGACACTTCCTCTGACTCATCTGCATTGACTCCTCTTGTAGTAAACAATGATGCAACTAAATCATTTAGCTTTTTTGTTATGTTAATGTGTTCTTCAAAGGCTCCTATTAAGCCTTTCTGAACAACTTCTTTTTACTTACAGTGGCCTGTACTTTGCTATTTCTCTATGCTCAGGTCCATTTTGAGGAGCTTTTAAACACTCTTGGATTTTTTGACTGAGGGTGTATTTGCTCTTAGCCTTTTGTATCTTTGCATTTAGACAATTCCTCTAGCACTAGCAAAACCTTTTTTATTTAAGAAGGCAATTTTTCACAGTTCCTTTAAAAATAAAAATCACAAATCCCTATATCCAAGCATATTCTGTATTTTTCAAGACAAAGTCAAGCAAGAGCCAATGACTGAACTCTCCAAAAATTACAAAAGTACATAAATCTAAATGCGTATAGTATTTTAAAATTAGTCTCAGCCCTTGTACCAGTAAAATGCCACCCAGTCTACACCAAGTTAATGTAAGTTTCTTTATGTAAGTATGTTTTCTGATTTTCCCCAATCCATCACAGATGTTATAGCCACCCTTGTCATGTGGCTAACAATTTAATCTGAATAGAATGGTTTTCCTAGTTAGTTACTGATTTTCAGAGCACAGAAATTCTGGTATATATTGTCACAATGAACTTACTCATCTGATTAAGTCTTTAATATAGAGTATCACTGTAATAGCAAGGCCTGCCCTGCTGTCACATATAACTGTAACTACAATTTGAAATGAGCACCCACTGATGGTCAAGTCAATAAAGCTTCAGATACTTCTTTTATGTCAATAACCTCATTTAAAATAAGACATTCCAGCTTCGCCTTAATTTTTGTTTTTCCTATATGTAGAAAATATATAAACTTTATATACGCTAGAAAAATGCATTATTTTGTTTAAAAAAAACCAAAAATGACCGCAAAGCTACATGATGAAATTAGAATCAGTGATTTTGAATCACAAATACATACCAAGAAATATAGTAGAACATCAAGCTGATGTGTGAACAATGGAATGCCTCTGTAAGAATTTGGTTTCTCAGAACAAAACAAGCACTGAAATTCAATATACTAATTCCAATCCCATAAAAAAAGAAATGAGCTTCACAGCAAAATATATACAAGACTGCTATCAATGACAAACACATAATGTTTGCTGTACAGAAAAGTCAATACTTCAGTCAACTCACTGCAGTTTTGAAGGCTGCAAAATGATTGTTCCCCTAGGACTACTAGGCATACAGTAGAAATGAATACTAATATGATCTAGAGATACAATCAAGATTTACTATGAAAAATGAGAAATCTCAAAACACCACTTACACGTAACAAAGTTCAGAGCCTTATATCACACAGCACCAGATAATGAAACTCTAGCATTGCCAGCGAAATTTTTCAAGACATTGGCAACAAAGTTACCACGTACAGAATGTTCAGAAACAGAATTACGGAATTTTCATAATAAAATACAACTGCTTTACAAATACTCAAAATTCTTCTCTACCTGAAGCTAATTAAGCAGTATTTTCAGAAAACAAGCTGACTTTATAGAAATGTCATCCTATAAAGTATTACATTTTTCTGAGATGGATTCTGAACTTTAACTGACATAAAACTTTGCACAACCATCAGAGCAGTTACTTATAAACAAGAAATTATTAGTAAAACTATGGCACTAAAAGGATTTCAGCCCTTCTTCCCAAAAGCATTTTATCACATTTTCAGTGTTATTCTTTACTGTAAAAATCACCTTGCTTACCTTGCGTGGCTGAAAGTCATACTTCACACAGTGCTGGAAACCTTTGCCTTTCGACTTCAGTGATGTAACTATTAAGCAGTTGCCAACAAAATGAGCAGAATACCCAACACCTTTGCTAGTGCGGAAACTGAAAAGAAAAAAATTACGAATTAAATAGTGAAAAGGGGAATTATTGTATAATAAAGATGTTCAAATACAACTATAAATTACCATGAGAAAGGCAATAAATTAGTATCTGTAATTGTGAACTTAATTTTCTCCCACCATTCTTTGGGGGGAGCTACTCACCTTCAGCACTTTATTGATTCCAGGCGACATTTTAAAAAATCCGTACTTTCTTTTTTTACTAAAATCCAAGATAGTAAATATTGTATCTATCACATTTCCCCTCAGTCTCTTAATTCATCATAATTTAAAATAACACATCTGATTAAAGTTGTGAAGAAATATGCATTACAGAACAAGTGTGAGATGCATGTGGCATTCAGAGAACAATGTGGCTGGTATGACATAAAAATTTGAATTCAAGATAATTACTATGCACAAAAATTATTTTTCAAGACTTATGAATTAATTAGGCTAATGATCTATGAAGTTTTAATCATCTGAGTTGTGGATTTATTTTCATTTGTCAAATGGATAAAGGACTGCAATTTTAAGAAAGTAAGATTAGTAAGGGTTTCCAGCTTTCTTGCAACAAATATCATGAAGACAGAAAATGCAGAAAGCTCATAGATTTCTCTATTTATATTTGAAATCAAAAGCATTTTAAAGAGACAATCTGGACTTATTAAAAAAAAAACACTTTGCAAAAGTAGCTGGTCAAAATTCACAAATGACATTAAACAGAGCAATTTAAAAAGGGTAACTCTGCATCTACATCTATGCCAATACCTTCTGAAAAGCTAAGTACAGTAAAGAGCAGTCTGCTATCACTAAGATGGAACACACTTTATACAGCTTTCAGCCTTTTTTAAATAAATAACCAATGGCTGAAATATAAGGTCTAGATGGTGAACTTCACGAATAAATTCTTAAACAAAGCTTTACAAGTATAGGAAGAAAAGACATTACTAATTATGAACATTTGTATAAAGTCCTGTAGCCCACTAATTAACACCTTCTTATTCTCTTAATGTAGCTAACTAAAAAAGTAATTTCATATTATTACAATAATAATGTTTTAAATGGTTTCTTTGTTGCAACATTTTCATGAAACACTTTTACTATGTTTTCACTACCAACATTAAGAATTGAAAGGTATCTGCAAACACTAAGTGCAGATTTCATCTTAATGGCTGCAGAAATTCTGTATCTTTAGTTTACCCTACTACACAGATACAATCTTGATTTTAATATAGTTATGCATAGTTATAGATCTAATTCCATCTTCAGAAACTTACACTTAAATCTGTACGTGTACATTATTGAAGGAGGGAATCGGATTTTCCTCTTTGCTCACTGTCAAAAATATAGCTGATAAACCATGACTTTATGAAAAAATAAATTCTTAACAAGATAGGTAGTATGATTAGACCGTGAGGTAGTCAGGGCTTAGACATTCTTCTCCTCCAAGGGAATTTTTAAAGGAGGTAAAAAAGACACACTCAAATTCCCAAATTCTAGAAAGCCACTTTTGTTTTAATGAGTTCGAAATACTTTCATTAAATGTTAAAAACAAAGTAATGAGGCTAAACAGAACAGGAGTAATAACATTTAGAGATGACTTTTCTGCGCCCTAATGCATCTTTGCACAGAGATCCTTATTTCCAGTCTTGAAGTACATTTATATATATCTATATTTATCTTCAAGTATATAGGATATATCATTTTTTTTCCCAAATTCAGGCTCTGTCTTCTTCATTCTTTCATCTGCCTCTACACATTTTACACGATTCTTTCCCCTCAAGCTGTTGTGCTGAAAAGGAGCATTATTACCAGTCACAGCCCTTAGGAAAGGCTTCAATACAACCCTTCCTGCAAAAAAATAAGGGCACTCTTTTTAAGAAATGTAAAAAGCCCTCTCTAAATAAACCAACACATAATCTAAGAATGAAGAGTAAAATTGCATAATGTCCATTACCACTGACCTCCACAGTGAAGACAATTTATATCACTGCCATGCTCCTGCATCTTTTGAAGACTATTTTTAACCTGGATCATGTCAATGATCTGGCTTCCACAGTGACCCCATAGGCAGCTATACCCCTCAACAAAAGGAACAATGAACATCACTCATATATGTATATAATCTGCATTACCCATATACACAAAAAGCCTGCATGACCACAGTACTGAATTTTGTACAACATGAAGGTTAGACACCTAAAACACAGCTCTTAAAATAAGAACAACTGAATGTGTTGTGAACTAGTTTGAGACTTTGATTTACTTCCTTATGGTCTTATGCCATTCAAATAACTTTTCAGCAGGCAGCTGCATCTCTCACAATGCTAAATTTCTTTTTCAGCAACATAAGTCGTCTTTACGGTCTAAAATGGTTTTGTTTAACAGAATCTCATTATGGATATTACAAAAGTACACAGATTCACTAAATTCTGACACATGATGTTGTACTATTTGATTAGAAATGTCAAATAAAATGTTTTCTTTTAAATTACCCATTAAATTGCCCATAATTCTAAATACCACATTTTTACCTGATAAAAAAATATTGATTGTGTAAAAGGCATCCTATTACTTTGAATAGGAGCTAGTAAGCACTGTGAAATAAAGAATGTCTCTTGAAGAAACATCTGCACCTTTAATTTTTTTTTTTTTTTAATTTCCTATCCTTACTGTTTACTGGACTGATTTTGTCACTGTTATGGTCAAATCAGACTATTCCTGACATTTTAAGCACTGAATTGTCGTTACATGCGTAACTTCCCAGGGTTCAGTGTACAGACACAAGAAAGCAATGAAAAAACAGCTCATTTCTTACCAGGCTCTTTGTCTTGGAATAGAATAAGTGATTTTATAAACATGAGGCTTAGCCAGGACTTTACTTTTTCCCCCCAAAATGAATTAGAATTCTAATACAACAGTAGTTAAGAAACAGAGAACTCAAATATGTTCTCTGTTTACCTCACCATTATAGTATATAAAATTAATCTTTGCATTTTATTTCTTGCCAAAGGTAAAGTAGGCTAGGACTGGTCTCTAGGATACTGCAAAGGAATTCTCTTATCAATTACCTACATGTGCAGAATTTGCCACATCCAAAGATGATGGTGGGATGACTCCCATTACTGGAGTGCTGCAATGGGTGGCTACAAGCTCTTCAGAAAGGACAGGCAGGGTAGGAGAGGTGGAGGGGTGGCTTTATATGGTAGAGAGTCTCTTGACTCTGTTGAACTTGAGGTCAGCAGTGACAAGGTTGGGTGCCTGTGGACCAGAATCAGGGGGAAGGCCAAAAAGGCTGACATTCTCGTGGGAGTCTGTTACAGACTGCCCTACCAGGATGATGAAGGAGATGAATTATTCTACAAGCAGCTGGCAGATGTCTCAAAATCCCCAGCCCTTGTTC
>JAWWEU010000001.1:50561729-50602264 GCA_035583155.1 Acropternis orthonyx | reverse complement strand
GAGTGCCATGATCTAGTAAACAGACGGGAGTTGGACGAAGGGTTGGACTCAATGATCTCTGAGGTCTTTTCCAACCCAATCGATTCTAGGATTCTATGAAATGCACAGAGACAACAAGAGCAGTACTGTCAACAGCAGTACGGTTTTGTGAGCCTTAAACTACCTCCCATGGCAGCTGGTATACAATTTTACCACAGTTCGTTCATAAAGCCTTTACAGTTATGTTTCATTTCAGCCAGTTTCTCGTAGCAGTTACTAAATGTTATTATACTTCCATAGCACAAGAACATTCTTCCATCCATCAGGGAACTGTTTAGGGATTCCAGTTTCTTTAGCTTAGGATTTTATGAGCAATTTAACATATGATCATAGTACTGAGATTGAGAAGATATTAATTCATTCTTGCCTGATTGGCAGGGAGGAGAAGTTTCTTTCTACTAACTTTGGAATGTCACTATGAGCTTTTGCAACTGTTTTGCAGTATTTCTATTATTATTAGCTCTAGAGAAGGGCCGACATTACTAGACAGCTTGTTTTTTGGATTTTTTTTTCTCCTTGTCCCTACATCTATAAAAATAAAATATAGAATGCACTATCAGAAGTTTTAGCCATTCTACCCCTAAATGGAAGCACTTGGATGTTCTACTATAGCAACAACTCTAACAATCCAGCCTCAGTTCACCCTCTCTTTTTTTTTTTTTTTTTGCAGAGCTTGATCCACAATCTGAAAGAAAGCATCTCTTAAAAAATAACAAAACAAAACAACACAAAAAAACCAACCAAAAATCAATCTTAGTATCTGGCGTGATCTTATCTAATTCCAGGCCTTTGAAGTTATGTCACCCATTTCTTTTTTTTCAGCAGGAACAAGTACAGAGATTTAGAGGAGAGAGACTTCCCAGTTGAGCATGTGTAAGGTTAGCCCTAAATTTCTAAATTTGCATGTTTTTATGACAAAGAATCTACATCTTATTTTTAATGAAACATTTTCAGAAATCTATTATTATTATTGCTGTTGTTATACAGTGTCTTATAATTGTGATAGTTAAAGTATTGTTTGTCTAAGTTTGATTTTTCCTATTTTGCAGTCTACCCACTGGATCGCAGATTTTAAAAAAATCCAGCAACCTTAGATTTTGCATAAATTCTGAACATAGAAGTCAAGAGCATTCTTAATTTCATCACTGTTTTTATTTCTTGAAAGGTTTCATCATAAAGTGTGTTTCCAGGACACAGTTTGCTCCCAAGTGTTCTCATGGTGTCTTAAAAGAAGTACTAATTCTTAACTGTAAATGACATTCCAGTAATGCTTTTGCCAAGATTTCAGGAAGGGGTCACATCACCTTTTTTCTTCTCTCTGTTTGTTCAAGCTATCCTTAAAAAGATCACATTATTTCTTTTCATCTTGAGCAATGAAACCTATAACAACTCCTAACACCCTACTGCAATTCTTCCTTTCTAATGCATAACTACTCATTCTGTAAATATGGCACCCATTATCCACTGCTAGGTATATGATGCTGGTTGGCTCATACTGAAATCTGTGCTACATAATTCTGAATCTTACCATTTGAGCTCGACTGGTCTGTCTTGCTATTTATCATCCATGCAAATGTCAGACTCCTAATTTTCTTTCCAGGATTGCCACACTCATTTTATAATTGGTAAGATAACTACAATAGTCTTCCACTACAGAAGTGTTAATAGACTGTCAGTTGCCCAACATCATTCTCAGAAATAATTAAAACTATTTTTTAAGAAAAAAATTAGCTTACTGTTCTTGAAGCAGGGCTGAGCATTTAGCTAATTATAGAACAGTAGCAATTTTCCCTCATATCTGGCAAATGTGAAAGAACTTCTTTGCTTCCCTTCTCCACTTCTAAGAATCAGTTTTCACATCATGGTTGAGCTGACATAACCACTGTCTCCCACCACAAAGGCACTACACTCACTTAAAGCCTGGATCATACCTAAAACGGTGATTTGGAATACTACAGATTGACTCAATCAAACTGATGACCTTCCATGATGAGATGACTGTCCTCAAGAACAGCGAGGAAAGATGTGAATCTTTGTCCTGACTTTCTACAAGCAAGACCTTTCAACACTGTAATAACCTCACTGACAATTAATGAAGAATGAGTTACATAAATGGACAGTGAGGTGGTCTGAAAACTAAGTGAACAGCTGAGCTTAAAGTATTGCCATCAGTGGTGTCAGACCAGCTGGAGACAAGTGACTATTGGAGTACCCCAGGCATCAATATTAGCTCCAATCTTGTTCAACTGAATGTTGAGACAGAGTGCACCAGTCTTCAGAAAGCTTAGACATGGTACAAAATTTTAAGGAGTGGCTGGCACACCAGGCTAGTCATTCAGAAATACCACAGCAGGCTAGATAAACAGGCCAACAACAATGTCATGAAGATCAACAAAGGGAAGGGCAAAGTTCTGGCCCTGAGGAGAAAATATCTCAAGCACCAGTACATGCCGGGTTTTGACCAGATGGAAATCAACCTTGCAGAAAGGAACCTTGTCTGGCTGGACAGTTAGCTTAACCATGAGCCAGTAATCCACCCTCATGGCAAAAGCAGCCAGTGGTACTCTGGGCTGTATTAGGAAAAGCATTGCCAGCAGGTTGAGAAAGGTGATCCTTCCCTGTCCTCAACACTGAAGAGACCATATCTGTAGTACTATGTCCAATTCTGGGCTGCACAGTACAAGAAAGACATGGACATACCAAACTGAATGATCAAAGCCTCTGACATAGAAGAAGAGGCTGAGATACGGGACTACCTAGCCTGGAAAAGATGTGTATGAATACCTGGTGGGTAGGGAGTAAAGAAGACTGAGCCAGAGACTTCCCAGTGATAACCACTGAAAGAAAAAGACATAATGGACACAGATTGAAACTGATAAACATTTCTCATTGCCAGAGTGGTCAAAGACTGGCACAGATTTCCCAGTGAGGTTGTAATGTCTGCGTTTGGGAAGATACTCAAAAACCTGACTGGAGAAGGTCCTGAGGAACCTCTTCTAGCTGTCTTTGCTTTCATCACCTCTGCTTCAAAACAGAGTACTATTTGAAGCTGTACATGTTACTAAGTTAGTGCTTTTAAAATGAAGATTGCTTAAGAGACATCACTTTTAGGGAGAAACTAAAAAGAAAGAATTCATTTATATGACACATTTTTCACCCAGTTAAACAGAAAAAGATATTACATGCCCAGAAAGTACACAGAAGGAAAATAAATGTTTGTTTTGGTATCTTCGTCTTCATGGCAGTTGTGTGTGACTCAAACTTTCATGTGGCAAAGTCCAAAATCTGTGTAAGGAGTTTAGATGGATAACTTAGTTTGAATATTTTTCCTATTTTGAATTATTAATTATAATGTGGTTTGAACCATTATAGAAAAATTATAAGAATTAATTCCCTTCTGTGGTTGGTATATTCAGTTACTCTTATATGCATTACATTCACATTGAATTTGCACATTTTTTGGGAAGAAGTGAGCAGTAAGCCATTTTTACTCACAAATCTACTTTCTTTTACCTCTAGTTAACATGCAAACAGTGTGCTCTGACTATAACAATTTGTTTCGTAGTACTGAAATCAACCAAGAATCTTAAACACCAAACAGAAAATGCCACAATATTCTGTTTTAAGATCTAAGAAATAATATATTTCAAAATTCCTAGAGAAACCACCACACTAGATTTTATGGTTAATCTACAAGGCACATGTCTTGCATCCATGGATTTATAAAATGCAAAGCAAAAAGGACAGATGACTTTGTAGGAGTTTGTATACAGTAAGCAGACATTAAAATCTGCAGATTGTGGTAGAGGGAAAGCATGTCAGGAACTGAAAACAATGAGAAAGATTAACTGTTACCAGGAAGCCACAACAAACCATAACTGCAGCATAGTAAGTTCCTTACCAATAGAGATAGGGTTTATCCTTATCTACATTGATATTGTTTAGTGGATCCATACGAAACCAGGTGTTAAGAGTAAATCCATTTTGATAAGGCCACTTAGCAATAGGAGGCAATGCAATTGCCTGGAAGGAGAGAAAAAAAAAAAGAAAAAGAAAGAAAACGTTATTTTTTTGAGAAATACTGTAAATGGTAATGCCTTTCTAAAATCCTACCATTCTAGATCTGTAGATCTGCTTTAATTTTCAAATGGTAAAGAATTTAGAAACAAACCTTTCAAATAGTGCTTTCAAATAAATGCATTACTTTTCCATTATTTTAAGATATTTTAACTTTCAACTACATAAATTCTATCACTAGAGGACACAAAATTAAATTTGTGAATTGACAACAGAACAAAAATAGAAAAAACATTTCTGCAGAAATTAACCTATAAATATAGTTTTCAATAATTATTAATCTGATCTATAAAATTAAATATTAAATCAAAGTAACCAACAGATCATACAATAGAGATTTAATTGTTAAAACCACAGTATAAAAAAAGTTGCTCTCTGAGATTTAAGAGCATTATCAGAATTTCTTTTTCCTCTAAACATTTAGTAAGGTAAGAGCCTGAAAATTTCACCCTCGTTCCCTGCTAAATACATTCATAGTAAGGCACAGCCTGGGAAGAAATGAAATTTTTCAGTGTTTTATTTTTATGGGCTGACTGATGAAGAGGTTTCAGAGAACTCTTTAGCCCTGAGCAAGGCCCTGAATACCTATTAGGGAGGAAATGGTAAACACAGCAGCCCTCCAGTACTTAAAGGTGGCCTAAAAGAAAGGTAGAGTGGGACTTTATACAAGGGCATGTAGTGATAGCACAAGGGGTAATGGCTTCAAACAAAAGAGGAGAGATTTAGATTAGATATTAGGAAGAAATTCTTTACTGGGAGGGTGGTGAGACATTTGCACAGGTTGATAAATGTCCACTCTTGGAGGTGCTCAAAAGCCCTGTGGACATGGTCCTGGGCAGCCTGCTCTAGGTGGCTCTGCTTCAGCATAGGGGGGGTGGCCAATATGACCCCCAAAGAGCCTGTTCAACCTCAACCCTTCTGTCATTCTGTGTGATACTCATGAGTCACAGCTGGAAATGGGTTTTTTTTCAGGAGTGCTCAGATCTTGCACTGTCTCAATTCATATCAAAGACTATAAAGAATTGTAGCAAACTCATTCACTGTGTAAAATGAGATTGGACATGAGTCTCTGGGCAATAGAGATAGAATAACCCCACTAGGATTCCACATGAATATTGCAAACTATGTAAAAAAAACGGTACAGAGCGGGACTATTCTATGATTCAGTGACTGACTTTTCACTATTTGTATATGAAAGGCAATTGCTGATACAATTTTAAGAGCAGGGAAATAGGGAAATCACAGTAAATTTTATAATTAGATATAGCAATGTGCTCAGACCATGCTAGTACTTAGGGAGACGAAATAACACCAGTTTTGCTGCAATCTTGGTACTAAACATTTAAAAGAACATCTTTGGAATATGCCTGCTAAGAGGGAGTTTCCTGCCTGAAACACAAGAAGACCTGCTTGATGACAAATGGGAATAACACCTAGGAACCACCATCACCAATGTCCTCCAAATGGAGTGACTAACATGCTACCTACATGGACTGGCACTGATGCAATACAGTAGTGGGAAGAGCCCTTGAGCTGGGACAGCAAAGCAGCTCTCAGCAGCACATCAGTAGACTGGTTCAGTAGACTCTTGGCTCTTTCATACTGCCACTGAAATGTTGGGTATACAAGGAGTATGCACCCAACCTTAAAGAGGGCCAATCTGATATCTATGTCCACACAGTGCATCACACCTGAAAACTTGAACTCAGTGCTAGTGAACAAGGTCCCATCCAGTCTCTTTCTTCTAATGAAGTGCTTTGGTTTTTGTGTCATTTTATAATTATTTATCCTTCCTCCACTTCAGAGCGTGTATCCTCTCCAGAACTTCACAGTGTAATCCAACATGCACTACTCAAGAAGTGTAAATTTGAAATTTATATTTCTTGATTTACAGGTGCGCAGTCAGCTTGAGTGGTATGTGAAACAAGATCCTGGAAGGATTCAAACCATGGAAAGAGAAATGTGTACTGTGCATTTCAAGCAAGAACTTTATGCTCCCGTAATTGATGCACATCTTTGGACAGGGAGGAATATTTTAAATTCCTCCTCTGCAAAACCTTTTTTTGAACCTCTGATACCTAATTAAATTTAAGAGAGAAATTTCATTAGGGTTTGCCTCTGAATCTTATGAATGTCAAAGCATTAGGTGTCATTGTAGATATTCATATTCTGCAACATCTGTCTTGCTGTTGCCTATACTTTTAGCAGAGGCTAACTGTGGCTTTAATTTATCACTATCAAGTCAAACTTTCCCTTTCAAAACTCATTAATGAATTCCTTACACAATCCATCCTATGCGTTTTGCTGACACATCTGTTTATACAGCTGAATATCCAGCAAGATCAAAGAAGTGATTAGCAAAAAATGACCCAGGTGTAAAACAGTGATTTTCAGCCAGTTTATTTCCCTGATGCAATCTGCCACATCAACAACTGTATTCACAAAAAATGGAGGCAGTGGTTTGTGCTTGAAGAAAATTATCAGTGGCTGTTGATGAAGTGCAAGTAGAGCAGCCTTCAAGCACTGGCCTGAGAAAACAGGAATTTCAGGATTATTTTCTGTTAAAAGACTCAAAGTTCTACCATAAGCATATACTATTCCATAGCAGAATGGAACTGAACCACAAATCTGTATTTCTCTGATTTAACCATTTGTATTTACTCTCAATAATCTAAATCTGTATACAATATTCGAATGTACTTGTAGTATTTTTCTGAAAGTATATGCAATCAACGAAAGGGAAAATATCCATTTGGGAAGCATTGGAAAGGAATACAATTTTGCCATTTTAAGTTATCTCAAAAAGAAAAGCCAAAAGAAGACTGCATTTAAATCACTACCTTGATGGAAAGGAAACAGCTGACAGAATTCAGATAAAAAGAAAAATTTACAACAAAATGTATGACTAAGCAGTCACTGTAAACTGTGATGACATGGAGAAGTTTGTCCCTATATTTTCCTCAACCCTCTCCTTTATATAATATCAATTACATTATTCTAATAAAATAGCATTGCTCTTTGGAATTTTCAGGTTTCACTTTTACAATAATTTCCCCAAACAAAAATCTGCTGCTTGACATTCCACCCTCACAAGTGCAACTTCCCAACAACACAACTACCTTGCAAATCTATGGATGGAAACGTCTACGCTACTCAAGCATGTATTTCCCCTCTTGTTTCCTTTTCAAAAATTTCTGAAACCAAATGAAAGGAAATGCAATCGAGGAGCTCTTTATTTGTTTCTGAACTTGTAGTATTTTGGTTGAAAACTTACTGCAGCACTACAGCCTGGGAAGTTGAAAAAGGTATCAGGCCCATGTCTCTGTGGCATCTGATTAAGGACTGATAATAATTTAACTGCATGTCTCGGCTGTGAAAACAAAATTGCACAAAAGTCAATACAACCATTTTTGTACTCTACAGGCTACAATGCAAAGCTGACAGTTTTCAAACACAGCAAATTAACTCTAAAGCAGTTAGCAAAAATACTTCTTAAACATATGTTCAGTCATCATGAGAAAAAAATTAACTCAACTTTATATGTCACAGGAGACTATTTATGTTAACTTCAGTCTCTAATTAAATGACACTTAATGTTTTATCTGATCACAGCTTACCCAGATTCCATTTTCGCCTCGAAGCATGCTGAACAAAAGCTTCAACTCTTTGACAGTGATGCTGTAGCTGGCAAGAACCCCCAACATATCAACTAGGAGATCTTCAAAGGAAAATAAAGTTATTCTGAATTCTGAACTTAATTGCTTTGACCAAAAAAAAAGAAACAAAAGCTGAAAAATCAATACTTTTAAAAATTTATTTGCAAATTCTAAAAATAAAACTTAGTTGCCTTAAAAATATTTCAGAAAGGAGTTCATGTTCTCATTGTTTTCACTTTTGTAGAAAAAAGATTACCTGTGCAGTTTTAAATTTTGAATCCCACTTTGGAAAAAAGTATTATATTTATGAAGAATTAATTCTTCCCATTTCAAAACATTCATCACAATTAATAACCTTTTAGCTTGCTTCTTTCTGCTGCATACTTTTGGAATAAGAGGTCATTCCTTCCTCTGAAGTTATTATTTGCCAAAAAATTTTGACTTAAAAGATGTTTGACCTTTACTTAAGTGCAGTACATTATACATAATTTGTATAGTTCCCACATTTTTTCTTACAGTGATAATGCTTCTGATTTTTATCAGAAGCAGAGGTTGTGGGAAAAAAACAACCTCTCCCCCATCCAAAAAAACTACCAAATCAACAAAAACGCCACAAAATGAAACCATCCAAACAAAAAACTAAAAATCAAACAAAAACAAAAGCAAAGCAACAAAGGAGGCACAAGGAAAAAAGCAAAAAAAAACAGAGTGAGAAAACAATAAAAGAGCACAATAAATTACTAACAAATTTATGTAATACACCTTTCATTATAACACCTCAAAACACATAAACCTTTAGAGTAAGAACATTAAGTAGTCTGTATTTCAGGGAGTATCAGTTTTAAAACTACTGCTAGTGCTTGAATTTTTAGTTTAAAAAACAGAATTTCATTTTAAGAATTTGTTTGTGGGATGCTGGACCTTGTCTTATACTCCACACTTTCTTCTGGAATAAAATGCACTACTAAGAATTACTACTTTCTCTGGCAGGAGGAAAAACAATTTGCTCATCTTCACAGATGTGATGAAAGAAATTTAATTCAAAGATCAAGCAGTGAAGTTCAGAGTTCCCAAAATAAAAGAGCTGTGACACAACAGAATCAGCATTCACAGATTTTTCCAATTTGTTCAACAACCACAAAATCTGCCCCCTTCACTAAAACTGGTAGAAGACATGGGCTTCTATATATAAATTCATGTTTTATTTGTCCAACTGCACGTTCTCCTTGTTCATTAGTGAAAGGATGGCTCTTAAAGAGTCTGACAAAGACAAGTGTTCAGAAGCATCCATTTTTTTTAATGACATTGCATATTCACATTTTGTTTAAAAATAATTTTTCTCTCTGCAAATCCATCAGTATCTATTTAATTTTTTCCACTGTGAAACTAGCCTCTGGACCCTAGCAAGAAAAAGGCATGTGTGGAGAACGAAATATCATTTCATTTACAGGAGATATAATAAGCTGTTCAGAGAGTGAAATTGCATATCAAGAAAGGCAAAAAAAAAAAAGGCACCGCAACTTAGCAAACATTTTCACCATAAGGTCTGAATACACTCCTAATGTTCAAGCACAGGATTTTTTTCCCCTCTTTCTCTTTGTTTAATTTTCCCTTTAAAATTAGTGCCTCATTAATTTTGTGATAGAATTAGGGAAAACAAAATACAGCTAAGAAAACTAAATGTCTTGCTTTTCATGGTGCTGAATACTACAACTCAGCTCCTCAAGTACCCACAAGCACCTGCCCCCTTCACTGCACAGTCTCCAGCCTGCACTGTGAAGGTGGCAGTGATTTGCACATCTTGTACATGATCAGAAACTGAGAACAGTAACACAGTGAAAACTCAGAAAGGGAAACAAGCACAAGTGAATACTAATCTTGGGCTGAGAATTTCCCAATTCTTATTTTGTAGTCCTAGCTTGCTTTTCTGATCATGCTACTTCAAACCTGGCTTCCTTTACAGAGAAAAAATTCTATGGACAAGCAAAGTTGTCCCGTGAAAATCAGAACATCATTAAAAAAAAATCTTGTAACATAGATGACAAAAGTGTAAATTAATACAGTCAAACACAGAAATGATTGGCAGGTTCTAAAAATCACTGTGCATGTGCTGCTTTGTTTCATTCTTATAGCCCTGTAGTACCTTATGGCACAGAAAAATTCTTATTTCTACTGAAGATGTTAATAACATACAGGCATTAGAAATACATATTTATAAGTAATGAATTAAACACTGATGGACAGAAGGAAATGTAAGCTCCCTAACAATGTAGCCTCAGGTAAAACAATGACCTGGAAGACTGAAGCTTCATAGGTAACAAATAGAGATAAAGCTAACAACATCTGGGGAAGTCAAAGCACTTAAGGTTACTTAAATGTATTGCGGCAAACTCCTCTAAAGAAGGTTTGTTTCTTATTTCAATATAACAAGACTTTAAAAGAACTGTAATCTATTACATAACTTTACTCATACTTATAAGAAATCTCATAAAAGGGTCAGTCCCCATCTGGTTTATAAATCCTAATAATCCACTCCTCTATAAATGGACAAAGGTCAGAAAACATACTACAATTGGATTTTTTTAATGTTTACTTTTTTTATACTAAATAAGATTACATGTATAACTGGAATCTATGATCTCATTTCAGAAACAAGATTGTGTAAAATAACATTAAGTCCAGAAGGAGAAAACAGGCATTTTTTTCTCCTCACTTTTAATGCATTTCTAATTTCTGTTAATGGCACCTTCTGAATAGTTTCATACTAAGCAGCTTTCATATGTCTATAAATTAATCAGCAACCTTGAAGGAATGCTTAATTCTGCCATTTAATATGAAAACATGATAACAAAAGAGCCTGCTTGTCTGTCAAGTAACACTGTGCATATATCAAAACAAATGGTCTGGCATTGACTGTAGAAGACATACCAAACAGCATTGGAAACACAGTTTCAGGAAACTACCCTCATTCCTCCTTAAGCTTGTAATAATAGATGGTCGTGAAATTGTGAATTTACCTCTTTTTGGTGACATAAATTAATTTCTACAGGTTGGAAATACAGAAAGTGATAATTTTGCAGTTTTTCTTATGGAATGAGTTGAAAGAGCTCGTTAACAGCCCATTAATGACAGGGCAGACAGAACTCAACATTATTGCTTGAAAACTAGGAACTGTTTCAGCGCTTAAGAATTCAGTCCCAGCAATTCTATAACAACTACCCACAGCATCACAACAGAACTGTGGGAAATAAAATGGGACTTAAGGGAGACATATCTACTCTATAGGAGTTCAGCCTATTTTTCTCATACACCATTCAGACTTCTCTGAAGGTACTACTGACACACTATCCTAAAGAGTCCCTCAGAACAGATGATCTGCTTCACTACTCATCACCTGAAAACAGAGAAGTGTAAAAAGTGAACCCCTCGGGGAAGATCCTGTGAAGATGTTAAAAAAAAAAAAAAAAAAAAAAGGGCAAAAAACACAAAAGCAAAGCACAGTACCAATCATCTATGAAAATATTTCAGCATTCTTTTCCCCTTAACTACTCTTAAAACAGCTGACCATTCCCTACATTAGTATAATAGATTATCACAGTACAAATATGACTTCTGACAGGTGATGCTGCTGTAAAGCAACTAGAAATACAAATGGCAATGAGCCCACTTGGATTGCAATTGAGACTTTCAAAATTATTAGGATTTATTCTTGATCACAGAAGCTATAAAACCACATGAAGCAAGACATTTGAAGTGCTGAGAACCTCATGAATCTGACAGTCTTCATCTAAACAGATAATATCTTCTCACTGCAAAAGATTGGGTACATGTTTATTTGCTTTCATTAAACCAGAGAGGAGTGGCTTCAGACTTAGACTGATCCTGAAAGCGTGCTGTCAAAACATAAAACAGAGATTATGCCCGTCTTGTCTATTTAAACCCTGTCTAGGTCTAATCACAGTGTTTCACAAAGGTACAAGTGAGATGACCTAAAAACAAACAAGCAACTCTCAGAAAAAAACAAATAAAAAAATCTTAGAAAACCTTTACCCTTTATAGAGGATAAAAGACAGTATCAAAACATTGGGCTGACAGAAGATTAGCAATTGTTTTGAGAAGAAAGTGGCACTAACTTCCTAGAAGTAAAAACTAACACTGCTCTGCTTCAAAACATCCTCCTTCAATGCTAAAAATAATTGTGCCATGAAATTTTTTATTTTATTCCCTGGGTTTGCAAAGTTCATAGAAATATCTGGGGCAAAGTTCTACAGTCATCTTGTGTCAAATATGACCTCAACATCTGCATAGCAGGTTAGGGAACACAGGTACTGCATTAATTGTCACTGATTTTGTCATCAAACATCTAACACTGAAATAGTTATTACATGACCGTATTTGTTACTTCTGACTTATTACCAACACTGTTTCCATTTATAAAAGGTGGTGAGGTGCTTATAGAAATTAAGAGTTGAAAGCTTGGTTGCTTCCATAACTTGTTCAGAAAAATTCCCAAGAAACTCACACTGTCATTTATTTACAGCTATCAGAGAGAGACACTACAACCTGTGATTCAGTTCAGTCCCTGTTCATGATTTACAGAAGACTATTCTGATAATTTGAAACACCTTGCAGATCTAAAATTTCATCCAAATTCCAATTTTCAGTTTTGGTTTTAAATTAAATATGTGCTCCCTTTGTCCAGGTAAGCATACTGAAGAGCAAGCTTACTGATGTTTCTTTCTGCAGAAAGTCTCTGTCTGAAGCACTGTGTGACCACTCTCAGAAAAAAGACTAATGAGGTAGAGAATCTATTAGGATTTGGGTTTTTTAAATGTACTACTTCTGTCTTATATTAATATCTGTAAATTCAGATTGATTTTTCAATTCCCAAATGCTCCTGAAAGCCAGATCCTATGCTCTTGATTTCTGACTTCTACAATTAGCTAAGCTTTTTTTTTTTTAATTCTCTCTAAGGAAGACATCATTACAGTCCTATATGCCCTGTACTGAAGTACTACTTAGGGGAGCTCAAACTGGACAAATTTTATTGGTGTGATTGCTCCTGTAAGAACATTAGTTCCATCAGTGAGACCTGAAAAACTTCAAGAGAGAAATACATGTTCTCATCATATAATGTGCTATAGTTAACATGGAATAAAAGAGTATCTTCACCCTTACACTATTCTGCCATATTTACAAGCACAGCAAAACAAAATTTACTTGGTGAAAACCATCATTTGTGAATCTATTGGTCTGTTATACTTCAGTCTGAACCTCACAGTACAGTATTTAGCACAACACTTCTAATTTTAGCATTTACATGCACATTTCTAATCAACAAGATGTTGATTATGACTTGCTTTGAAAAACAGAATGTAGCTTTTCCAAATACTTAGTATTATAGATACATTTATATTAAAAAAAAAAAAAAAAAGGCAGCCAAGGACAAAACCATTCCTCAATAATCCAGTTTTCATACTTTTGTTATCCTCCTCTGTCTTCTCATCTGAAATCCTTGCTAGTTTACTGTTCCACAAAACCTATATATATGTCAGGAATCAAAAAATCAACTAAATTCTTAGAATTATAGAAGGTAAACCTTCAATCTTTCAAAAAGGCCTCACAGTTTAAGTATCCTATCAGTCACAAATTATAGAAAAATTAAGAACTACTTTCACACTAAGTTCCCTCTTAAGGAAAATAAGTAATAATCACATGTACCTCTTCAGCTGCCATATTTAAATGTGACAACCAGCCCTGCTCCTCTAAGCAAGTAATCCAGGATTACAATCTGTACACTGTTACTGAGAGGATGTAGTATGGAATAACATAAACTCCTTCAAACATACTCTGAAAACCTTAGCTGTGCAGTAACTTCAACACTTATTTTCAGTAAGCAAACAAAGTATGTTGTTTTTTTTTTTAATGCTGCAAAAACTTATAGGATATTAAAGCTCACAAGTATAAAAAACTAAAAGATATGCTAGGGATCATAGCTATACATTATGAAGCAATTGCTTAACATAATTCATATGTCCAGCATTCAAATCTATGAATAATTTCTGATATGCTGTCAGATGAGGTTATGTTTAAAATGGATCATAACAATTTTAACGCTGAAAAAATAAAAATCATCAATGAACTTAAAAACCGAAAGACTACCCTGTAGTTAGAAAGTCTAACTGTATTGCTTTTAATTATGTTAAAAAGTGGGGGGTTTATCGCTAAGATAACATTATCTTCTGAGATGAATTAACAGGCAGTTATTTTAAACAATGTATCTACATATATTTCAGACTAAGAATATACTTCTGTCATTTCCCTGAAACTGATAAAAGAGTACTTGTGACTCAACAGCACTACAAACCAAAATATCACTTTAAGTAAAATCCAAGACATCCACACTCTTTCATAATCAGAAAACATTGGCAGTTCAAGAATGCAATGATGTTTTATCAGTTGGCAGATTTTTACCTGCAATCATGTCGTCCACAGTACTCATCTTCAGCAGCACCTGCTCAATTAAGCCAACTTCTGTGCTAGTCTGTAAATTACGCACACTTTTACGTAGAATGGCTGTGAACATACTCCAGATTTCTGCTTGGCACGTTACATCACAGTGCTCCAAAAGCTCTGACATGCATGTAATGCTCTCTGCATCCTGGATTATAAAGTTCATCTCTAGATCAAATTCGCCACCAACCAGCTAAAAAGGAAAACAAGAACAGTATTACATTGTGAAATACATGGTTTGAGTGTCTTTCATACCTTCATTGTGACCAATACAGAGCATGTTTTGCATGATGATAATTTTGATAAGAGAAATTCACAGTTATGCTCTTAAGAGCGAATTAACAGCTATGCTATACAAAACACAGCTTGTAAAAAAATATACACACTAATATAATAAAGTACAACCTTCAATTTGGTCACAGTACTGAATACAACATTTTAATAAAATGAAATCAAAATATATTTGAAATATTCCTTCCTACAAAGTATTTGAAATGGTAGCCTGGCCCAGACAGATGTAGTGCAGAACCTGAAAAGCTCAAAAGAAATTGAGGCTGTTCTACCACTCTCTGAAATTTGCCTACTCAGAAACAAAAAGACACTAAAAATAACTTCACTTTACTCCAGATATAAGCCAACATCTGTCCTTAGTTATGTATTTGCAAGACCTTATTGCCCTTTCCATTTGTCCCACCCAAACAGTCATGCTGTCATGTCCAGAGAAAGAATCAGTGATCTGCTCTGGACCAACACAGACATAGAAAACTTGCATAATTATACCACACATCAGCTCATTGTGTGGTCAAGGAAACCTACTGATGGTGCAAAGGAGAGTCTGCACTAGGAGAGGAGCACTCAGCCTGATGTCGGTCCATTCAGGTACTTGCAAAACACTATCCAGGGTCCTGAATTCCAATTCAATAGCGCAACTACCAGGCAGGCATGAGGAGCCAGGGGGAAAAAGAAACCGCAAAAGAAGATAGAGTGGAGACCAAGTATATCTTCAGGAATGGAATTCAGTAATTTTGATCAGTCACTTGTGTAACTTAAAAAAGCTGAACTCAGAACACTCTACTGAGTTGAAGATGAAGATTAGTTTAAAAGAAAAAAATCCCCTTTTAATAGCAAAAACCTCTTTCAATTTTTAAAGAAATAAAGCTTGACTCTCCTGCATCCTATTTTATCCTAGTAACTTTGAAAAATTTTGAAAGCATACATGTTAAAATTCACAGAATAGTCTGCGTTGGAAGGGACCTTAAATATCATGTAGTTCTAAACCCGCTGCCTTGGGCACGGAACCTCCCACTAGACCAGGTTGCCCACAGTCCCATCCAGCCTTGTCTTGAAAATCTCTAGGGATTGCGAGTTCACATCTCTCTGGGCAACCTTTTCCAGTCCATCACCCTTTATAGTGAACAATTTCTCTCTAATACCTAATCCAAACCTATCTTTCTTACAGCTTTCCCCCCCTCAGTCTTGTAAAAAGTCCATGCCCTTGTAAAACCTCCCTCTCCAGCTCTCTTGCAGGTGCCCTTTGGGTTCTAGAAGGTGCTATAATGTCTGCCTAAAGCCTTCTCGTCTCCAGGCTGAACAAACCCAAATCTCTCAGCCTGTCAGTAACAGTCATTTCAGTAATTGCAAATATATTATACAAAATAACAGAATAAATTAACTCTAAAATAATTCTAAAACATTCTTTTATGTTTGCTTCATGAGTTCATATAGTTAAAATTGCATTGGCATGTTTTAAATTAAAGATATTTAAAGAATTAATCTCTCACAAGTACATAATTTCAACAGTCACCTTTAATAGAAGGCAATTCTATGGCCTGTTTAAAAGTAGTCAATATTGCCTCCAAATTAAACTCCAAAAAGGAAGCAAGTTGAAATACTATACTTTTTTTGATGCCTAAACCTATCCAAATATTCAAAGACTTCTTTCAGACCCAATCTTCAGCCAGAATTAATACAAGTAAGCAAGGACTAGCTTTGGCTTCTACCCTAATTCATACTTTTCATTCACTTTCAAATTACATTTTCTCTATCAATTAATTGCTAATAAACAATTTATAATTTTCTAACAGAAAAGCTTCTAATATGCTACATATATAAATTGACTATCTTCTTAGTTCTTCTGAGACATTTAATTGCATTCAAATAAAACTATTAACCCAATTATAATTAGCACTTTAGTTTAAAACTTGTGACTGCATATCATATATTTGCATATTTGGTAAACACATAATGTGTACCAAGAGAAGGCATTAAAAAAATCAGTATCAGAAGCACAGTATTTCTATGGTCATTCTTTAGAATCATGAAATAGATTAACAGAGTTTTTATTCTCTTTTCAAGAAATCCAGGTGGAGTTCTATTTCTAAAAACACCACAACTGGCGCACACTTCACCACAATCTGAGTTGTTGCATTTTCAGATATCACTTCACCTGGATAAGCCTCTGTGCGATTATGTTAAAAACATACGGAGGTAAAACAGGGACCTGTAGAAGACATTCAACTGAACTCTCCTAGATGCTTATACTAAGATGAAACTAAGCACCTTCTGAAGTGTGGTTTTTATTCAGTTTCTTTCCATGGATGAAAACTAGGATGAAAAATTGTATTTGTGGACTCTTCAACACTGGGTACATTCAAAACCTGTCTGGTCACAGACGTGGACAACTGGCTCTAATTGGCCCTGCTTTTGCAGGAAGGTTGGATAAGAGAACCTCCAGACTTCTGTTTCAACCTCAGCAATTCTGTGTCAATATTTAGGTATACAATTTTCAGATATCTAATATGGGTGAGATGAATCCCACCATTTGTTTTTGATAACATGAACCTAAACCCAAGGAAAAACATGGTAATGCCTCAGTTGGAAATAAGAGGTGCAAATCAAACTGATCCCCATTCTTTAAACACTATTCATTGTAAAACTCTTCCTAATTTAAATTAATAAACTAACACAGAAGGAGCAAAACAGATGTAAATAATTCATCACAGACTAAAATAATTCAAACTGTATTTGCTTGCTAATGTAAATCAATATACTAATACATAACATTTAAAAGACTGGAATGGAGTTCCTGAAGTGATGCAATATTTCAGTATTATTAAAACCAAGCTGTCTCTCTTTATAAAGCATCTCAGCAAATCTGCATCAAAAACACACTGAATGCTAAAAAAACGGGTTTTATGGAGAATCTTCTACTGGGATACAAACTGTCCAGTAAGATACTTGTCCATTTGGTAGAGATTTACAATTCATCAGAGTGACTGCATATTTCACTAAAAAAAAAAAAAAAAAATTAAAATGTACCTATTTGCCCTTAACTGCAGTTTAAGCATATTTCAGCCACTGACAATGACCATACTTATCATTAAAATCATCTTCCTTAGTAACGGAAACAAATTAATGATCTAATTGATGATGATGGTAAAAATTTAGGAAGGCAGGGGAGGGTAACTTCTTTAAAGTAGCCATCCTAAAAATCATCATGAATATTAGCAGTCATGATAAAAGAGGTATAAGACAACCAGGAAAATCTAACCAAAATTGGAGTATACAGAAATAAATGAACATGGTTAAATTGTGTTCAAGAAGTAATAAAAAGCAACAAACTCTGCTTTAAAATGTGCATAATCAAATGCAATTCAGAAGAAGCAGAACATTCACTGCAAAAAACATACCCTCTAACAACACTTCTGCACTTGCATTTCCCAAGCGAGACAGAAGGTAAAGAGGAATAACCAGTCTTCATAATATGGGTGGTGATCAGTGGAAAACCACAGTAATAATGAGCTGGTAACATGTGCTAATAGTAATGAAATGACAAAGTTTGCTGAAGAGCCAGAAATCATTAAATGTAATTAAAAACCACCAACTAATGAGACTTGCAAAGATTCTTATGATATCAACTGGCCAGGCAAGCATGCATAAAAATTCAAAATTAGTAAATGC
This sequence comes from Acropternis orthonyx, assembly GCA_035583155.1. Classification (NCBI taxonomy): domain Eukaryota; kingdom Metazoa; phylum Chordata; class Aves; order Passeriformes; family Rhinocryptidae; genus Acropternis; species Acropternis orthonyx. The sequence goes on along the minus strand of JAWWEU010000001.1, from coordinate 50,584,019 downwards.
CAAGATTAGTAAAACCGTATTATTATAGTTTTACTCATATATACAGAATGACAGGCTCACAAATCGATATCAGCCAGAAAAGAGATCTTGAAGTCCCTGTGGGTGCTACTTTAAATAACTATGCCACATTAAAAACTGTCAGTAAGCAACTAAAAATTCATAATGAATTTGAAAATTTATAAGTTGGGTACAACTGTGGATGCAATATCACATACCAAAAAGTTAAATCCTACTGCCATGAAGTAACTTATTTTTAATACAGCATATAAAAGACTTCTGTAATAAGACAAATTTCGGCTGGAGTACAATATGAACACATAGATAGAAATCCTTATAGGAGCCAGTATACTATAACATTAATCAGTGTTATTTCCATATCATAAATCTCAAATACGATCTTTTTTCTTATTTTGAACACTCAGTCTTTGCATTCTTCAAAGGAATATTTGATATTCAGTAAAGACCATGCTTTCACTGTGATTAAGTATCCTGAAATATTGCTTGTACTTTGTCAAGCTCGTGTATCACTTTTTAACTATTCTGCATCTTTCACAGCACGGCCCTAAGAAATGAAGCAGCAAACTACTATTCAGATCATGGTTCCAAGTCAGATGACTGTGGTCAACAAACATAACTCCTCCCCAGGTAGTACTGAACTGGCAGTAGTAAGCAAATTAGACTATATTCCCTATACTGAGACTGTTTACAATGACAGGTTGACCCTCCTTGCAAATTGCTCCAAGAACCTGCCTTAACCTACACGACTACTCTCAAATGCAGCTGGCCTACTCAAAATCTACATTTTTCTGAATACAGTGGCCATTCTTCAGTAATTTTCTGCCATTTGTTACGCTATGCAATAAAAGTGCTTCTTCGTAAGATGCCACATCTATGTAGAACTTAGGCTGTTTTTTTATGCCTTTTTGACCTAAAACAGAGAAGAAACACTCCCTTAAAACAGAGGAGTTGTCTACATGTCTCAGATAGTATATTCATACCAGTTCTTGAAATGGAATAAAATACGTGCTGCTGAACATCTAGAATTAAATTGTTAACTTGCAAAAATTAGAATTATTTAGTATCAGATTCTTCAAATCAAGTTCTGAAGAATGGATTGAAATTAACAGAGAATAGAATATTTCAGTGGGAATGGACCTAGAACAATCACCTAATTCAACTGCCCGATCGCTCCAGGGTTGTCTGAAAGTTAAAGTGAGCTGGTAACACCAGTATCAAAATGCCGCTTAAACACTTTCAGGCCCAATCTGCACCAAACACTCCTACTTTCTCTCTCCTAATTACTATCACATTTGCTCTGCCTTGTCTGAAGGCAGAAATAAATGAGGGCAGTCAACATGACAAGAACCCTCATCTGTTTTGAACTGAAGCACTTTAGGTTCAAATACACACATATACAGCTAGGATAAACAATCTTTCCTTGTAGGTATAGGAGATAAGCAGTTTGGAAACCAAAATTACTCTCTTCCTCTCACTGATGTTCATCTATCTTTCCAGGCATTGCACAACAGTTGACTTGGCATTTGGCACACACTTCCACAGGAAATGAGCTGGAAATGAACTGCTGAAATAGGAGTGGAAATCTCATAAAATCACAAATCAATGTGTTTTTTGAAGATAAAATTAGTAAACTTTTTATCCTTGATAACAAAAGTCATCATATAACATGGAAGAATAATTTTTGTCAAAACTGGAGTGTCTTTTCTACAAAACAACACTGAATTGATTTCACAATCTGTTCAAAATGTGGAATCAGACTGTTACGGCTTCTTTTATAAAGACAAGGCTCCAGTTTAAGCATTAAAACAGTCATCTGAGAAATCAGTAGTGAACCAAGGCAGGGAAAAAAAACAAGTTACTGTTTTATGGTCATTAACTAAACCATTAAATTACTAAACAATTAATTCAGATTTTTAGGGAGATTCTTCTTCAGCTGTATAAAAGAAGGTTTCTTTAGGTAAAAGCATTTAGAATGTTAAATGGAATAAATTTAGCTGTTCAGTGACAGATATGACATTTGTTAAGCTGTCAATATAACTACAGAGAAAATAAAAGGTAAAAAGAAGTCTTAAATCTTAGGCAGGGATTTTTCACTTTTAAATGCTTATGTGGTGAATGGAGGTCTTTAGAGATCTGAATTACAGGTATGTGTATCTGGGCTAATTTTCAAAATTCTCTTTACCATCACTGGAAAGCAAAAACTGCTTTAGGGAAATGATTCATCTCACTAGTTTTAGATGCAACAACAGGACGAAATAAATCTTTCTCCGGGAAGGTAGCACTTTGACTATAAGTATATATATATTATACATATATTAAACTGACTATAAAAGGACAACTAGTTCAGACAGGCACATCTAAAGTTATGTCAGATAAATCTTATCCAGTGTGCTCAACAGTATAGTTTATAACCAAATAACAGCACTAAAAAAACTGATTCTCACGTGAATCACTACAACAGGATTACCATATCCCTTTTAAATGAGCCTTCATTCATTTTAGCTTCAAAAACATTTTTACCCCAAATAATGTACAGCACGCACACAGCAGTGTGTCACTAAGGGAATGTTACCTAGTAAGTCTATCAATATTTTTAAAGGAATCTGAGAAATTAATTTAAATGTCCTTTATACTTGCTGAGACAGTATGAATGAAGTAACATGCTCAGCTTTTAGTACTTTCAAGGAAGAGATTGCTATTATACAAGCTTAAAATCTCATTGATTTACCTTTAATTTCTTATATTTTCTTTTTAGGATGAGGATACTGCTGTAGGTTTCTGTATTGCGCATATGGTGCTGTGTTTTAGTTTGTGACTAAAACAGAGTGCTGATAACACACCATTATTTTAGCTATTGCCAAGTAGTGCCTACACAGTTGTCAAGGCTGATTGTTTCTCACTCTGCCCTCCCAGAAAGCTGCATGGGGAGGGCAACAGGCTGGAAGGGGACACAGGACAGCTGACCCTGCCTGACCAAAGACATATCCCACACCATCATGCTCAGCAAGAACTCTGTGGGGTAGTCTTTCCAAACCAGGCATTGTACAAAGACTGGTTGTGCATCAGTCTGGTTATGGGAGTTGGCAAGTGATTGCCTCTGTATCACATGTATTAAATTGTCTTTATCCCAATCCATGCATTTTTTTCTTGCTTTTGCTCTTCTGATTCTCTCCCTCATTGGGCTGGTGCCTGTGTGTGAGAGACAAAGCAGGTAAGGTAGTGAGAACTAATTTTCTGTCTAGAAACAACCCACCAGCCTGTCCTTGAATGTGTTTCACACAGTTTTGCCCATTAAGCTCAATGCTCAATTCAGTAACCTCTAATGAATCTTGTATGACTGCTCTTAACAAAGTATTGAAAGGAAAAACCTGCTAGTTTCACAGTGTCAAACCATAATCTAGTACAGCAAGCGTTGTTTATTAAGAGTATGAACACAACTCACTAACCTTGAGCATGGCCCCCTGAGTTCTTCCTAAACCATCACACTTTAATGTTTGTCTCAGAACATTAAAAATTCAAATTCCCTGAATACACTATAAAACCTATTTATTCCCCGTTTCAAACAAGCCTGCAATTCACACCACTATTACACTGGAAGAGCGTTTGATCATGGTCTCTCCCATCCCACCGTCAGTAGTTTTGTAAGTCAGTAACTTTGACATTTTTTTTAATTTTTTTTTTAATTTTGGGTCATAGTTTCCAATCATGAACAGAAATTATAAAAAAATATTTGAAATGCTTAGGAGATAACTTTCATTGTGAAAAACAAAGACTGTAAGCAATGGAGCTTAACTTTGCGCTTACCAATGCCCTCCTGTTGTCATTGTTAACTCCCTCAGGACATTGTCTTGGGACATAAACCAAGAAGAGACAGTAAAAATTATTGAAGATCTGTCTACCTTCCTTTAATTTCTGTGAAGACAGTTCTAAATAAGACTGCTGGCACCAGCAGTAAGATTTTTGTACAATGAATAGACAAAGTCTGAAACTGTCAAACGGAATCCATATTTGTGGGAAAAACATTACACATAGGTTTATTAGGTACTACTGATGTTTTATTTAAAGAAAAAAAAAAATCAGTTATCTAAACAGTCATCCTGCAGTTTCACATGTCAAAGCTGGCATGAAGCAGTTCAAATACGTTGTTTAGAGAGGGTGTGAACTTTCATCTTTGGTGGGTTTTCCAAAGAAAACAAGCACACAGAAACACAGATTGGTTTGGGTTGGAACTGACCTTAAAGAGGGTTCCAACCCTACTGCCATGGGCAGGGATACCCAGGAGATAAGGACTCCATCCAGTCTGGCCTTTAACACTTCCAGGGATGGGGCATCCACAATCTCTCTGGGCAACTTCTTCCAGTGTCTCACCAGCCTCACAATAAAGAATTTCTTCCTAACATATAATCTAAACCTGCCCTCTTTCAGTTTAAAACCACTGTCCCTCGTCCTGTCACTATTTGCCTGTACAAAAAGGCCTTTTCCTTCCTTTTTATAAGCCCCTTTAAGGTACTGGAAGGCTGCTATAAGGCCTCTCTGAAGCTTTCTTTTCTCCAGGCTGAACAACCCCAACTCTCTCAGTCTGTCACTACAGAAGAGGTGTTCCACCCCTGTGATCATTCTCATGGTCCTCCTCTGGACCAGTGTCAACAGATCCATATTTTTTTTCTGTTGAGGACCCCAGACCTGGGGGTAGAGTCTCATGAGGGCAGAATCACGTCCCTGGATCTGCTGGCCACCTCTCTTTCAACACAGCCCAGGATATGGTTTGCTTTCTGGGCTGTGAGCACACACTGTTGGCTCATGTCCAGCCTTTTATCCATGATATCCCCAAAGTCCTTCTACACAGGGCTCATCTCAGTGACTTTCTCCCCCAGTCTGTGCTCAGGTCTGGGATTGTGCCAATCCAGGTGCAGCACCTTGCACTTGGAATTGTGGTTCTCATGAGCCCACTCCTCAAGTTTATCCGAGTCCCCCTGGATGGCATCCTCTATTTACATTGGGTCAACTGCTCAGCTTCATGTCATCTGCAAACCTGTCGAGGGTAAAGTGTTAGAATGCGCAATGACAGATTGTAACAGACACAAGGTATATGCCTGTCAAGACCCATTTAGTCCAGTCCTACAATTCCAGTACTCCCCAAGTCCCAGAAGAAATGTTTTCTTATTTGATAATCCCTGAAAAATAGCAGTTGTCAACACTTATCTAATGATAATGGTAATGCTGAAGTAAAGGCAATACTATCATTAAGTCACTTCAGCAAACTGCTCCAAACAAACTCACTTAAAGGAACAGGACCTAAGAAACAAAGATTTCTGTGTATTTGAACTGAATTCCACGTGTCTTGACACTCTCGTCGTCAATTCTTAGTATCATAATTATAAGCTGCTTTGGTGCAAAAAAGGGGAAAAAAATCATTTTGTTGTGCAGCTCAGAAAACCTGTCCCATGTACTAAATTCTGAATAGTGTCTGGGGTTTTTTTATCATGATAACATGATGAAATTCTTTGGCTGAAACTCCATGACAAAAAAAAAAAATTCTCCCAAACTCTGATGGATGGAAATGACAGTCTAGTATTTAGTTTACTAACAGCACAATATCAAGGTGCAATTTGATCTGTATTTGTTACTGTAGAAATTCTGTAGTAATGCAGTATATTAGAATTGTGATAACATATATAAGCCATAATGATCCAGGTCAGATTAGCTGAGCTTTATTAACTCATGCCTCTAATAATATAAATATCAAATAGAAATTAATAAAATACCAAAGTTGTTTCAATGGGCAAAAAAAAAAAAATCACAGAACTGCTCTTCTGAATAAGGCATAGATCTAAAAGTCAAAATGAGAAAAATATTGTACAGGTACATTTATAACACCTTAAAATTAGAATTATGGGTACACTGCTGTACCATACCCAGCACACCAATATTAATGCAAGTGTGCATTAAAATAAAGCATCAAAAACAGTGGTAGATCAACTGCAGTCTAGTTTATTTTAAAAAAAAGTTTTTTAAAAAAAAAGGAAATCAAATATGATTTACTGAGACAAGTACCATTACACTGAGATAGACCACAACCTTGTATAACTTAGTTAATAGTTTAACTTAATAGTTTGCTAGGAGGAAATTTCAACTCCTTCTCCTGCCTGTTCTTTTTAAGCACATACTTGAAAAAGACAGACCTTTTTTTAAGTATCACAGAGACTTAAGAGAGAAAAAAAACACAAAACCAAAAAACCAAGCACAAACCATAAGAAAATACAAACTGGGCTATTTGACTTAATCAAACACAGACCAGCCTGTTAGATGAGGTACCTTCTTACCTCAAAAAAGGTTAATGACAGTTTAATTTCATAAATGAAACAAGTCAGATTAGGTTTGCCAGGAGAAAAGAAAAAGAAATTGAAATAACTGAGAGTTGCCAAAGTCACAAACCAAATGTACTCTGAGAAAATAAATGTTTCTGGCAACTACTTTTGTAGCCTCTTCTGCTAATAAGACTACACACCTGCACCGTTGTAACTTGCACAGGCAAATCTAATAGGTCATCAGCATCCTCTACTCATTTTTCAAGAGTCATATGTTATATGTAGCTTTTTGGGGATTTTTCTAAGTAATTTGAATAATCTCTGTAAAGCAAACCTTGCAGAGGTTTAACATAGTTATCAGAGAACATCACTGAAAGACTAAGAAGCATTAGGTTTTCAATAATTGCACATTGGTTTAAATCTAATTTGAACTGCACAACAAACAGTATTGCACAAAATGTTTGTACAGGTAGTAATGTTTGGTTTTAAAAGAAAACAACTGAAAAATCCTAGAGTTTACGCACTCCTGTTTTGCCAAGTTCACTTACAGAACAAACAGAATATATTTCCAATAAATACTAACAGATTGTTTTAGTCAACAGAAGTTGCTAGTAAATCAAAACAATTGGGTTGGGTTTTTTTTTTACTTTTGTTTTATTCGTTTGCTATTATTCACATGTACTTGTCAAAGCAATTTTTATTTTCATATGTTAACTCACAGATGCATTCTGTGACTAGAATAAATTGCAACAATACAGTTAACAGAATTTTAGTCTTGGAAAATGACAGGGTTTATTTCAGAATAGCCTGTGGAATTGTTCCCAGGCACATCAAGGACACAACAAGTTGAGAAGAAAAAGATGATAACGGATGTTGATCATGAGGATTATGGTCTTTGTGGTACCTACACACCTTGGCTAGGATCATGAAAATAGCCACATCCCATTAGGACAAGGCCCACTAACCCATGTATCTAGCCCACTATCTTCTAAGCAACCATCATATATTGACCTTTAGCCTATAAATCTAAAACAAATAGCCTGCAGGCTCTCCTACTGTTTCCTTCTTTCCCCTGAGGTCCACACAGAGTGGCAGAGTGGTTGCTCTCTGCTGGCATTATCTGCTTTTTCCTCATCATTAGGGAGCCCTTCTATGTACCAAGATAGGCAAGTCACTTCCCGTGCTAAATACCAGTTGCCATAAACCCAGCCTGCTTTTTTTATACCACTGCACTGCTGTTTGGTAAGAAAAGGAATTACTCATTTTGCTCTCATTAAGATTCAGCTATCTATTACCTACTTGAACTTCTAAAATTATATAATCCATTTTTAAAGTGTCCCATTCTCATGTTTATTTTTCTCTAAAGTTTTGGTTTTCTTTAGGGTCTTTAACCTCTTTCATTTTGAAATGTTTCATTTCCCTCTTGACACAAAACACTCTAAAACTGTGAAAACTCTGGAAACTTATAAATCATGGCTATGCAATATTTAAAACCAAAACTATTCCACTGAACTTAGTTAAGACATGACATTTTCCAGCTGATACCTACAGGTGTCACATTATTGACTAATGGAAGTGATAACCCTGGCAAGGTACAATGCCAGGTATAAACAATCTTAACACTCAAGTGAGAGGTGCACAGCAGTAGTCCTACTCTTAACTTAATGTTGCTGAAAAGTAGGGACTTAATGAGAAGAACAAAGCGTCCTTAATTCTCAACATCCTGCTGTTTGCTTACATCAATAATTTTGAGACATCTAGTAATATTTTCTGTTGGTATCAGTATTCTTATTCTGAAACTTTCCAATGGCAATGCTAATCCCCAACTTGTGAAGCTCTGCATTCAATTTCAACATGGTCATTGTCATCATTCTTCCCTTTTTAATTAGATGCCAAAAGCATTAGCTGCTTACCATACAGCCCTCTTCCCCACAAAAGTTAGCATAGGAGAAGACAACCCAGTGTTTTTAGCACAGTGAAAAGGCCTCACTCATTTCTGTACAGTGACCCTTTAGTGATTACAGAACTAATGTTGGACATGTGCTATAGTTCCATTTAGTTCTCTACATGTGACAAAATTAGGTAAAAGAGAGCCAACAGTAAATGAGGATGTGCCAAACAGAATTTCTCCCATTAGAAAGATATGTAGATTGCAGCAAATAATAATAAAATAATACCTATTGTAAACTTATTAATGGAGCTTGAACAAAGATTTCCTCTAGAATCTACCTAATTCTTGTTAAGACTGAAATGACCATTGACTATATTTTATAAATAAGAACAGTCAACTGTATAAACAAGCATAGTTTTACTTCAAAGCTTACTTTGTTCCCTTGATAAGTGCATTTTTGCCACATAAATTTTAATTTATAACTAACAAAACTCTTCTAAATTTAATTGGCACAAAAAACCACTAATATTTTCTCAGTAAATAATTTTCAGCAGCAAATGATGTTTAGTAGGTGAAAAAATGCAGAATACCATCACATTACACATATATATGAATTTAAGATGCAAGGGTTGGGAAAATCAACAGCCAGATTCCCTAACAATGACCATACACCTCCCATAACTTTTTTTTTGGTAGCCTGAAGTTTACTAAGTCATTGTAATCAACTAAATTTTCAAGCAAAGACAGTCCATACAACTTATTTTTTTTAAAAGAAAATCAAGAGAAGTTATACTATTTGTTACATTTTTTTTGTTTCCTCAAAAGCACACAAGAGAAAGGACAGGGATTGTACTTTTAAAACTTCTCTAACCCAATTTATTTTTTGTCAAGTCCCTAAAAGAAACTCCCCACAAGAAACTCCCCTTAGTTATAAAGGTAATTGCTGATACTAAGATTTTTAAGACTAAGATTTCTTTTTTAACCAGATTTGTCAATATTTATCCCTCTTGTTCTCTAAATAACTCTCAGATAATGTAAGATAATTGTTCTAGTTTGTGACTGGACTCCCACAGGGCTTTAGCTGTCATTAACGTTTAAGACTTTCTTTGTGCAACAATAAAACCTAAAACCTCAACCACTAAAGGGCCACACAGACCACAATGAGTTGTTTTACAAAACCATAAGTGCATCCTAATTGCCTCCCCTCCTATTTTTAATTTATTATGCAGCTCTTCATCCAATGAAATCTTCTTTTTAACTTATAAATGATAACACAGGCAAGAACAAAGGCCAGAATTATACAGCAGAATAGGAGATGACAATAATGCAACTCTAACCACAAAGGATAATTTTAAAGGAGGAAACTGGAAGGCAGAAAAATAAGTGTAAGAAACAATTTATTAATGGTCAGAGTTTTCCTTATGTAAGAAGCTTGTTGCATCTTCATTACATAAAGTATCTCAGGATTTGAAACTCAGTGATGAAAGTCAGTGATGAAAGTCCAAGTATCTGCAAAAAGTGTACAGCATAGGCATATACTGAATTATCTCCATTATAGCATCCTAATCTCCCAGTAGTTGTGACATGGGAATTTCTTGCTCTAGCAATAACAACTGTTTCAATAAGCCAATGGATTTTCTTCCATTAATTTCTCTGATTAGTTTCTGAACTCTTAACTTTTTAGATCCTTTACAGCCCACAGTAATGAGTTAATGAGTCACACATTTTCCCTACAATTTGAGCAAAAAGATCTTGTTATACATCTGCTACAGGATTATTTAATTTCAGCCCTCTACTTGCATTTTGAAAAGCAGAAAATGAGTGTTTTCTATTCTTCCCATCATTCACCTCTCTTTCAAATACACTTGGTCAACTCTTTTCCAAGCTGGATGATCCGACCTTGTTAAGTCACTCCTCATCTGAAATACATGTTCAAGCACATTTCTCACCCTTCATACTTTTTATTAGTTCTAATATTTTCTTTTGAGACTGGAAATTGCTAGAACTTCATACAACATCCAAAATACAGACATATAATTAATTTATAGAGTTTCATAAAAATGACTCTGGCATTGCTCATCTTTTCCTTATTAATGTTTCCTAATATTTAATTTGCTTTTTTGATTACTACTATGAACCAAAACATTTTCCACAAAGTTAACATAACAGCAAGGCCATTTATAAGAACATTTGTGAGAGGTCACAGTTAATATAGGGTAGCAGATATGAAATGAAGTTAGACCTTCTGTTACTCCTTAGGAGATAGGAGGAAACAGACTTCTGAAAAACCACTGAAAATGTTAACTTCTCTGTAAACAACACCAACCATCTCCTTTCCCATTTATGATTCCCATCAAAAGCTATATTTATACGTAATTGCTAAACACAGTTTTAAATGAAAGGGTAATTCAACTAATAAAGAACTAGGGTGCTTAACTCTCTCTTCCCTCAAACAACACTAAAACAGAAAAGGTACCATTCTCTCAGCAGCACATTATTCCTTAGCTTGTTCACTTAAAAAAAAAAAAAAAAAAGAGAAGTACTTCCAAAAAATATGGTGAAGAGGCACAATATTTTCTCAGCAAAGCACTCCATCACATCTTATAATTTCTTCCATGTTTTTATACTCTACCTATTCATCATTTACTCAGCCAATGCAGGCTGAAGCTTGGAGGGAACACTTAAGGATTCTCTTTTATGGTCTCTCCAAAACTCAGACCCAGATTTTGAAAACACTGTTCCTGTGGTCTGAGTTTCAAACACTCCATCTGCAAATCTAATTACACAGCTGTCTGTAACTAGGAATTCTTATCAGAGCATCATGCAACTGGGTAAAACAGATCACCTATTATTTGATTTGATTAAAAGACAACTACAGATGAAGTGTTAGTAATTACAGGGGTAGATCTTACAAAATGGAGAAAAATCAAGTGTTCTTCATTGCATTAAATGAGAAATATGTACTCTTCTTAGTTAAAAAACAAAAATTGCCAAAGTAAACTAATCTTATGACAATTTTTTTCTCAGTACCTAAATAGGATTTACCTCTACTCATCAGAAGTAAATTATTATCTTATTAGTAAGAAGAATTAAAAAAATAAATAAAAAGGAGAAGGGGTCTGTAAGAAAAGAGTTTTTTCACACTAGAATGCATTTTTAATCACACTTCTTCTATGTAGCCATGTCTTATTAAGAAAGACTTTGGTTCTAAAATTATCGTTTTCATTTCAAGTGATTATGTTTGGTGATGCCTAACATATTCTTCAATCACAATTTAGAAAAGAAATTAGAACACAAAGGAGTTTAATACACATTCCTTATTAAAATTAAATAAAAAAAATAATCCCCATCACCTAATTGAAATGAGAAAGTAAAAAAAAAAAAAAAGAAAAAAATCAAATTAGAAGTAATTCCACGTGAAGCACCAGTCACACTTGGTATTTGACTGTTTTTTCATCATTTCAAAAGAACTTACACACATTTTCAGTTTGGGGGAAAATATTTATTACTATGCCATAATAAAAGGAAAGGACTTCTAAACAGGAACAAGGCCTATTCAAACGACTGGATTCAGTTACTTTCCACCCCCTTTCAACTTCTTACACAATTTAGAAAGGGGAATAAAATATAGAAAGGAACTGCAGCTACAGTTCCCTATTTAAAAATATCTAATGCCATAAAACCAGCAGAATCTATCAAAAGGACTTCTCAGATTTCATTTTAAACACCCCAAATTGAAACTTGAATATGTGAAATGTTTAAGAGCAGCAAAGATACTTTGAGAAAAGCAAGCTATTCTGTATTTTTACCTTATGAAATGCATTGGCTTACTTTAATGAATATTTAATATTAATTTATATTTTTATAACTAATTAATAAAGACATTAGAATTTATGTTAAAATGTTCCAAAACATATTCAGAGACCTATGCCTTATTTCATTATGATTAACATGAAGAATGTGATTTTCCCCTTCTGCCTGGCGTAAAACAGAATCAGTACTTGATTGTTAATCCAGAGGAAATGGAACAGTTATATAAACAGAAAAAGCACAGCTATTTAAATAATCATAATCCATAAAAGCTCTTTCACAGACATGAGGTCTTCAGAAACCATTATCAACTAGCAAAATAGAAAATTTATTCCAGTGCTCTCTAATCAAATAGGTAATAATCAGAAACGAATATGCTAATTCATCCTATGTGTAAACAGATGAGAACAACTTTGCAAGAGCATAGTCATTAAACTGACTGTAAAATCTTGATCAGAAATCCAAGCACCTCTCTTTCCAGTATTCCTCCCAACTTTCATTACATGGCAAATGTGACGATATTCTCAACTTACTGAATACCATGATTGGATTCTTCAAATAAACTACTTCACTTTCAATTGTTTCATTACTTCTTCTTGAACATTTCCATTTAAGATATAGTTGGGGCTTATCTCCTCAAAAAAATTCACATATGAATCCTCTCCATAACAGAAGTTACAGAAGTATATGAAGGAGGAAAAACCTCAACTTTTTCCGACCATAGCACTACCAGAACTTTGAACTCCAGTAACCAGATTAAATTGTTCCAATGTTTATATTTTTTAAAAAAACGATGGATGGCTTTGTTCTGATTCTGTAGGCCTATTTCTTTCTCTTCTGCATATTTCTCATTTGTCTAGCAGCAGGAGAATCCACAAAAGAAAAAGTATTTAGTCATAACCAGCTACAGAATGAAAAGTTGCAAAACCTAATTGTGACTGCTCTTAACAACCAGAAGAAAATTAATAGCTCAATCACAAAGTGGGCATCACTTCCAAAATAAAACAGGGCATGCTCTAATTTTTTTGTAAGAAGGTTATTACACCTACTCAGAATCACAACGTTTGCAGATGAAGTATGGCAGTGTCAAGAACGTTTATTACTTGAAAGCACATGAATCTCTATCAATTTGTCCTTCAAGAAGTGCCAGTGAAACTTCTGGTGTCAAACTTGACCTTAGTTTAACTTAAGCAGCATATGTCACTCCCTCTTCAGTCCCACAGGAGACTTGAGGGCACTTCTGAATGGTTCTCCTAGGGAGTTCTGTGTGGAAAGAACCATCTATTGAGATATTGACACACAACTTCCAAATATCTCTTCTATGTCAAAAAGTAACCTCCGGTACTTTAAATAATACTATTTCCAATACCAGTGACAATACTGATGCAAATTTGATCTAGCATAGACACTTCCCCCCCTTCCTTCACTGTTGACTCAAATCCACATTTTACTAGCATACTGCAAGTCTGATTGACACAGAGAAATTTAAATTTCATTTTTCCCACATTAATAAGGATGCTTTTTATTTACCAGCCTCCCTCCTAACCTGATGTCAAGCAAAGCTAAGTAGTTGCTGCAACACAAGAGCAGCTTGACACATGCAAAAGTTGCCCCCCAAGGTTCTGGTAGCATTGGCCGTGCTGAAGGAGGCTGTGCAAGCTGTCAGTCCAACTGCAGAGACCCATGTCCAGCGTGGGGAGAAGTCATGGGGTGGGAGAGAAGGTTGTTGCTCTCGTTTAAGGGCCACATCAACCACTCCCTACTGGCACTACAGGGGGAGGTTTAATTAATTTAAAATCAGTAAGGATTGTAAAGATTTCAAAGGTTGCTTTAAGGTTACATTGCCTTGGCTGGAGGGACAGGTCTGAGCCTGCAGTATCATGGATTGAACACTATTAGATCCCATCTTGCTCTCCTGGTAGAAGAGAGAAGTGGGGAGGGCCATGACTTCCCTAGTTTTTAGACTTGTGCCAGAACAAATGGACACACAATAGCACAAGATGCACTTGAGAAAACTTACTCACTGAGGGCACAAGCACATTTAAAGGAGAGTCTATACTGAGAAACACTCAAATTCCCTTATTTTGTAATCTGCTCTGTTTTATTTAGAATTTTAACAAATGTACTGTGTTACTAATTAACAAAAGTCACCTTAATTGCATTTTTAAGAAATTATTTCAGAGTAATAGACAAAGTATATAAGAAAGGCTATGTTTACAGATACAAATACCTCAGAGTATGAGGGACATCAGAGTAAGACAGCATGTCCATAATGCTAAAAGGTTCAAGAAAAGGAAAAAAAAAGGCAGCTATCCAAACTACGGAAGTTGTTGTCAAGTACCCTATTACCAAAATTCACATAACTCTTGCTGTTTCAGCTCGACATTTTAAATATCTTAGAAGACTAAACTGTAATGTCCACACAGCTTTCTCATCTGATTATTTTCTTGATAGATCCAATTAATATTTACAATACAGACATTAGATAGGTGCTTTTAGATATTACATCATTGTTAATCATTTTCAAATTATATCAATTTCTTCAGAAAAAGGAACTTGCAGGTTTCTTAAAAATGCATCCAAATGTATTCTATAAAAAGTATTTTTAGCATGCTCAGCTTAATACCAGTAGTTTTAATATCCTGACAAAAAATTACAGTGTTTTTATACTGCTATTTACATTTTTTAACTACATGTATTTAATGTATAATTAGGTATCCTAAGTAGCACTTGAAGCTTACTTCAGATCACTGGTAGAATGGAAGTTTTAAAAATCCTGAAAAAAGCTACAAGAAAGTTAATGCTTTTCCTACTTGGTTTTACTATTTTAGGATGCTCATCTTTTTAACACAACTGTCCTAGTATCTGTGAGACACTACAGTTGCATATAAACATATATATTTAATAATCTATATTTGAAAATGAAGCTTTAATAATTATTTATTAAATCCACTAATAAAATTATCTAATCAACACGGAATCTATTTTTCCTGATATCAATAACCTGAATTTTAATTTCAAACCAAAAAAGCTAGGAACACAGATGTAGGAAGATTGACTGTTAGTGTTGAATTAGCTGAATAAATATTTTCTGTTTCAAAACGTATGCCATCAGCTGCCATACAGGTGTTTCATGCTTGGTACATCTTCTAATACTTCATTACATGGTGGTTCAACCTCTATGTGTTTCTGTTTTACTAAATTAATTTCCCTTTATGACAAGGCCACCCAACAAGATGACTAAGGGAAGTCAGTAGAAGTGGTTTTTTTTTTTTATTTCAGCAAAGCTTTTGATACCATCTCTTATAGCATCCTTCCACAGTAAATGTTCAGCACATGGCTAGACAAGTCCATAATATGTTGGATGAGCAATTGGCTGACAGGCTGGGCTCAAAGCGTTGTAGTAAATGGGGGTCTCATCAGGCTGGCAACCAGTCACCAGATGGGTTCTCTGGGACTCAGTCTTGGGGCCAGTGCTCTGCAATGTTTTTGTAAATTATCTGAACACAGGAACTGAATCTTAATCATCTTTGCTGTTGATATTAAATTAAGAGGAGTTATGGACTCCTTTGAGGGTAGAGAGGCCCTACAGAGAGATCTGGATGGACTAGAGAGCTGGGAAATTACCAACCACATGAAATTTAACAAGACCAAGTATTGGATTCTCCACCCGGGATGGATGTAATCTGGGTTATATATATAACCTGGGGGATGACAGGCTGGAGAACAGCCCTGGGGAAAGGAATCTGGGGGTTCTGGTTGATGGTAAACTGAATATTAATCAACAGTGTACACTGGAAGCCAAAAGGGCCAACTGTGTCCTGGGGTGGGGGGGGCATCAGGCACAGCATCATCAGCCAGTCGAGGGAGGGGATTGTCCTGCTCTGCTCTGCACTGGGGTGGTCTCACCTTAGATATTGTGTGCAGTTTTGGGTGCCACAATACAAGGACATCAAATTATTAGGGTGTGTCCAGTGGAGGGTAACCAAGATGGTGAAAGGTCTTGAGGGCAAAGACTTATGAGGACCAGATAAGGTCACTTGGTTTGTTCAGCTTGGAGAAGAGAAGGCTGAGGGGTCACCTCATTGCTGATAGGTGACTTCAGCATGTTCTACACCTTCCTCAAGGGGGGCAGTGGAGTGGGAAGAGATGATCTTTCTCTCTGGTGACCAGTCATAGGACATGAGGAAATAGAATGAAGCTGCATCAGAGGAAGCTCAGATTGGACATTAGGAAAAACTGAGATGGTGGTCTTCATTGTAACAAACTCCCCAAGGAAGTGGTCACAGCACCCACACTGTCCCAGTTCAGGAGTGCCTGGATGACACTGTTCATCAGTCATGTGATTTAGTTTGAGGTAGTTCTGTGAGGAGTGGTGTTGGACTTGATGATGCTTATGGTCCCTTCTAACTCTAAATATTCTGTGATAATATGTGTTGAAGAAACGACCGAAGAACAACATGGGTTGCAGCTTAAATGAAGCTTCCATCCATGGTTAAGACACAGCCAAATATCAACTGAAAGACATTGCAGAATGTTTTTCAGTCATTCAGTTCTCACAAGGCATTGACTCACACAGTATAGTTATAGATGGCAATGACAAAGTAGTATGTTACTACCTCTATCATCAAAACTCAACAACCACTCTCTCTCTGCAGACCACAAATTTTCCACCACTTCTCTAGACAGATCTCTATGCATTTTTTCCATTTTTAAAATTTAAAATGAGGTTTTTCCATATCAAGTGCTTTACTCAGCTTCTAGTGACTTCATATTATTACAGATTTACTGGAAACTTCTCTCCCTCTTACATACAGTTTAGACACTGAAGGTTACTTACATGCAAGAAAGCTCTGTAAGTCTTTTTGCAGACTGAGCACTTAAACATATTTCATATTTTAAATGCTATTTATGCTTCCATTCAACACAGAAGTGTTTACTGTAATATCAGCAGCAACCAGAACCACTAGACAATAAACATCAATTTGTAACCATGTTTAATAAAATAAATACTAAAATGTCCCAGGTTAAAAGATGCATGCTGTAGAAAGAATGAAAATATGACAGTCTTTAGAAAAGGCAATTTAAGACGTATGTGGGCACAACCAAACTAGACTTAACACTCACAATATGTGAAAACAAGAAATCATGTGACAAAAGACATTGATGACTAAATGCATTATCTATCACATTTTATAACAAAAGCCACTATGTTCAGATGCTTACAGTTTCTTACACAAGCTATAAGACATTGGAGTATCACAGGGTATTTTTCTTTCTGTTTTAATTTGAAATTGTCAAATCTGGAAAAACTAAAAAGAAAAGTAATTTCCATCTTTTCAAAGAGCAAAAATCAGCAACAACAACACAGGCAGCTTCAAATTACAGAAAGCAGAATATTCCACTTAGCTACTAAGAAAAGCTATTAAGATTTCTTTACAAAAGAACTGTCCAAATATTAGAAGTCTTGCAAATGGTTGTGAAAGACAGGATCCAATCTGAGAAAATTCTGAAAGTATATGTTCAAAACTGAAAATACAGACAAATCTTTGAACTGTTCCCCAGTACAGAAGTATGAGCTACGTGAACCTCTCTGCTCCTCAATAAATAGTGATTTACAACATGCAGAAATGAGCTTAACTGCTACTACTATGTATACTTCTCACTTTCTTTCTTCAAATATTTATTTCCAGAAGATGTCCAGAATTCATCACATTGAAAATGGAAATATAGTCACCACTGGTTAAGTGAAGATGACATACACAAGGGATGCATATTACAAAGTTTAAGCACAGGAAAAATGCTAGGAAAGCCCTGATAATGGTCCTCACATGCTATCTCATAGAAGATGACTGTCTATGAAGTAATCAGACTCCAGTTTCAGTAATCAGCTTCCCCAGTTACAGTATGCAACAAGCTCAGCCTCTTTCAGTTGTGCTCAGGCTTTTGTAAATATTTGTACTGCATAAAGTGCATGTATTTATATGTAGGTTAACTAGAAGTAAAAACCAAGTTTATACCGAAAAGTTTCAATACACTGCCATGTTTTCAGAGAGAACAAATGGTTGTGATTCATACTGCAGTTAATCAGGTGAACCTTCCAGAAGATAACAGGATAATTCTGGCTGGGGACCACAAGAATAGCCTGCAAGCAACCTACCTGATTACAAAAAGGAGTCAGCAGATAATCTAGAGTATCAGTAAATGTTAAGAATTCAGTTTATGCATACCTTTATTCAACAACACTTAATATTTAACACTGAACATACCAAAAGACTACAGTTTCTCAATTTTATTAAAAACAGCCTAACCTTTGCAAGAGGCTTTGTAAACTTCAGTACATCTCTTTAACTGAGTTTATAACCTTGTCTGCAAAAAAGGACTAACCTTTCCTTTCAAAAGCCTTTTTAAAACCATAACAGACTAGACAGACATTTCAAAGCCAGTTTTAATTAATTAAGGGAGCCAATAACAATGAAAGAGACTAATTTTATTCATATTACTCTAATTCAAACCAACATGGGAGATGACACCAAGATAAAGGACAAGTAACCACAGCTGTACACACAACCTCTTCAAGATGTTTCACACGTAGGTAAAATTGTTTGACACATACAGTCTTATCCATTTGATTATAAAGGATTTTGACTATTGGTAAAAATAAACATTTGACAAATAAGCAATAATTGAAACTATCCTCTCTCACTATTTCCTAAAGAAAGACCAAGTTTCTTCAGCTACAGAAGTTAAACATAACACAGTCCAAATGAACAGTTAAAGTCAGAGAGGCACTACTTGGATGAAGCCAACTCAAACAGCAAGGAAGGAACACAGCCAAGGTTTGAACTGAACATCAGACAGTGAGCGAAGACAAGCATAAACACTTAAGTGTAAAGAAAAAAGATGGATGGAGGAAAGTCAGACAACCAGGTACTTCAGCAAGTATTCAGAGAACAGATGTCCAGGTGTCCTGCCTTCCTCATCTACAGAACAGGAATCTCAGAAAGACTTTTCAAGGGCCACAGCTGCTGAAACCCCAGGTATTTCCCAAATCCATATGTACCAGACTGTCTAGAAACAAAGGAATGCCAAATTGGCCAGATTAAACAGTCTACAGTGACACAGCTAGGAAAAAAAATCAGCTACCCAGTGTTTAGGATACCTACTCTGTAAACCTTTTGAAGTTCTTTGAAATAATTGGTTAAACATCTGACACTGAACATGCATTGTTTTTATTCTGCAAACTATAAAGAATATGTCTGGGATTCATTTCTTATTTTCTCAGATTTCCTATAGCTGGTTTTTTTGTGTTTTGTTTTGTTGGGGTTTTTTACTGCTACTGTGTTTGATAATCTGACTACATATTTTAACATGATGCATTAACGCTACTAGTCTCTGGTTAAAATGGAAGTGAACAAAAAAAATTAACTCCTTTTTGTTTTCTTCTGATATCCCCTGCTGAGATACAAACTACCCACTTTCCTAAATACAGATCAGAATCTGGTAATAAGAAGTGACATCTGTGTTAAGGGCTTTCTTTCCAAGAGATACAGCAGCAACCCTTGGGTTGCTGCTGGGAAAGAGTTTTAAGGGGGTGGAGAGAGAGGAGAGTAAGAAACTTATTCCCTAGCAAACAAGAGGTCCCATGAGAGAAGTACATGCTTTCACAGTCATTAGTGACCACTTTGAACTGACTCCTACAGGCAAAAACACATTACACTTTCAGTATTCACTAGTCACTTTCAATTACCCTTCTGATGCTGAAAAACAGCTACTATAATCCTATCCTAAAATAATCATCAGGTTCAGGATTTCAGTTTCAGGTTCTACCAACCTGAAAAACTAGGAGATTTGAAGCACCAAACATTTTACAGAAAAAAGTATTCACTTAAAGGGTTATCAAGCATTGGAGCAGGCGGCACAGGGATGTGGTTGAGTCCCCACCCTTGAAGGTATTTAAAACACATATAGGTGTGTCAGTGAGGGACATGGTTCAGTGGTGGACTTGGCAGTGCTGGGTTAACAGTTAGACTCAATGACCTTAGAGGCCTTTTCTAATCTAACTGTTCTATGATTCTATACTTTGAGACACCCTAAGCAGCCATATAGAGAACTACAAAACAGTTTAATCACCCTAAACTTTAAATAAATAAATAAATAAACTCAACACACCACCGTTCCCCTTGCGCTCCATTTTCACAACTAGATAAAACCAAAATTTTTCAGAGTCCATGTACACTTTTTAATAAACAGAGAAATGTGCTCCCCCAAACTCCAGAAACCTTGGAATCACCACATACCTCCTGTAGGTGAGAGACTATGCATGAAGTTACCACTGTAGTGTTTATACACAAAAGTGACTAAGTTCCTATTGCTGATGGGAAGCCTTCAGGCAAGGGAAGAGCACAGAAAACATTTACTAAATAAAGCTTCAATAAAGCAAATACTGTCCTGAATTTTACTTTTGCTCAGTTAACATTTTTCTGACAAATTCTTTGATTGAAATCGCCTTGACCAGATCAAGTGGAAAGTTCCCCGAAGAAACCCTAACATAGCATTCTTAATACCAACACACTGCTCTTGAGCTATTTCAGTGCTAGCTCCATGGAAACAAAGACATAATTGTTCATTCAAAAGGCTGCTAAAATTTCCATTACAAAATACACTTATACACTTATAAAAAGCCTTTACTTTGTATTTTCATTATGAGAGGGAGAAGGGAAACTAGGTTACATTCTGTACTTTACTGCAAGTTTCAGTGACTGGAGTACAGAATCAACCAATGTCACTGTTACAGTAAAGAAATTAATGCTGATGAAGCTCAGCAAACTTGGTGCAATTAAGAAAAAGTTCAATTATGTCCCATTACCTTTTAAGTTTCGAGGCTATTTGCTGTGTCAATCATCACATTGAGGAAACACAAATAAAACCATATATCTGACTTTACATTTGATTCACTTCATTTGACCACAAATTTGGTAATTAAATTGCTAAACTATGAGCTATAAGAATTGGTAGAAATAATATTTATAAGAAAAGTGTATTAAAGCTTTCTTGCTGACAAAACTTCATTTAACTAATGCCCCTTCATATCAAGAGCACCCATACAACTACTTTTTATTTTTCCACCTTGTAAGATATGATAAATGTTCTTTTACCTCTTTCATTTATGCCCCTTTTTCAAGAAAGAGGTTCCTGACTAAAAGGTGATTAAAAAGACTATCCATTGTAAAAAATGGTTTCCTCTGATCCTTGCATACAGACAACAAAATACCATGGCATTTATCACACAAAATTGCTCACCATAGTAATGATTTTATCAGATGGGAGGACACAAAGTAAAAACACCTTATGTCACAATATGGTCCATAAATGTCTACAATTGAAGGGAATATAAGACTTAAGTTCTACTACTCTACAACAAAGACATTAAGAACAAAACCAGGGACAGTGAGCAAAAGTTTACATCACCAGATGCACAACCCTAAAAGTCATTAATGTAATGTGATGTTTACACCCATGTGAGAACTTGATTACAAACATATTCACACTTCCACTTATATGATGGTTGCACTGTAATGCTCAGAAAATACCTGCTCAAATGGAGTTTTAGGTTAAGGACCTGATGCTGACATTACATACAATTATTTCACAAAGTGTCTGCTCTGGACTGAATACCTGTGATAGCGTACTTACAAAATAGCAATGGGAAAAAATGTTTGCATGCCCTAAGCCACTTCTTTGATAAGCTCTAGTTTGCTCTTCCCTGAATGGTATCTTAAAAGGCAGCAGTTGTCAAAATGCATTTTCAATATCGTATTCAAATTTAAGCAAATTATAAAGTTCTTCCAAAAGAAACACGAGATTGCCTGTGGTTAGATCTGCTAAAGACCATATAAACTGATGCAAAATCTTTATTTAAAAATGTGTAGTAAGAAGACATGGATACTCTATTACTACACCTGGGTAAATTCTTACAGCAATTTTCTTTCTATTAAAAATGTACATCTCATTTTTTAATTTTCCAGCTTTTGGACATTTGTTCTTAAAATGTTTCTTGTTACTAAATAAACAAGACTTTTATTACAGAAACTCTTATCACATAGAAGTCCTTACATGCTTCAAATCAAGTCACACCTCATCTTTTTTGATAAGTTCATTTGACTGAGCTTTATGTCCATTCCTGCAAGATGTTCTCTCAGAGACATAAACCAAATTGCTTTTGAAGGCTAGTAGACAGAAGAGGGGGGGGGGGGGGGGAGC
>JAWWEU010000001.1:50499112-50552117 GCA_035583155.1 Acropternis orthonyx | reverse complement strand
CCAACTTTAGAATGCCCAATCCTCCAAAGGCAGAGGCAGCATCCTCAGAGGCTGGCCCGCTGGCAGGCATCCCCGCCATGACAACATGGTCCATTCAAGTGTAGCAAGCCCCTCCCTGAGCAAGTCGCCCACTCTTTATAATTTTGCCAAAGGGGGCGTCTACCTCAGTGGGTGTGGCCATCACCCTCCCAAGCAGAGGTCCCTGGCTTCTTCCCCTGCCATGCAAGCGGTCTTTCACCACGCATGTGTGGCACCATTGGAATTTCCCTCAAGGACAAAGTTTCTCCCTTTATCAGTGTTTTTCCCATAAGTTGGTGAGGAAAGCATAACTTCCCACAGGTAGCTGGGCAAAACACAGACCAAAAATACCAGTATTTACACCAGCATGGATACACCTTCCAAACATGTACAGTAATCTTCACTACACAGCCTTGTAGTCTGTTTTCAGGACTTTGAAACAATCTACTGAAGTAATCTTCAGTTCCAAGATCTCTGCTCTTTCGGATGTTGCACCCAACTACTTTAACAAGGCCTCCCCAGATTATTCCTCAACTCAACCCAAGTGGTAAGTGCATTTCTATATAACTGTTAGTGAGAGTAATCTTTACATGAAGTTTCTCTAGGAACAGGTATGCTACAATGAAAACTTCATAGAAAGCTGCTCAGGACAGAAGCAGGACACAGGTAATGTGACAGAAAAATGCTAACAATCACAGAATCGTAGAATGGTTTGGGTCGGAATGGACCTTAAAGATCATTTAGTTCCAACCTCCTGCCATGGGCAGGGACAGCTTTCACTAGACCAGGCTGTTACAAGCCCCATCCACCCTGGCCTTGAACACTTCCAGGGAGGGGGTAACTCTCTGAGCAACCACTACCAGTGTCTCACCCCCCACACAGTAAAGATTTTCTTTCTAATATCTAATCTAAACCTACTCTCTTTGAGTTTAAAGCCATTCTGCCTTGTCCTATCACTACATGCCCTTGTAAAAAGACCCTTTCCATCCATCTTGTAAGCCCCTTCAAGTACTGGAAGGCTACTCCACATCTCCCTGAAGCCTTCTTTCCTCTAGGCTGAATGACCCTAACTCTCTGAGCCTGTCTCCACAGGAGAGGTGCCCTCTGATCATCATCATAGCCCTCTTCTGGACCCACTCCACCAGGTTCACATCCTCCTTATGTTGCTCCAAATTATTCAGATGAGTCTTTAATAAAGACAGCTGTGTGACCAACTTAAGAGAATCAAAGAATATACTGCCACTGAAACAAACAGTCTTATGAGCTTCTTCTCTCCAGCCATAAATTTCTGTATGCCCTCATGCTGGATGAATTTTCTAGATGCATCTGTTTCACCACATGACAGCAAAACTCTTAATGTTGACTGCCACAACAAGGTCAGAAACACTTCTGAACAGCAAGAAAGCATCAGACTGACCTTAATTTATTGTGAAATTTCACTGTTTGTCAACAAACACACACACAAAAAAAAAAGCCAAGAAAATTCTCCTTGTGATCAACATTCACTTATAGTTTTACTTGGGTTTGGTTTTCATTACATTAGTATAAGCTCAAAGTTTATTAACTTCTCTCAGCAGATTTGGCTCATTTCTCAGTTTAGGTCAACTGACTGGTGTTCTGATTTTCTCCACAGTGACATTTCCAATGCTCACTCACACAAATTAGTTATGTTATGACAGGGGTCAGCAGATGGCACTATTACACATTTTTTTTAATACTATGCTTTTTACTAGTAAATCTTTCTTTAACAGAAACCTTTTCTGTTTTGAATGGTGCGCATGTGCAAGCGTGCACACAAAAGATCAATTTCAGAACAACTCCAGCATTGTACTCATGATGTTCAGGCTGCAGTTTGTGACAAAAATTTTGCCTATATAACATCTAATAATTACCTATGTTTCATGGTTACAGTGTGTTAGACACAAATTATGTCTGACATGTTTTCTCGCTACTAAGAAATGGACATGAAAGCCACAATAATTATTACCACAATGAAACAAAGTCACATAAAATGCACTCTAGCATGGGACTTCTCTTTCCTCTATAAAGCAGAATATCCAGCAGACTTTGACACTCATACAACATAGCACAAAAACAAAGATAAATATTGCTTACATTCTTTTGCAATCGTGCGATCCACCCTTTCTATAAATTAACAGGTATTATAACGTCACTGTCATCTTTTCCCCTAGATTAATTTCAAGAAAGTAATTTTGAACAAAACAAATTTATCCTGGGAAATATTTCTTATTTTAAAGAAAAAAGAAAAGACTGAAAACATGCATGGTGAGTTTTGTTTCACTTTTTTTTTTTTAAAAGCAACATGCCAAGCATTTAAACTGCCTTTTGCACATGCATTACTTTCTAGAAACTTACTCAGCTAAAACCTTACCTATATATGCCATTCAAACTGAACAAACAGCATTTCCTCTTTAGCTATATATTTCATCCTTGTTTACTATATGCATTGACCCCAAAATTTCTGCCTATTCAACTGTTCTTCCATACTGCTAGTTTACTGTAAAATCCATGCAATCTAAAGAAACCAAACATAATTTCCATTTTTAAAAAAGCTACTAATGCTGTAATAGTAATTTAATACTATGTAAACAGAGATATACAAATGTATTTTCTTGCTATTAATGCAGGACCTTTTCCTGCAACAGAGTCATAAATCACAGAGAACTTCTTTGCACAAACCAAAGCATTGCAAATTTCACCAGAACAGGATTCTCTTCATCCTTGCTCACACACCCCTCCTCTCCTTCACCCTAGCTTCATGCTTCTTTAGTATTCTGTAATTCCCATTATGTTAGCTGGAGCAATCATCTCTCCCCTTCATCTAAGTGCCACTGATACTCAAAGGGAATTCAGAGTGGCAAAAGGGATTAAGTTACTGCTTCAGATCTTGTTTCAATTCAGAAACAGAGGCCTAGGGCTATTGGAATGACAATGTTTCAGCAGTAAAGCACAAAAATACTGATGTTGAAGCTCATGTTAATGGCTAGAATGCCACCAGGATGAGGAGTGATTGCTGATGATCAGTGGAGACCACAACCAAAATGCTGGGAAGGTATGGAGCAACCTACATCTATGGGCTGACTGTGCTGCTTCACTTTCCCTGTCCTCTTGAGCTTTCATTCCTTTTCCAGTCACTGAGGAGGAACATGGAGGGGCAGTGCAGAACTCATTTGAAGGATGCCAGGATCTTGCCAGGTTGAGCAATGCCGTCTGCTTTCTTTTCTCCACCTAGTGTTTTGGATTAGAATGAATAAGCAGCTGCTGCAAATGAATGAACAGAGACACCAAGTCTATAGAGGTGCTTCTCTGTTCACACCACAGTTAAATGTCATAATGACCTCACTAATTAAACCTGCCTTGTCTGGCAGAGTCATAACTGCACAGTTAAATCACCAACTTACATTTGCATGCCTGCATTGAACTGTTACTTGTTTTAACTGAGCAGAGCAGAGCTAGAGTATTGTCAGTCAACTAAGATGATACATTAAAGGCCTTTGAATAATCAAGACATTCAATAATTGAATTGAATTGAAATATAATTAACATTTAATATAAATTATGGATTTCAATTTTCACTTAAAGGCTAATATACCAAACTACAAAAGTATCAAAATAGTAATCTTGAAGCTTTAAATTCTTACTTTAAAACCTTTATTTGTTCACTACTATATACAATAATTTCCTTCAAAACCTCAATAAGAAAGATACAGACTTACTGTGGACAATAAAATACTTTATACAGTTACTTTGCTTCTGGATGCCAGAAACTGAAAGTAAAATGATCAAATTTATTATGTGGTTCTGGAACCAAACCCATGTATTACAGTATGTACTTAAAGTAATATGTTCATTTTATATAAAGTTAATATATAGATCTGTAATTTAAAAGGCAAACTTTCAAATTTGCATTTGAAATGCGAAGAAAAGATATTTCAAACATTTTCCTGAACAATATATACTTTTCTGAGATCTGTATCAATATAACATCTAAAGTTTCTAATAGTTTAAAATTAGAAAGACTCTACCCACCTTCATCTAATAAAATTTTGGATCAGACTTTGAGCAGCTAAACATTCATAAGTTTTCTCCTCAGTTTTATTTTAGTTCTCAACAAGTACAGGGACTGTGTTGGTCAGTTCTTTTTCCAGTTACTGGATTTTTTTTTTTTTTTTAATAGGTTAAGGCCTTTCAGGAGTTATATAAATCTTTCATTAAGTATCTAATCAAGTTGGAATAAACTAATGACATCCTCTTTTGGCCAAAATTCCTACTTTGAGTTCCAAATTCCTGAAAACTCCAGTTACAACAAAATCTGTACCCATTATTTGAACTAGGCTCACCCTTTTGGTTTCTAATTTGAAACAAAACACTGAGGTTAAAATTGAGCTACCACAATATAAAAGACTTCGGTAAATTTCAGAAGCAAAATAAAAGTGATAAATTTACTTGTTTCATTTAACGTCTTCAGCAGTTTCTCTTCTTGGACTGATTAGTAATTTCATAGTCACTTGCTTTTCTTCATCTATTTAATCTAACTAATCTAAGACTTCAGTTTAAGTCTTTAATCAACTATGATAGCTGAACTCCGAAATAAACCCACAGCAGGGCAGTATAGTCTAGAAAAAGTAGTCAAACTGCCAGGTTTTACTGCCTATTGTGGTCAGTGTGGGAAAACACCCTTTCAGGTTGAGTAAGATGTATTCAGACTAAATATTTTGCCATATACTATCTATAAAATTGTCCATGCTCTTGAAGATTTCATGACTTATTTCAAGAAAACTGTAATTTCTAGCTAATTAAATAACATCTGAAATGTGAATTCAAGAAAACTCCCTGAAAGGAGGGGAAAAAAACAGCATCTCAGAGTACATGACAGGATGAAAATGTTCTGTTTATTACATCTGCTTTTTAAATTTTTTCATTTCATCATGAAATTGGATTAAAAAATAGGTTTTCAAAGCCAGATGCAGTATAAATCCTGAAGTGAGATGCTTATTTGGCACTAAACATGGAAGTTAAGGCATAAGAATCCTAAAGAACAAAAAGCTCAAAGCAACTTAATCAATAGCCCTTTTCAGTTGGTATGCAAATTAAGAACCAATGACTCAAGTGTTAATCTGAAAGTCATAACATTATTTAAAATTACCTTTTTTAAAAAATTTGTCTTCTTTAACTATATTTCCAATTTTGTAATTCTAGAAAAGAATATTTTTCTTAAAGGAACTTGCTATGCCCCTATTCTTACTGTTACAGTAAGGGAAGTTTGATGGGTACATACTATATTGTTTCTTAGGAAGTTATTATTTCAAACACTGCAGTGTTTGCTCTCTAAGCAAACAGGATTTGCCAATGCAGATACAGTTTAGGTGAGGATATGGGTTGGTTTACTCCCAGCCAGTGGCAATGATCAGTGTCGGCACTTCCAAATGCAAAGTCACCAGAAAGATCCTCTCCACGTTTCCTTCAGTAAGCAGAAGAGAGCACAAAGACACACAGTCCAAACTCCTAATTAACAAAGACCGAAGTCAGTGAATTCCCCTTTATTACCAAGTCAGTTTTCAAAAAAAAAAATATAAAAATTAAAATCTCTCTGAAATATCAAAGCAAAACTAATTGTTGAGTCATATTCCTAAATAAAACAGTACAAAAATGCTACCTATAATGTGCCAAGTATGGAGATGATTACCACAATTTACTTCCTCCTCCACAAGGTGCAGATTTTGCTTTATTAAAATGAGTGTACTTTATATACAGTTGGATCTCTCTTTCTGCTAAAAAGAAAAACATTGTTGGACTACACTAAAGTTTCCATCCTGCAAGTCTTGTATAGAGCCTCAGCACCTTGCTGGGTCTTCCTCCTTTTACCTCTCTCCCCAGACACCTAGTATTTGTCCTTGCAGGAAGAAAGAGGACAGCAGACAAAGCAGCAGCTTATATTTGCTCGCAACAACACAGTTCCGTTTCTGACACCTACAAATGCTGTGCCCTGAAGGATCATTACCGAGATTTCCAGCAGAGTAAGATTCCCTGTATGTAAAGCAGCACAGTAGTAGCTCAAGAGATAGACAAAAATCACACAGCAAAAACTAACAGATTTTTCTGTTGTTCTTTCCTATTACTTGTTGCAACAAAGGTCTCTTTTCTGTTGCTGTAAATTAACTGTTTGTATTTAAATGCTTAACAAATATTTTTCTTTCATCAGAATAGTTACAGAAGGAACTCAAACCACCAGCACTTGAATACACTAGAAAAATTGTTGCTTTCTTTAGGGAGCCTAGCCAATATTTCAGCAAGAAGACCAAAGGACAATGTCCCATATCTGTAAGTCGTTCAAGACTAAACCAAGAAAACAACATGTTATCTAAGTCGGTTCAATTTCTCACATCTAGAACTGCTTAAATCTTCGAGAAATTTGTTCTTTAATAGTAAACAGTGATTAAAACTAAATTTAAAATTGCATTTTAAATTACCACATAAACTGTAAACATATTGTAGTTAAGCTCTAATTAAGTAATGTATCTAAGAAATGAATTTAACTAAACAGACAGATGTCACTGGTTAAGTGTCAAAGTATATTTGTTGATGGGCTAAGCCACCCCTCAACACAGAAGTCTCTTTTGTGAAGAGAAAAATTTTGAAAAATAATTACTTTTAGTCTATTTGTTATTAAAGTTTATTAGTATCTTCATCATTATCAGTGCATTCAAATTTCTGAAACAGGCTGAGATATGAAAAAGTAAAACCCACATTCCTTTTTAATCTATGAATGTAAGTGAAAAGGCGGATCTACAAGTTCTACTGTCATAAAACAGCAGTAACTCAGTTAACTGAGTCTCAAACCTCCTTCACTATTTCGGAGGCTGTTTTAAATGCAAAGCTGATTTTGAGGAACTGTAATTAGAACACCTAAAATTACACATATTTACCAACAAAAGCACTTCTGAAATACTAGGCTTTGATGCTCACTGACAGAAAGGCAGCATCAAGATCAGCAGTGACACTTTATTTAGGCCTATATTAGAATATCTTAATGCCTAACAAGCACTGAGCTTCCCCTTATAAAACATAACTGAAAAAGCACAAAAGTAGTTGATGCAGTGACTGTCTAGACACAGTTAAAGTAATATGATTCTGATATTCTGAAAATACACATGTATTCCTGTAATAAATCACTCTGAATTAAAATAAGATTATGACCTAATACTAGAAAACTCCTTATTCAACTCTCAAAGGCTTGAATATGTACACCCATTTCCTCTACCCTCAAAGTCTCATGAAATTAGCAATTTCGGAAAAAGTATACCACTAAACAGTTACATTCAAATTGTCTCTGATTTCTGAAGTCACATAATTAAATAAGAATCTAGTTTTTTAACTTCAAAGCTATCAACATTTGCTAGGGAAAAAAAAAAAAGACAGGAACATTAGAAATCCCTGTGGTTTCTGCCTAGGGTTGCAGCCTGTCTTGGTTCTGACAACTAATTGTAAGCACCAATTTGATTTTATATGCAAGAAAAACTGCTCTATGGCCTTTTCCAAATCTCTTGTGAGAAAAGGCAAGAAAACATGGTAAGGCTCTAAAAAATAGGCTGAGAAAACGGCCATGGATTTTAATGTAAGTCCGAGAAACAGGCTTTACCAGTAGCAATACTGAAGAACAATAAAGTTCATTGCATCTCTGACTTGTTTAGGCAACAGAAACAGTGATTTTTCCTCCACAGATATTAACAGCCACTTCTCAGTTCTGCACTGAATATTCTACAGGGCTACGAACAAACATGTCATTAAAGGAGGAGAAACTATATTTTAAAATATTTATAGCCAAAAATTATTCTTTTGTTAGATGTAAGTTTCCTGTTTTGCAAACCTGCTATAACGGTCATTCAAACTATCACTTCATTTGACCTAGAAATATTTGCAAGCTATATTCTTTAAATGAAAAAGTTAATTCAAATTCTTCTTACAGAAAGCATTTCAAACATTTAAAATTACTATTGTATTATCTGAAAGGAATCCACAGTCATTTCATAGTGTATGTTTAAGTAATCAGGTTGTTGACAAAAAAAATTAAAAGATCACAAGAGTGCATTTTAACAATAGAGGGGGAAAAAAACCCAAACAAAAAAGGCCACTTTTGATACTTGCAATAAGTACTACCATTTGTAGTAGAAAGACATGAAAACTTTGAAGAACCAACAGATTAGCCTCATCAATTTAACATTATAGACTGCCTAAAAAAACCCCAAACAAACAGAGCAAACAAAAAACTCTAACCAACAACAAAACCAACCCCAAACTTACAAAACTTATTTCTTAATTTACTTTTTTCCCTTATGAAGCTATCTCATTTATGGAAAAGGATTGTGACTGCTTTCAACTAAAATGGTCATTCCTGTCTCTTCTGGAAGAATTCCAGCTGCCCCAATACAAGATTATTCCATATCTGGTTCCATCGGTGTCACCATATATCCAAGCCACAGTGCTGGGAAAAGGCTGATTAGAAGCCATTCTGCTTTTGAGGTCTTTCTAGCTGCATCTTTTCAGTACAAGAGAGTGATTTGCAATTCAGAAACTGAAGAGTATCCACTTTGCCCTATATAACTCTGTAAGTTGCTGCATACCTCCTTTATGTGGACTGATTTCTCTGAAGTACACATAGCCTGTGGAAAAAAACCTTTGGATAGATGCACACATAAATTTCCTAAGCAAACTCTACAACTACTATTAAAGCAAAGTAGATACAAATATTTAAGATAAGGGATCAGAACAGTGCTTTCAAGTATGATTAACTTCAAACTTCCCTTTCTCTTTCTACCATGAGTGAAGGACTTTATTTTTCCAACTAGCGTTATCAGTGAAACAGACTATTCTTTTTCATAGTTCTCAACAGAACATCCATGACAGAATGAACAACATTCAAAGCATCCTTTAATACTGTGGTTTTTATGAAGGATTTGATTAAGAAAAGCTGTATCACAGCATTCAAGAACTCCAGGATCACAGAGATCTACATGTTATGCAATATCCTTATA
Organism: Acropternis orthonyx; assembly: GCA_035583155.1. Lineage (NCBI taxonomy): Eukaryota > Metazoa > Chordata > Aves > Passeriformes > Rhinocryptidae > Acropternis > Acropternis orthonyx. The sequence continues at coordinate 50,543,046 of JAWWEU010000001.1, read as the reverse complement.
AAAACAGAAATGCTAGAACAACAATGGAACAGAGCTCTACTGTAACCAGACTGAAATTTCCATGGAAAAGAAATCTGCTAATCAGTATGTACTAGTTCCGTATACAAAATAGGGATTAACCTATTTTCCTCTCTGTACCATCTGGATGCTAGGCAAATGAAAAAGTCTCTTCACCTGCTACAAAATTTAGATACTTAATCCTACTGTGCTAAGATCTGCATTAGATATATATATTTATATCCTATTGTATTTAAGCTCATAGCTATTCTTGCATGTTTCAAATTTCCAGATACTGACTTGAAATCCCTGCTTTGCTCAAGAGGTGAGCACTACAAGAGTTAAAGCCTTGTAAAATACATTAGTTGCTTTTATGGCAGAAACAAATACACAGACAAAAGAATCAAGAAATGGACTGTGTTAGCTTACAGCTTTTTTAAAAATATGTCCAGGTTTTAGCTATAAACTTCATAAGGTAAATGGCCCAAATCAAAATGCACATTTCAAGAGACTGTGAAGTCTTACATCTTTTAAAATAATCACCAAAGACTTCTGCTAGTTTCATAGAATAATTTATGTTGATCTGTAAATGCCAGCAGGGAATCTAAAAGCAGTACTCTATTTTAGAACAAGCACTGCCAGATTAAAAAAAAAAAAGAAAGCTGTTCTTTTGAAACTGTTTGATAGTTAAGTGTTTCTTTTTCACCTCTGCTCCACATAAGACACACCAACTAAACTGTCTCTCTTTCAAAATGAATAGTTATCATGGATGAGCTTTACTGTCAATGAAGAAGAGCTGATATCCATAAAAGACATTGCACCTATCTCTGTTAAAGTCTTTGAGGTGCACCAAAAGACCATGTGAACAATTATTACACCTTTTCTGTTGAATCTGGAATTAAACAATTTCCCCAGGAGGACTTAGGCTTTATTTACTGTCCATTTTACACAAGAAAAGGAACAACGCAACTTGTACAAAAAAGTGCTGTCTCTCTGCTGACCATGATCCTCTTTCAGAATGAGACTTGAACTTTCCATATTTTACTCAGGTGATAAATATCTTGCACAATCTTGCCAACATTTGTATGGAAGTAATCTCTTACAGCCAAAAAGCCTATCACAGTTGACAAGTTTATGAAGCATGGAGCTGCTCTCAGTTAAAGGCTTTTGACCAGATTAAAACTGTTCTAGGCTGTTGTGTTTACCAGACTGCTGTTGTGCTTATTGTGTGTATTATGACACAGGAAAATCCTACATGTGTCTCCTGAGCAGTATTCATTAAACAAAATTATGCCTCATCTTCATATATCATTAAGTGAGGTTAGAAATGATGAAAACTTTTAGTAAGTCAGCTACACATCCACTGAGGCACTGATAAATGCCCAGCTATAAGAAGTCAGGCATGCAATATGTATGAAAGATATGTAAATACCCATGCAGCTCCTATACAGGAAACTGCAGTCCAATAAGACATGAACATCTGTCCAGAAGAGTAATCAAAAAGTCTGAACAGGGAAAAAAAGCTTGATTGAGTAAAACTTAGCCAATATCTCTTTTGAGCATTCTCTGGTGGCAATCAGGAATTGATGACAGAAAATACAAACTTGCTTGGCAGAAGTATCCTATGCTCACAAAGGCAATGTCTCCAGACAAAGGAGGCACAGGCAAACAGTTCATCCATCGAATGGTACAGTGAAGTGTGTTAAACAGTGTTTATCCACTCCTTCTCTGATACACAGAAAAATCATGTTCATCTAGGGAAAAGACTCACATGGTAACTTTATTAACAGCATTTATCAATTGCCTGGGAGTACTCTGAAAATAGTGTTGGCAAATGAATGGATAACTAGAATGAAATGGTGGAAATCTGAAGGACCATGACTGCAAGAATGATCAACTCTCAGTTGACCCTGAATTTGTTCAGGATATGCTGCTCCATCTGGATCCCTGCAAATCTATGGGGCCTAATGGGATTCATCCTAGACTACTCAAGCAGCTCGCTGATGTCATTGCAAAGCCTCTCTCAATGATTTTTGAGTGATCTTGGGAACCTTGGAGAGGTTCCAGCTGACTGGAAGGTGGCTAGCAATGTCCCAGTTTTCAAGAAGGACAAGAAAGAGGACCCCAGAAACTATAGGCCTGTTAGTTTCACTTCCGTGCCCTGTAAAATCATAGAAAATATTGTTCTGGGAGGTATTGAAAAACACCTGAGGGAGAACGTGGTCACTGGACCCAGCCAGCAAGGCTTCATGAGAGGAAAATCCTGCTTATCAAACCAGATTTCCTTTTGTGACAAGGTAACCCACCTAGCTGATCAAGTTGATGTGATCTTTTTGAATTTCAGTAAAGCTTTTGATCCTGTCTCTCACAAGATCCTTCTGGACAAAATGTCCAGCACACAGATGGGTAACCATGTTTCGTGATGGGTGAGCACCTGGCTCACAGGTCAGGCACAAAGAGTTATAGTGAATGGGGTAATATCAGGCTGCTCACTAGTGGGGTTCCACAGGGCTCCATCCTCAGACCAGTTCTCTTCAAAATCTTCATAAATGACTTGGCTGTGGGGCTTGAAGGAATACTAGGTAAGTTTGCCAACAAAAAGAAACTGGAAGGAGCTGTCAGATCCCTCAAGGACAGAGAGGCCCTGCAGACAGACTTTGTCAAATTAGGGAGATGGGCAATCACCAACCATATGAAGTTCAGCAAGGGAAAGTGTCAGATTCTGCACCCAGGATGGGGCAATGGTAGTTGTGCATATAGACTACGGCATGAGAGACTGGAGAGCAGCACTGCAGAAAGGGATCCAGGAGTCCTGGTTGATAGCAAGTTGAATCTGAGTCAACAGTGCCCTGGCAGCCAGGAGAGCCAACCCTATTCTGGGGGGCATCAGGCACAGCATTGCCAGCCGGGTGAGGGAGAGGATTGTCCCGCTCTGCTCTGCACTGGGGCACCCTCACCTTGAATATTGTGTGCAGTTTTTGGCAGCACAATATAAAAAAGATATTAAGATCTTAGAGAGCATCCAAAGGAGGGCAATGAAGATGGTGAAGGGTCTGGAAGGGAAGCTGAGATCACTTGGTCTGTTCAGCCTGAAGAAGAGACCGAGGGGAGATCTCAATGCGGTCTTCAACATCCTCACGAGGCGAAGCAGAGGGGCAGGTACCAAATTCTTCACTTTTGTGACCAGTGACAGGACTGGAGGGAACGGCATGAAGCTGAGTCAGGGCAGGTTTAGATTGGATGTCAGGAAAAGGTTTCTCACCCAGAGGTTGGCTGAGCACTGGAACAGGCTCTGCAGGGAAGTCGTCACAGCACCAAGGCACATGGTGCAATTCTTGGGGCATCCTGTGCAGAGCCAAAGTTGGACTCAATGATCCTGATGGGTCCCTTCCCACTCAGCATATTTTATGATTCTGTATTTTCTTGTATTTTCAGTAGGGAACACAAAAGAGAGAAGTAAGGAAGAAATGAGAAATTTAGCTGAGTAACAATATCTATGAAAAAACCTGAGGAGGTGGTTCTTAAGTCAAAATGGGATGACTACGATGATACAGAACTTCCATATCATTGATTTCACTGCATTGCTACACTTTTATGCAACAATACTGCATAAGCATGCATAGTACTCTCTTCACTAGGTATCCCCTTTGCAATTCTGAATGATACTCCTGCACTTCACATTGTAGACTCCACAGTCTGCGACTACAAAATAACAGAAATTTTAACTTATACTGAATCTGTCCTTAACAAATCAAAAATAGTCCTGATGTCTAAACATATTCATTTTGAAGAAAAGTAAAGACAGGGTTTAAAACAGTGGGAAAACTATAGACAGCAACAATTAACATGAAAACTACTGGTTGCTGCAGGACTGCATCTGATGCTAAGATGCTAGCAAGAACAGTTACACAAATAATTTGTGTTACACACAGGCTATACAGTTCAAACAAAAGAGTCAGTAGATAAAAAAATAGCACATAGACACACTGAACACAGTGAAGGTACTGAACAATATACTTGTATGTGTATACATACATACTTTCATGGACAATTACTCATGTGCTACATAACAAAACAGTATGTCATAAATATAATATACAACTGCTTAACATTGATAGTAGTTACATAATAGTATGTTGTGGTACATGATGAAAAAAATGGCTAGTAAGCTTTAAATTCCAGGTGCTGATTTACAGATATTGCATCATGAGCTGTGCTACTCCACTGCTCACCGTAACACTGATATAGCCATTGCCTTGACTGCTTAGGTATCCATAATAAGAAGTGCGAGAGCTGTTGACCCCAAGAAGTGTGAACCTTAGGGCAGGACAGGGTTACTTAGTACAAATATTAAAAGTTAATGCAAATTATTCATCAATGACATTAAGTGAATGCTATAAATAAACTGTATTATCTGCCTTTTATTAAATCAGGATAATGAGTCTCCTGTAAAAGCACCTACAGAAATTAGGATATATGTATCTCCTGTGTTTGCATGACCCTATAAAAAAAGCCCCATCAAGTACTTTCTAACACTGATACATTTAACCTAATATAAGACAAGATATTCTCAGAAAACAGCCAACTTTTTCATTCCAAAAATAAATACTCTTTTAGAACTAAACACTAAACTTCTGACACACTATTTTGAGTGTATGGATAATATTTTAAAATATTATGCTCCTAACGTATCTAATATGGCCTTGTCTTTAACTAAATGAACACCAGATGAAAAAGTTACACAACAGCAAACAACAAAACACAGAATCCCAAAATCATCAAGGGTCAAAGAGACCTTCAAGATCATCTAGTCCAAATGTCAACTTAGCACCACTATAATCATCCCTAACCCATATCCCCAAGTGCCACACCATCCACAATTCAATATAGTACAAAGGTACCAAGATGAAGTGAAGCAATCACTAGAATAAAGTTCTGGTCTGTTTAGCAGATCCAGTGAATTTTAGAGTAACATATTTCTTGTCTAGAAATGAGGGGTTAAACTATATAATTTGGGCTGCATGCAAGTCCTATCTGATGCTTTACCTTTTTTTTTTTTTTTAATTAGTCAGATCTCTCAAGCATTTCTTTAAAAAGCCAGGAAAAATACTATCTATATTATGCATTTTATGTCCATCAACAGGGGCAGTCCTGTGGCATAATGGTTAGCACTCTGGACTCTGAATCCCAAGGGCCCAAGTTCGAGTCTCAGTGGGACTGGCCCCATGGCAGTTAAATGCCTCCCTGGCATCCGATCCCATCAGATCTTGGATGCTCAGCAGGGTCAGCCCCAGTTAGTACCGGGCACTGTAGACAGTCCCGAGGATTTCACTGTCAGTGTCTGAGCTCGCGCAGCCATAGCAAATGGACCTTAGGACTTAAACGGTGGGGCCAGTTCTGCGCACGCTGTGACTCACCTTAAAAAAAAAAAAAATCCACTGCGCAGGCTGGAAGGGGACACCCATGTGGGGAGAGCCCTTCCCCAGATCTTCGTTCATGAAGTCTGGCCATTATTATTATTATGTCCACCAATAAATTAATCATTATGTAATAGAAACTCAAGGCTTTCCCTGCTCTGGTATGAGTTGTCCACGGGCTGCAGCTACTCAGGGGTGTCTCTTCTCCAGATACCCACAGGCCCCCAGGCATATAGTTAGTCTAGTAGAAATAGATATACTAAATGCAAAGTTTACTTTTGCAATATTTAGCAACATTGGAATGCATGAGAAATGCACATCTCAAAACACAAAAAATCCAATTTAGATCTAGACATGGTTTCACAAGTAGTGTGATTTCAAAAATTATTTCAGGCTGTGTATTACTGTGCATGCGCACACACACACTACTATCTGCATGTTTCAAAATTTGGCAAAAAAGAGCAGATAAGATAATCAGTCATTTCCTTTACTCAGTTATACAGTGTAACTCTAAATGTTTCAGTCCAAAGAATGAATAATAAGCTTGTGAAATGTTTTTAAGTAAATTTCTATAATTAAATACCGTAACTGTAGAAACATTTAGGTAGTAAAAGATATTTAAGATCACAGAGTCCACCTATTAAGCAAGCTCTGTCAAGTCCACTGCTAAACCAAGTCCCTAAGTGCGTCATCTACATACCTTTTAAATATATCCAAGGACAGGGACTCAACCACTTTTGGCAGCTTGTTCCAAGGCTTGACAAGCCCTTCTGTAAAAAAATTTTTCCTACTATCCAGTCTAAACCAACTCCTGGTACAACTTCAGGATGCTTCCTCTTAATCCTATTGCTTGTTACTCAGGAGGAGAAACCTACCACCAACCTTCTTTCAGGTAGTTGTAGAGAATGATAAGGTCTCCCGCAAGCTTCCTTTTCTCCAGGCTAAAGAACCCCAGCTCACCCAGTAGTTCCTCATGCTCCAGACCCTCCACTAGCTCCACTGCCCTTCCCTGGACATGGTCCTTCACCTCAACGTCTTTCTTGTAGTGAGGGGCCCAGAGCTGAAACACAGGATTCAAGGTGCAGCCTCACCAGTGCTGAGTACCATGGGTACAATCATTGCCCTAGTCCTGCTGGCCACAGTATCTCTGATACAAGACAGGATGCCACCAGTCTTCTTGGCCACCTGGGCACACTGCTGGCTTGTGTTCAGCCTCTGTCTATGAGCACCCCCCAGGGCCTTTTCTTTCAGGCAGCTTTCCAGGCACCCTTTGCCAAGCCTGTAGCACTGCATGGGTTGTTGCAATCCAAGTGCAGGACCCAACACTTCTTGTTGAACCTCGTATGACTAGTCTCAGCTCATTGATCCAACTTGTCCAGGTCCCTCTATAGGGCCTTCCTGCCCTCTAGCAGATCAACACTCCCACCCAACTTGGTGTCATCTGCAAACTGACTGAGGGGGCACTCGATCCCCTTGTCCAGAGAATTTATAGACATTAAACAGGGCTGGCCCTGGTGACACCACTAGTGGCTGGACATTACTCCATTCACCACCACTTTCGGCCCTGATCATCCAGCCACATTTTTACCCAACAAAGAGTCCACCTGTCCAAGCCACGAGCATCTAGTTTTTCCACAATCCTGTGGTGTCAAAGGCTTTACTAAAGCCCATGCAGACAGCATCCACAGTTTTTCCCTCATATACTAAGTGGGTAACTCTGTCACAGAAGGACATCAGATTAGTCAAGCAGGACCTACCTTTCAAAAACGTATGCTGGCTGGGTCTGATACCCCAGTTGTCCTGTACACACCTCATGATGGTACTCAACATGATCTGCTCCATGACCTTTCCTGGCACTGAGGTTACGCTGACAGGCCTGTAGTTCCCTTGATTCTTCTTCTGGCCCTTGTTGTAGATGGGCATCATACTGGCTAGCTTCCTGTCAACTGGGACCTTGCCAGTTAGCCAGGACTGTTGGAAAATGATGAAAAGTGGCTTGGTGAGCACTTCTGCCAGCTCCCTCAGTATCTTTGGGTGGATTCTGTCCAGTCCCATAGACTTATGTGTCTCTAAGCATTATAGCACGTTGCTGACTGCTTCCCTTTGGATCATTCATTCTGTTCCCTGTCATCTAGCTCAGGGGGCGAGTACCCTGAGGACAACTGGTCTTACTATTAAAGGCTGAGTCAAAGATGGCAGTATCTCAATCATTTCCTCACCTTTTTTCAATATACAATAAATGATGGAGATTGTCTTTAGCCTTCCTTTTGTTGTTAATATATTTACACAATACAATTAAGCCAAATTTTCCAGAACTCATCAGGAAGTACAGTCATCTTCTGCTAACACAGGAGTTTGTCTCATGGAAGGAGAGGATTGTGAAGGGTTTTAAGTCTATCATGAAATCCTAAAGCTGAAAAAAGGAAAATTCAGTACATACTTTAGTATTACTCTACACAGTAATATCTCAAATTCAGATAATAAAGCAGACCTATCTAAGCATATGATAACGTGCCCTTGTCTGCCTGAACAACAATAGAAGAGCATGCCAGGGCACAGTCCTCAGTGCCTAGAAAACAAATGCTATAAGCACATCGTATCTGACCTTTCACTTCATGTACTGCTTTCTCACAATATTAAAATCAAAATTAAAGATTTATTATTCATCTTAGTGAGGTTCTATGCTGTCATTCTTCTGGATTTTAAAAAGGCCATCTATAATTTTGTGTTTAAAGTTGCAGCTGACAATTCACTTTGAAGCATAAAAATGAAGACTTTCCCTTATTGTATTGCAGGCAGATTTCTGGAGGAGTCAGTTCAAGACCAACAAAAGCCATCCAAACCAAAAATCATCAAAAATCTCTCCAATTTTCCCACAATGCATGTCTCCAACAAGCTTATTTAACAGACAAACTGTTTCTTAGTAAGTCCCAAACAACCCTAACCTCACAGATATTGTCTCCTTGGGAAGCTAATGAGCCATGGCACAGAACAACTTCCTTCTTTGGTTCAGGGACAGTTACAGTTAAGTTCTTCTAGTTAAGTTCCCATTCAGGTTAATAATGTTTCATTAACAAGTTTGGTTATCCTGCTCTAATTCAAATCAGTTTAGAGAGAGGAGGGGGAATAATACTTATAAATAGGCTGATTTATATAATTAGATAGACCTTTAAATAAATCCAGCTTCAAACCTTATTTCCTGCTCTACAGCAAAGCTGGAAGCAAACCTCTATTTCTAGCAGATCATTTTAGCTCCCTTTCAGGTTCTTAAATCTGATAAAAGGAACTGAAGAATTAAAAGAAGCACTAGGCATGCTGGAAGTGTAGTGCTGTACGTAGAAAAGGATCAGCATGCTAACAGGAAAGCACACAGAACCACCTCCCATCTACACACAGCTGTATGACAAAAGGCGTATTGGTAGTAAGGTCAGATCACCAGTGTCAGCAGGACTGGAAGAGAACAATACATTAACACCACCACCACAGGAGAAGAGGTACCAAAGATATTTCTTCTGTCTTCCTTCTCACCTCTCCCTCATGAGAGGAGTTTAATTAGAGGTTTAATTAAAGCCTGAGGCCAGAATAAGGGTTTTCATACTGAAAAAGTTCACAAAAACTGCCATACTAGGTCAGAAAAAAAAATCTATCTAGAAAAATACCTGTTTACTAACTAGACATCAAAAGACAGCATGGAAAAAATATGAGCATAAGGTAAGCATATACATCACTTGGCCTAATTTCCTCTTCAGTACCTCCAGTACTGTCTTCAAATTTCTTGAGTCAGTGGGTATATACTTTTATGTGATGGCTTCTGCTGCAAAAGCCCATAGCAAGTTGTGTCAGAACTTAACTACACATTATGTTGAAAAGCATATTGAATTTTAAATGTTCTCTACTTGTTAGATTAATATAACTCCTAGTTAGAGGCAACAGCAAATCTGTTCAACCCAGCTCTGTAATGTTACTTCAGCAGAGCTGTACTCTCCCTACTGGCATGCTGTTCTGATCTTTTCCTTTCAATTGCATTTGTAATGATTCCTTAACTTCCCTTTCTGTGACTGAGGATTGAGTTAACATTTTCATTAATCTATCTCAATTACAAGGTTTCATTCTCTGAGTAGTAATGGTCAGCTGAAGGACCTTAGATCTGTATGTGGAATTAGGATTATTCCCTCTCCATATACATACTTATTTACATTGAACTGAACTGTCATTTTATCAGTTGGATTTTTTTTACTTAGCCTGATTTACCCTGTAGTGTCTGCAAACTTTGACACCTCATTACTCGTTCCTCTTTTAAATCATTTATGAATATATTAAGAACACAGGCCTCAGTTCAGACCCTTATGGGATTCCATTGGTGACCTCCCTTCAGTATGAAATCGGGGCATTTATTTTTGCTCTTTTCATTGTACATTTTAAACAGGTTTCACACATGTAAGAATTTCTCACTATATCATGGTAGCTTAGATTCTTTTAAGAAACTCTAAAAATCTAGCCAAATACTTTGGATCATATCAAGTGTTCATGTACACAGTTTACTTCAGAAAATACTGCTCCTTAAAACTTGTTGAAACTTTTCCAGTGTTAACCCATATACTCTCTAATTCTATTCTGAGTTATGGGTCCTAGCTGCTTACCCGTATATTTATCAGATGTACTGACCTGCACCTCCCCTGATCTCTTCAGAACTATTTTCAGTATTATATACTCTAATTGCCTTTCTTCATACTTAAACTCCTTAGAAATGCTGGAGTTGGGCTTTTTAGTTGCTGCTAATGACATGACACATACAGTTCCTGGTAGGGTCAACAGACTGGGATCAAGCAAGCAGCTCAACAAGCCAAATACTGAAGAAAGAATGGTCTCATGCTGGTGAACACACAGCTGACTCACAAGAGCAAGAACTGCTGCTCTGCAAATCCCAGCAGCCTCACGTGATCCAGCAGCCAGTGGATCCTCAAGAACACATACTCACCTTTAATGGAATCATCCTGAAATTGGAGTAACAGTGCAACTCTCCAATTTGGGAGCAACAAAGACCTCAAGACAGTAGTTAAGGGTCAAGGAATTTCTTTATTTGTTTATTTTCAAGACAATGGTTCAAATAAGGGATTCTGCTCTGATTTAGTCACCCGCCCTGAGACAAAAAGCACACACTTCACACCTGCCACACTGCTGAGGGACTGCTGGAAAGTATATACACACAAGTGCCAAGCACTCCTCCAAAAGAGAGAAAGGTGGTGCAAGAAATAGCTCCCTCAAAAGTCAGACAACAGCTACAGAATCAGATATGAAATCAGGTTCACAATGTTATGTTTGCACACTTGCCTCCCAACAATTAAATTCCTTTTATACTGAAACATGTTATAGGACATGCCCTACTTTACTTAGCAAAATACAGGAACAGACACCAATCTCACCAAATGAAACTACACATTCCCTTGATAAAAATTAAATGAAGCATATTAGGTTAATATGCAGGTCAATGTGGGTCCAAAAAAAAAAAGCCTTTAACATTCCCTCTTTATCTCTGCTCCCTAAGATACTCATTAAGTAATAGATGTTGCACTCATTTATCAACAAGTGGAAACAACAGACGGTGATGATTTTATCTGTCAGCAGTTACTGTACAGGAGGACATTACAGGTGCTGACTGGAGTACTTCCAATCTGATTTTGTGACATCATACTGCAAAGAGCAGACTGCAGAGAAACACAAACACCAGACTGTTGTTGAAGAATTACCAAGTCCTAGTATCACATTAGCTGCGGTCTGTATTAGGTTCAAAAAGCTTTTCAAAATCTTTATTTAATCTGCCTCTGACTCAAAACAGCCAGCATTAAAACTCTTTAGAACAAGAACTAGAATTTCTCATCCCAGGAGCAGTATTTTTTTTAACTATTATTTGAAAATACGTATTCTAACACTAAGGTGAAGAAAAAGGGATCAAAATAGAATCTGATACTTCTCTGGACTTTGAATATCAATCTCCTTGGACAGCAACCTTCAGATTATGTAGAAGGAAACAAACCTTTTGTCTATAAGCACCTTTTCACAGCCACTGTATTGAGTGCTAGAATACAGCTGGCATGTTATATATAACTTTCAATATAAACTTTGATACAACCTGATGAACTATAAATTGCAACACTCATAAACCTATAAATCATATGCTTTCCTAGCAGAAATTCTTTTAAGTAATTACTTTTCACTTCTGGTCAAATAAGGTGATGCTTATTTCTTAAATGCCAATATAGGGTGACCTTGGGCAAATCATATCACCCAAAATACATAAAACTATCACCCAAAGTACATAAAACTCAAGGCTCAACGAGACTTTTCAACTGCAGCTTTATGCAGACATGTCTGATTCTTTCAGCCTCATACCACTGCAGTAGGAATATTAACACATACGTTCTTTCTCTGGATGATGAATATGTGTAAATAATCCTCACAGCCTCCAATTATAGGTTAATCTCATTTCTAATAGAAAATCTTTAATAATCTTATCAGTAAATTACAATCCTTCTTTAAACACCTTACTCCCAAGCAAACGTAATTTCACATTCAATTTACAGTCATCCATGTACAGCGAAGAATTAAAATTTTTTTGTGGCTACTTTATCTTTACAATATAACTTCACAAATTAAGCCATCCTTAGCATAATAAGTGACACATATTAAGATTCCAAACATTATGACTATTTTTTGTGGTGTTTCTAAATTATTTAAGCAGTCCTGGGTGCATTCTAGTGGTATCACAAACAAAATTACAAGCTTCCTCCTCCTGGAAAAATAAATATTTTAACTTTCAAAGTGCTCAACACTGTATTTAAGCAATTGATTCATTCAGTCCAACTGCCTGTTCATCAGTGGTCAGATCTAGCTCTTCCTCATCTTAGTGACTTTTAAATTTACTATTTAAAGTAAATGTACTAAGATACAGCAGTATAGGGGTTTTTTTGCTTTTTTTTAAGTTGAAAAAAGTTTATTCAGCTATCACTATGTAAATAAAGCCCTGGAGTCCAACCGGCTGCAGTGGCAGAGGGTGCTGTACTACAATGATATATGGTCAAAGAAAGACACAAACTGATGGACAAAATAGGACATAACAGTGACACTGTAACAGAAATACAGTGTGATCATGCAGCATTACGAGCTCTCAATGCTCCACTGCTGCAACCATGGTTGGATTTTGATCCTGGCTGATTGTTACTTAAGAACAACCAAGGGCAATGCTTCCACCTTTGCACACAGAAGGAAAGTATATACCCAGCAGGTAGCACATAACCTTTTTCTTTCCCTGCATCAAAGTATCACAGAAACAGCAAGACAAAGCAATTCAAACTCTGAAGGTAATGCAAGCTTACTACAACCCTAGAAGCTACAATAAATAAGACAGCCTTCTTCACTTCTAAACTCTGTGTGAGGAGATGCTGATATAGTTCATGAACAAGTTTCAGAAGTTAATGCTACAAGCTTCTTTATTCTGTATGTGTGGGAATGTACAAAAACACCTGAAGAACTAACATATTCGATTCATCATTCTTTACAGTGGTTCTTTGACTCCAATCAAACGTAGCACTATCCCCTCATAACAGCCTTGAGAAACATTTCTGAAATGGTCCAAAAGACATGGACAAGTAGTAGGACATTTAAAATAAAATACCAGGTCAACAACTCCAATTTCTTAATTGCCAACTAACTGAGCCTGTATTAATTACATGGGACTGCAGTTCACATAGCTTTCAGCATTTATGTTGAGCATACCTTCCTAAAATTCCTGCCACAAAAGATAAGCTTTTACACTATAATTTGAAGGGGAAACATTGTTAGAGTTTCCACACGCTTACTTTTAGGGAATCAAACCCCTGGACAACAAGGCTTACTTGTAAAAAAATATTGGATTAGAATAATTAAAGGCAAGATGGTGACCCTTAGGATTTTTATCATTATTTTAATTATGAGTGAGGTTTTCAAAGGTATACAATTTCACTATGTAAACCAAGTGTGTGTCACTAAAATTACTTCTGCACAACAGCCATTCCAAACCCTATTTTATTCTCGAGGGATATGCAGAGATAAACTCCAGCTAATTCCAAAAAAATGGCCATTGTTTTCAGGTGTTGAATCAGGAAAGCTTATTAAAAAAATAAGAAGATAATAATTCAAAAGCATAAGCATTGGTTTTCAAAATTATGCAAATCAGTCAAAGCACACTATACATACAATTTGTATATAATTAACACTTCAACCTTCAGAGAAAGTGGATGTTAAAGCAAACTATGGAATCTGCAACCACGTTAGAACCACACTTCCAAATGGTGAGATACAGTGAAGAACATAAATCAGTATAGCTTTCTGAGGACCCCTCTAGGCTTTATTTTGTCCTATGAAATCTAGTTACCTTAAATCACAGGCTACAGGACAAGTAAAGCAATTTTTAAATAATATATTTAGTTATGCAATGATCCACACAAAACTGTAATCTGTATGTTGCAGAATAATATATTTAATTTCCACTATGTTAAATAACTTCCAACTATATTGCTTACAAATATATTATACTTCACAAGATACATTTTAAGCTATTTTTACAAGATGCAAACACCAAGTAGAAGACTTAACACACATCAGCTTTCAAATCTATCAAAAGATAGTTTTCAAGCTGTCTACTTCTGTTTAAATGCTGTATTTCCTTGATGTGGATTTTTGCTTTTTATCATGATATTATGGCAGTGGGTCTTGATGTGTGCACAGTGGAGCCAAACAGGCAAACGTTCTCAGATGGGTTGCAATGGGTAGCCCATACAGGGCTTCATGAAAAAGGAAAAGGTGACTCCAGAACTGTGCTGAGCATTTGACACAGTGGATGAAAATATGTAAACCAGAACCTGATTAGCAGTGGAGCAAACCCAAGAGCTTACTTGGTTTCTATTGAACCTATGCAACTATGGCAGAACTCAAAACATGATTCCAGTTTAAGTGGTCCACTGATATAAGGAAAGGAAATGAAAGTAGCCAGGAAAAGGCCTTTGACAATTAAAACAATTCTACCCAGATTCCTCTGTCATTTATCAGAATCAGATGCATAAAATGAAACTGTAAATTGAGGATATTAAAATACAATGTCAAGACCAGATTCTCAGACCAAATAAACTGTCACAGATACTACTTTCTTCAGTCAGAATGAAAGTAGTATTTAACTGTTCCTTCTCCATTTATCTGCATTCCTCCTCTTTCCTCCTCCCACTCCTCAAATCTTAAGGTTATCCTTATTTTTATTCTTTGTTATTCTTGTGGTTTACACCATTTCTTGCATATCTTCTATGTTTCCAAGCATATTAATCTTTCCTTTTGATGAAATGATGCCTCTTGAATCTCCTGTATTCCAAATCCTTTCTTTGCACTGTCACTCAAATGTCACCTTATTTCTCTTTGCTCTCTTTTGTCCCCTCTTCTACCCATTTCTACCAAACTAGCTATATTTTCTTACCCATCAGTTGCTCATTCATTAATTCATACTTCACACAACCCCTTTTTTCCCAAACTTTCAATATAAATGTTATTAGCATATATTCATGAAGAGATAGGAACATCAGGGTCTTTTAAATATTCATCACAGTAGAAGAACTTGGCACATTATTCCTTACAATGCTTAAATTTGTCCAAGGTGAATCTCAGCCTACTGATACCATAAAGCACTTTCAATGGGCAACATCCAACAAGCACACACCTTATACTGCCAATAGAGTTTTTATGTCAGAAAATTAATTCAACTCAGAACCATATTACTCATGGCATTCTCATTTAATCACAGAGACTGAAGCTTCAGGTCAGACAACTGTTTCAGCAGCCAGCTGGAGATGAAGGCCTCAACATCTAACTTTTGTAAAGCAATTCTGAGTGAAACTCACATACATCTGTTCAAAAAAATTTGAACGCAAAAACCCCTCACTGATTTCAATAACTACATATAAATTAATACGCTAGAAAAATCTGGGGTATGTAAGCTTTCTTTTAGACCAAATCAATCTATAAACAACAAGACATCCCATGTGACTTCAGGTAAAGAAACAAACTATTCTCTACCTTGTAAAAGACGATTTTGGTTATGCTGAAGCAGGTCCATGAAGAAACAGTTATCCTTCAAGAGATGCCAGTAAGAAAATGCTATTTGATAGCATCTTTGCAAAAACATTTCTGCATCAGGAATTAAAATTTAGGTATTAAAAGGCAAGTTCCATGTCAAAGCAAGCAGACACAGAAATGCTACAACACAAGATAAGAATTATGGTTTTAAAGAAGACAAAGAGATAATGTCTTATCCTATTTAATGAAAAATAGAATATTTTGTCTGAACTACTTGCAAATAAGAACACAAAAGCTGTGCTCCAAAAAAAACCAGGTTATAAGTGACATACAGATTTTAAAAAAAAATAAAATATATATGTATAAAAATCTTAAGATGTGCAGCCAGTGGTTGAGAGGTATTTGTGTATCTAATTGATACTACAGGTATGTTTATTTTAAAACAGTGATCTCATCAATTTTTCAACTTTCCAATCAATATGTTAAAAACCAGTAAACTATAAGCATATAGCTCTTAGACATCTTTAAATTTCATAAAACAAGTAATGTTATTTTTGAAACTTGTTAAAATGTTGTTTCATATGCTTGAAAGAAACTCAAATGTCAATCAAATTCAGTTTGACACAACTCAGTTGTCTAGTGGAGAAATTTGTATTTCTGGTATGCATTTTGAAAAATATTCATTGTATCAATGATAAAACCCCATAGCTTAGCCAGAATGCAAGATAACTTTTTGATTATCGCGCAGAGGTCAATGGAGTTCATTAAAAGTAGATACTCCTGGACTGTCATGTTAAAGCTTGGCTAAAACTGAGTACTCAATTTCATTAAATCACTATATTGCAGGAAGCAGCAAAGCAAAAGCCATATTAGCAGTCAGCTCTAACAGTCATATTCATTCTAACTTATATGAGAAAAACTCTAAAACAGAGCAAGAAATAGAAAAGGTAGTAGGCACAGAGCACTGAGTGTGTGGACAGGTTCTCCTATATGTAGAGGCTGACTGCTTCCAGCAAACAGTAATATTGCCCTCCAGTGTTCAACACTTTCTTTTAGGAATCACTCCAATTAATACCTCCATCAGTCTCCTTAGACATGCTCAATTATAACATCACTGAAGCAGAGAACAAAATACAAGCCTCAGGCTAGCATTCAGTGCAGAACACACAAACAATTAAAGACAAGGATTTAAAACTTTTTGTTCAAAAACAAGGTGTTTTTTCCATGAAACTGCCATAAGAATACATTGCATGTTCTGCCTCTTTTTGATTTTCGGTACTCAAAAGCTATTTTATAAAGCTTCACAAATTACAGCTTTGACAACACTTCAGGTACAAATCCATTACTCATTCTCAAAAGTCATTACTCAGATTCACACATAGCAAATGGCAGTTTTCTGATAGATGCAAGAACCCATTATTATATTTTTGTTAAAAGTGTTAGGATTTCTAAGACTAATATAATAAATGAAACAGAGTTCCAATTGATACAGTCTTCAATCTGTAAGGAAGGATATCATTGTTAGTAACTGGGATTGAAACCTTTTGAAAATAAATGGACAAGATTGCTCTTTGCCAAAGCATAATGAAACTGGCAATAAAAGCTTTATTATTTAAGCTACCCTAAGAAAGAAAAAAACAAAAAAGAAAGAAAAAAGGGAAAACAAAACAAAACCCCACAAAAAAAAAGAAAACAAACAAAAAAACACAAAAAAACCAACAACAAAAATGACTGCATTTGGGTTGGAAAATAACCAATTTTAACTCGGCAACTGTCCTGTAGCAAGGAAGAGTACCCATGAGACAGAGGCACAATGCAAAAATATGCACAGTGCCTAAAGAGGCAAAATAATGAATTTGACATTTCAGTAATTTTATTCTAAACATGGTCTGAAATCATATATATTCATAGCTTTTCTAACAGCAACTTAAAGATACATTTTGTATCAAGTATAACAAAATTGCTCAGCAAAAACATTTACACGTACCAGTAAAATAACCAATATAATAATTTGCATAGCCAATCAAAAATAGACTACAATAGAAAAGTTATGTATGAAAAAAATCCAAACTGTTGTAAAGCTCCAAGAAGAAAATAAGAAAGCCCAAATCCCAGATTTGATCTGTGTCAGTATCACCAACAATACTCCAAGAAAAGAGATTATATTGACTATGTAACAACAGATCTCAAATTAACTTAAAATTAATCACTAGATGATTAGAAAAACATGCGCATCACCAAATTTGAGAGATCTAATTTGGTTCCTAAATAAATGGTAACCTCTTGAGACAAGGGAAACAGAAAAATAAGCTTTTCTAAGGTCAATTGAAAGAAAGATTCTAATTCAGGCATTTTCTCATCTAGGTAATAGTCCTTCTCTATTCCTTCCCTTCCCTGAATGGCTATAAAGTCTATTAATAATGATAGCCTCAGACTTGGTACCTATTACACACTGTAATCATCACTAACTCTCCAACTTCATGTTATCCTGCCCTGCCGACACATTCACAGTCACTAGAGTGTCAGTAAAAGACCCGTCAGAAAATCCATGACGTGGTGCTTGATATGCTTCCAACTACACAATCTCACAATGTGTGATAATAGCTCTATGACTCAACTCCAGGAAAAGAGGAGCTACTCCACAGTATTTTTAATACTCATTCCACAGCACTTCAGCAGGGTGCTTTTGTCACAGGACAACAGATACCACCTTCTCCTTCACAGGATGGTAGTTTTGTTTTTCACTTTGCTTTGTTTAGGTTTTGCTGGAATATAGAAAACCATGGTACTTTCCCATTCTGTCACATGTTAAGTGCAATCTAAACACACTTTCATAGGTGTAAGCATTGTGAGCATTGATCAGCTAATACCTATGCTAACACACTGCTTACAAGCAGGGTTAGTCTAAAAGTGTGAAAAAACAGTGAATTTTGAATGTGATTCATAAAAACAGGTTAGGCTATTACAAATAATTAAATCAAAAAGATTGAAAAAAGTGCCCAAAATTAGGAGAAGCTAAACCAGAGGAGTTATACAATCATTTTACCAGATCTACATGCAAAATGGCCACAGTTTGTCTACAGTCAAGACTGAACCATTAAAACCTGACAATCTGACATACCTAGGCAACAAAACCATATCCCCTTTTCATCAGAGTAATTTATTTAGGAATTTAAAAAAAAATCAGCAAATTAAGGGGCTGCTAATGAGAAATACTAAAGATTTAACAAGAGCCAAACAATCTTCTTTTGAATTCTCCTGCCAGAAATCAAGGAAATAATGGAAAAATAGCAGCACCTTGAGACCCTGTTTAAAAAGACCAGGAACAACACACTGGTACCTTTCTACTCTTAAGTGTCGTTACAACAGAATTGTAGAGAAGAACAATCTGACATTTAAAGTATTTTAACATTTTAAGAATAACAAAATAAGCCTATTGTGAAGCATTAATTAAATATACAGGTCCTCATGCCCTGTATAAGGAAAGAGAGGAGTTTTGTCCTACTTTCTAATAATGATAGCTATATAAACATCAGGAAAAAAATTCCACTTAAATGAAAACTTCTGACAAATAACCAAAGGTCAGTATCATCTGTGGTTGGGCATTGGAACAGGCTCCCCAGGGAAGCGGTCACAGCACCAAGCCTGCCAGAGTTCAAGAAGCATTTGGATGATACCCTCAAGCACATGGTGTGACTCTTGGAGATGGTCCTCTGTAGGGCTAAGGGTTGGACTCAATGATCCTTGGGGTCCCTTCCAACTCAGCATATTCTGTGATTCTGGGATAAACCATGACATGGTAACAAAGTTAAAGTATCTAAATCCAGTCAAAACAATCAAGGTAGTACCACTGCTAGATGCTGGGGATATCACTGTAGCAACAATCTCAGCTACCTATAAGCAGCCAATGTAATCCCCATCGGGCTTGTGCCAGTCTTCCAATTTAATTTTAGCAATGCCTTTGCAAATTCCCTCAGTATTCTCTTTCCACTGAAAAAGAAACGTGGTCATAAAACTCAGTTCTAGTAAGACAGTCTCATCCTTACACCATTACTGCAATTACTTGTGACAAAAGATCTAACCAGTGCCAGCAGGGATGCAAGGTGCAGTAAGACAAAAGCAGAAAGTAAACCAAACAGATAAGGATTTGTTCCATGTATCACATACTTAAGCAGGAGGTGGGGGGGGGAGAACCACAACACATGTGACCAAACAGTATGTTTTCAAAACTAGGAGATTTAAAACTAAGGGATTATGACTTCAATCTGTTCCAGCAAGCTCATGAATAAGAAACCCAAAAACCAGTTAAGATTGAAAGGTATAATTGTAGAAAACACCCTTCACACCAGGTAAGAAATGCTGGTTGTAAAATATTTTTCAGTTCATCACTTCTGAAGAAATAAATAAATTGTGACTCTTCAGCTTGAAGGCATCTGAAGAAAAAAAAATGAGACCCATAAAATAATGGGTGGTATAGTCAAAAATCAACAGCTCTTGAAACATAAGAGCCAAGACATATCACTTTTAAGTGGAAGAAGGTAGATTTAAAAATAAATGCTACACAAGCACTTTTATAATTCCTTCCCAGAGGAATACATGCTAAATCACATTTTATATATGTTCTAATGCAGCAAAGAATTTCATTGAATGGAGGAAGAAGAAATGCATAAACCAATGCTCAATACAAAGGTGACACCCAAAAAGTCTCAGAGCCATGTTTTGCTAATGACTAGAGCAGCAACAGTAAAAGGCTTCATTACAAGCTCTCCCTGTTCTTTAACTCTTCTCTATGCACCCACTCTTGAAAAACAGTATAGTGTGCTAGGTGGATCTTTGGTTCAATTTGACATAAACACTGACTTCTAAGCCAACATATTTTAAGAAAAATTTAAAAAAAAAAAAATCAAGATTCTCCTATGGAAGGAGATGCTCACAGTCTCAAAACAACAAAACAAAATCTCAAGTGAAGAGACACAGTGAAAAACTCTGTTGAGGAACTAATAATTGTACTGACAGACATGGGCTACTTACTTTCCCAGACACACACAAATTTCATTCAGTAAAGGCAGCACCAATTTCCTACCATTTATTTCCTGGTAGTGGACTCTAGTGCATGGGTTTAAATGCAAAGCATGAGCACAAACACACATGAAAGAACCTTACTTCAGACAGGCGTCTCAGTTAGAACTTATTGAGAAAGACTGCAGAAAAGGCCATGCACATGAAGTTAGTTGTGTGTTATGAGGCAACAGGCAGAAACTGAAACACACAAAGTTCCACCAGAACAAGAGGAAGAACTTTACTGTGAGGATGGCAGAGCACTGGAATAGGCTGCCCAGAGGTTGTGGAGTCTCCTTCCCTGGAGACATTCAAAAGCTATCTGGACGCAGTCCTAAGTAACATGCTCTAGGGGACGCTACCAGATCCAGGGGGCTGGATGAGATGACCTCCAGTGGTGCCTTCCAACACTAGCCATTCTGTGATATAAAATGATGTGCTGGGTCTGGCTGAGAGGAAGTTAATTTTCCGCATAGCAGCCCTCTCAGCACTGTGTTTTGTATTTGTAGCTACAAAGGTGCTAACATGTCAGTGTTTTAGCTACTGCTGAGCAGTGCTGGCACAGCATCAAGTCTCTCTCTCTCCAATATTTTCCTTCCTTACCACCCCAAAAGCCAGTGGGCTGGGGGTAGGCAAGATCTTGGGAGAGGATACAGCTGGAACAGCTGACCTAAACTGTCCAAAGAGATATTCCATACTATATGACAACTGCTCAGCAATAAAGCAAAGATAAAAGAGAAGGGGGAGCATTCATTATTATAATGTTTGTCTTCCAGAAGAACCGCTATGAGTTCTGAAACACTGCTTCCCAGGAAGTGGTCGGACATCGCCTGCTGATGGGAAGCAGAGAATAGGTTTTCTATTTTCCTTTGCTTCCACACACAGTCTTTGTTTTATTAAACTGCATTTATCTTCTTATCACAATGTGAACCTGGAGTGCACAAATTATATTTCAGACGACTAAAATGAAAGATGCATTCCAGGAGTAGATATACAAAATCAACTCGAGGAACTCCAGATCTTTAACAATAAAGTGTGCTTCAGTTGCTAACAAACAGGACCAGACAATAATTAGCTTTGAGCAACTTCTAAAATCTGTATCACATAGACATTGGTCCTCCACTTCCCTTGTGGTGCTCTTCAGAATCCCTGGTACTAGCACTGATGGCTAATGTGGGATCTTTTCTCTTTCTGATAGAGATTATCTGAAAAACAAGACAGCTATGTTCCAAAGAAGCAATCAAGGTCTACCCATAACTAAGTATCAACAAAGATTTGTAGGATTCTGACATATCTAGTGTTCTTTCACTAACACTATCACATCACTGAGTTACTAACAGCTCATCTGCATTACACAAAGGACTAAATTAATCTGTAAAATTGAAAATAAAAATTAAATTAAAAAATCAAAATTAATTCAGTAAAATATCTTGGATCTCATCATGCTAGAGCTTTCACAGAAGGAAATATGAATTTCCCAATGTGATCAATATGCTAACATATACAATTTTTTGTAATTCTTATTTATTTATTTTTAAATCTGTAAGACATGAGTAGAGCTTGTTCCAAGTGAAATAGCAATCCTTCGGCAGTATCTTGTGATTTCACAAGTGATTTCACTGGAAGTATCTTTCAGAATGTATGCAGAAAGTTATTGCAAAACTGCTCTGCCAAAAAAGCAGTATTTTTTGACTACACACAGCTTGATAGAAATGAGAAAAAAATCTCCAGGTAGCAATCTTCTGATGTCCAGTAAGAAAAATTCTACAAGTTTTAATGGTCTCTATTTCATGGCTTTGTATAAAGTCTTGACACAACAGAATACTACTTTGATATCTTCTAGACAAATATGGCTGCATCTTTAAAAATTCATGGTAATTTAAACACCTTTGTTTGTCATGGCAAGAAGGTAGTTTGCCTGGATCCAAAATATAGATGACTACTTCTGACAGGCAGTGAACAAAATAGAAATAAATTAAGCTAATCTGAGGACAAATTCAGTCATGACCCTCATTGCGAATAAGTGATCTGATCTTCCATGCTTACTGGAAAAAAAGCCATCATAACAGTAATCTGTCACTAAATCTAGGAATACTTCCAATGGAGACAGCAATTTTCTGAAGGTGAAACAACAAATGGATTGCCAACAACCCACTGACCAACAAGTGCAGATCCCACAGAGGTACAAGTTACCTGAGAAATGCAAGCAACTTACTACCCCTATATATAGAAGGAGTGTGGTGAAAGAACAAAGAGCAGAGCAAGGAAGAGCTGATGCTGGACAGCTTCACGACAGCCCACCTTAATGCAGTTCACAGCCTGCGAAGCATCTTAATCTGATAAAAACCATCAACCCAGCACAACTCCTGTTTGAATCTGGTTCACTTAGTAGAATCCATGGCAACCCTTACATGTTCTTATACAAGTATACCTAGCATACAAACTCCATTTCACAAGGAATATGAAGTTCAGCTAAGAGATACTTCCATCAGCTTCTGACTAAGCAGGTATTTCAGGAACACAACAGATTTGCAGATCCTAGCTAATAGGCTTAACTGACTAAAACGATAACACTTAAGCTTCCCCACACAGTCTTACACAGGGTCACAAGCACTTCATTTCACTTCTCTCCTCCGTTCTCCCTGCTTTAACTACATCTGAATCTCAGTCACCAAGGAATTTGGAAAAATACAAGAGAGATCACAGGCTAAGGACCTTGAGTAGACTGACTGCATGCTCCACTTGAGCCCCCAATGAAAAACTGATGCCACAGAAACACATCCTCAAGCAGGACATGAAGGACAGACTGCAGCTTCTATTTATATCATCTAAGCAAATGAAATGCCCATTTCTGATCTGCCAGAGGGTGCTCATATAATAGAATGATTTGGATTGGAAGATGCCTACCTTTAAAGGTGATCAAGTTCAACCTCCACATGCTATGGGCAGGGACATCTTCCACTAGACCAGGTTGCTCAAAGCCCCAGGCAAGCTGGCCTGGAACACTTCAGTGATGGTGCATCCCCAACTTCTCTGGACAACCTGTGCCAGTGCCTCACTAGCATTACAGTAAAGATTTTATGCCTAGTGACTAATTAAAGCCATTGCCCCTTGTCCTACCAGAACATACCCTTGTAAAAAGTCCTCCTCCAGCTCTCTTTTAAGTCCCTGTTAAATTCAGCAAGTCCGCAGTAAGATCTCCCTGGAGCCTTCTCTTCTCCAGAACGCACAATCCCAGTTCTCTCTCACCTGCCCTCATAGGAGAGGTGCCCTGATCATCTTTGTTGCCTCTTTTGGACTTGCTCCAACAGATTCACAGCTTTCTTATGCTGAAGATGGCAGCACTGCAGGAGGGAATCTCAAAAGAGTGGAGTAGAGGGGGAGAATCACCTCCCTTGACCTGCTGGCCATGCTCCTTTTAACGTAGCCCAGGATATGGCTGGTCTTCTGAACTGCAAGTGCACACCGCCAGGTCTTACCAAACTTCTTGTCCACCAATACCCTCAAATCCTTCCCTCCTTCACAGGTCTATCACAAAGCAATATGGAAAGAAAACTTTCACAGACCATAACCAGAGCTGAGACTTTCTGATACCTTAGTCATAAACTGTACAAACATCTGGCTTTAAATTACAGTTCAAAAAAGTTATTTAAAAAGAAATTTAAAAATTAATTAGAGTCAAATGAAATTGCTTCATTACGTGTTTGGGTTTGGCTTTTTGGGTATGTTTTGGGCTTTTTTTACAGTTTGTGGTTATTACTTTCATAAGAGTATGTATTTTAAAGAAATTAAAACAAAAAACAAAGAACAAAATCACCTCACAATCCTGAAACTGATTTTTCATTGTTCTTTATGAAAAGTTTAGTAAACTACATCAAAGATTTTTATGAAAGACTATTTTGTTGAAATACTCCATCCAGAAGAAATATTTAATACTTCTAATACTGTGAACATTACTTGAAAACTGTGGGTTTTATTTTAAGGAATGCAGAATTAGAAATATATGCATATTTTTCATTTGACATTCATTTTAAAAAAATCCAAACAAACAGTTATCCTGAACTTCTGTAAGAATAGACACAGCTTTGATGCTCATGAAATTTTAAGGACAGGAAAATGTAATGTTTACTCAGGATAAAAGACTATGATAGCCTTCCTTTTATTCAATAAGCAATGATACTCACTTTGAAGAATGACTTAAAATTAGAATTTTGGAAAAAAATTAAAATCATTACTACCAATAAGCTGCAACAGTGAAGCTATGGAACCGAACAGGCCTACAAAGAAAAAAATAGAAGAAAATAATAATCCAGACTGAAAGCTTGCATCATATACTTAGTTTCTGTTTCCTTTCCTAATAATATCTACCCCATACTCCACAAATAGTCATTTAAATGCATCTTCAATACTTGTTTTCCACAACAATTCAATTTTTACTTAATTTGAAAATAAAGCCATAACCCACTGACATACTTATGACAAGGATTACACTGAATTTTACTACTGCAGATCAAAAGAAGACTTTAAAAATGTAATCATATTTAAATAGTGAATATGGTAAAGTATTAAAAAAGTGAGTATTTAAATAGATTAGTTCAAATTTCCATTCTGAAGAAAGTAAAGTCCAACTAATTGAACGATAAAAAAATCACTGGCCAGTAAATGTCTGAAACAACTAACAGTGCCTCACTAAAGAGATTATGTCCCTTTTTTTATCCAGTTTTATCATCTTACTTAGAGCAGATATGTAGCTTCTTTAGTTACTTTTTTACTGTAAACAGCTCTGTAGAGCCCCTTCATCTCAGAGAAGTAAACTTTCTTCATCTGTAAATAACACACTAATGCAACCACCCAGGAAGAGCAAGTTGTTGAGAACCAGAGGTCCAATAACACCGCATTTTTAAACATGTAACCTTCAACATTTTTAAAAGTAAAATCAATTTTTTTTAAGTATATGAACAAAACACAAAACAAAATCACAGTATTTGAAAGGGAGCAAATTTATAGATCTGTATGTGTTCCATCATGTCTTCCCTCAAAGCCTACACTTGAATACATGCTTTCTCAGTTTTGACTACCACTAAGAAGAGGCCTTCCATTCTAAATTGTTCTGTGAGTCATGATTAAACATTCTGTAATTGATCCAAGGCTATTTTTTTTCCCTCATTTTAACCAACATTCATAGTTCATCTCTTAAGACTTCATAATCCTGTGATTCAAAGCTGGGTACTAACTTCTACATTAACATTTTTTTCATACCATAGAAGTTCCTCCATTTATAATTTAATTCACATTTATAATTTACTGATGCTTACGAGGCAATCCATTTTCTTTCATTTGTGCCATGAATTTTCAAAATAGGAAAGATGATCCAACTGAACAATGTGTGTGCAGTTCAATGGCAGTTTGCAATTAAATGTGCCAGACATCTGTGAAAGTCTTAACTGGTCCTATACAAGGTAAAAGGAATGGTTCTGCAATATATAAAGCACACACAATTAGACAACGTTAATCTCACCTACAAAAAGAAAAACAAAATCTTATGTAAGCATCCATGGTATAACTACCAAATACACTTAAAGACAATCAAATGTTTCCGGGTAGAACGCACACACACATACTCGTCTCTGGCAGTCAACCAAAACAGAAAATACTATTCAACAGTGATAAGAAGAAAGGCATTCAAACATGACTCTGATCCTTTCTTCTATGAAAAAATGAAAAACCTTCCAGCCTTCCACTTTAAAAAAGAAATCTGTAAAGTAACTGTGCCATGGAAGTATGATGCTTAACTTAAAACTACATGAATACATTTTGAATATATCCAACTTACAAAATTCCTCTTCGTTTGTTAAATTTAATTGTAAATTACCAGTCTACCACCAAAATAAATAAATTACAGTTTTCTCCTATACAAGAGAATTTTAAATAACAGTATCTGTCTGACAGACTTGAGAAAAAGAAAACATTTAATTTCCTTTAACACACACTTAATTATAATATTCCAAGCCAGGGTAAAACATCTCACCCACTATGAACTTGTCACAAGAAAAACAGTTACAGTCTTCTTTCTATTCAGCTAGGCACTTTAAAAGCACAATGTAGCTATGAGATACAAATCCTACAAGACACAAGTTCTGAGCCTTCTGTGTGAAAACTAGGCTTGCATTTCCCATACAAGGGATGCTACTTAGTAGGAAATAATCCCAAGATGTGTAAGTAAAAGCTGTAGAGCATCAAATGTAAGCACTTTCATCCACATCACATGAAGCAGAATGGGGGATTAGTGACACAAAAAATTTAATACTACTTGTTTACTGGTATCATTGTCCTCCAAGAAGTCTCTAAACAGCTTCACATGCAGGAAGAGAGACATCAGCAATCTGCATGAGAGAACAAGCTGATTCCTCTCTGTCAAGCAAGACTTGCCAGAGGTGGCGGCAGTGCAGTTGCTGAAGAGCTACATGCCACTGCCAGTTCTTTTAACTAGTCAGAATCTATTGGAGAATCAGAAATGGCAATGCAGCTAGGACAGCCACTATGCATAACTAAGCCTTATTCATCACTCAAAACTATCAATCACATTTTTTTTTAATTATACCTCACCTCTTCAAATGTCAATGCAATGAAGAAAGTCCCCATTTCAAAAGCTGAAAAATAGCTCTCTTTGGAAAATGAATAATACTGTATATTAATCAATCTCTCCATAAAATCGTAATTCTGTTTACAATTCCAAATGAAAATATTTAAGCTACAGGTTTAATGTGTCTCCTGAAGAACTGTATTTCAAAATGTCTCCACCATTTAAACAAAACCTATCTTTCTGTGGTGGGTTGACCCTGGCTGGACACCTGATACCCACTAAGCCACTCTATCACTCACCCCTCTCAGCTGGACAGGGGGAGCAAAATACAACAAAATACTCATGAGTCAAGATAAGGGCATGGAGAGATCACTCAGCAGTTACTGTCATAGAAAAAAGTAGGCTTAGCTTGGGGAAACACACTTTTTAACAATCAAATCAGAGTGAGCTAATTATAAATAAAACCAAACCTTGGAACACTGTTCCTCCACCCTTCCCTTCTTTCCAGGCTCAACTTCTCTCCCTCCTTCTCCCAAGTGATGCAGAGGGACAGGGAATAGCGGTTGTGGTTTATTCATCACACATTGTCACTCCATCCTCCTTGCTCTCCTCCCCTGCTTCAGCGTAGTGTCCCCCCATGGATAACATTCCTCTACGACCTCCTTCAACATGGTTCTCTCTCACCAAGCTGCAGTTCTTACACAAACTCTTCTAGCATGGGTCTCTTCCATGGAGTGCAGTCCTTCAGGAACAGACTGTTCCAGCATGAGCTCCTCCATGAGGTCACAAGCCCTACCAGAAAACCTTCTCCAGTACAGCCTCCTTTGGGCATCCACCTGCTCCCTGGTCCTCCAGGAGCTGCAGGTGAGTATTTGCTCAGCTGCAGACCTTCACACGCTGCAGGGGGACAGCCCGCTGCACCACAGTCTTCATCATGGGCTGCAGGGGAATCTCTGCTCTGGTGACAAGAGCACCTTCTCCCTCTTTTCACTGACCTTGGTGTGTGCAGGGATGTTCCCCTCAAATATTCTCACTCCTCTCTCCAGCTGCAATTGCTTCTCTGCAGTCACTTTTTCCTTTTTTTAAATCTGTTGTTCCACACACACTGCCACCACTGATGGTGGCCAGCAGCGGGTCTGTCTTGGAGCCAGCTGGCACTGGCTCCATCAGACATGGGGGAAGCTTCTGGCAGGTTCTCACAGAAACCACCCCTGTAGCCTGCCCACTACCAAAACCTGGCCACATAAAGCCAATACACTATCTGAGACCAGGATTATACCACTTCAATCCCCCAAAACCCACACCTTCAAAAACCAAGCATTAGCACAGACATTATCTCCACAAAGAATGATAATACAGTTTTTTATGTGACATTCTACTCCCCAAAGATCAGTTCTCTTACTTAACGTATTTTTCCTCTACAGCTTATTTTGATGCTTATACAATAAAAGACTTCAGGCAAGTCTTTGTTTTCAGTCACAGTACAAAACTATTGACCTAGAATAGTTACTCTTAACTTATAAATATATGAGAAGAAAAAAAATGTTGGAAAATAATCAAAAATACTACAAGGGAAACAGAACACAGACTGAGAAGTTGGAAGCTACTTACCATATATAGCAGTACCATAATGTATTAACAATTACTGCTAAATGCTACTTTTCTCAATAACTCTCTTGGCTGCATTAATTTTTAATAATGCCTTAGTAGCCTTTCATTATAGTGTTTTAAAGATCTCCTTTTGCTACACTAAGTATAGAGTATTTAGTTGGATTTCCATTTTCTAAATAAATAGAAATGCCAAAGAGTTTTTCTTAAATCAGGATTGCTTTTAGACCACAAATCTCCCTATCTGCCAGGAAATCTTCAGGATTTCTTAAAGGAATTTTAAATCAAAATTCACATTGGCTGTACTGTCAGCTGCAGCTGTGCCACATCCTGCTTGTCCTATGAAGTATGTGCTCTCCTCAACTGTTCATACTCTACCAACTGTATACATAAGGGAATTTTTAAACTCAAGATCTTTCAAAAACTAATGCAACAAACATACATAGCCAGTTCAGATGTACTGCTTAAGCAAAAAATCCCAACCCTCATCCCCAAAATGCTCATGTTGCTTCATCAGCTTCCTTACTATGGAAGCCCTAAAAATCTACTGTGACTCCACGAGGAGGTTATGATAGAGGAATTTAGAAGTAATAATTTAAACAAGGAGCTCCTAAGATTTCTTTGACCTCCAGAAAGGATTTAGATTCTATCTGCACTTCAAGTTTCTTCCTGCTTTTTCTGCACATCTGGATAATATCAGGTTATGGTAAGACACGTTTAGGATTGATATCCACCAGAAGAAAATACATTACATGTGTTGCTTTCTTTTCAGGGTGAAGTAAGTTTTGGCTAAAACAGAGCTCCACCGACTTGAAGTAAGCTGAAAAGCCTGTTATGTCATAACTCCTGGATGAAAAAAAGTTCAGTTACAAGTACTTGCAGCCATTCGAACTTCAGAGGACAGACTAGAACCAAAAACCAAAGTTGTGACAAATGTTCCAAGAGCTTAAATCTGGACTATAAAAGGTATTTTCTATTTACACTCTGAAACCTCTTAACTCCATTCAGTATTAAGAGAATGATTTCTTACTCAAAAAAACTGAACACAAAGCATTTTGGAACCCACATGTCAGCTTAGACTCTGGTATTAACAGATGGTGATAATTCCCTCAGACTCCTCAAAAATTAATAAAACATGATGTAACAAGTCATTTCAAGGTCTCTGTAAATCCAGGCAGACACTGCACCATTGAAAGAAGAGAACCTGTTGTACTCAGGATTTTCCACTCATGCTATTAGGGTTATTTTTTTAAACTAAAGCATCCTTTCAGAAGTATAATTTCTCAACAGTTAAACTTCACCTAAACAACTAACTTAATTTTGATAATTTTGCTACATTTCTGGTACTTTTAAGAAAAGACTCAGCAACAAAGCAAGTAGATTCAAATTTGTATTTAAATAGAATTTAATCACATTTTATTAAGGAAAAAAAATCTATTTTACTTTAGTTACTATTTAGTTAATTTGGTCTGGTTATAGAATTATCATAGAATCAGAGAATGGCTTGAGTTGGAAGGGACCTTAAAGATCACCTAGTTCCAATCCCCCTGCCATGGGGGATGATCTTCCACTACACCAGGCTGCTCAAAGCCCCATCTAACTTGGCCTTGAAAGTATAAAAAATGCTTATACTAATAATAAAGGAAATCATCATGACTGTGAGCACTGGGAATAACCTGCTTTGGGTTTTAGAAAATACCTGTAACTATCAACTTCTTCACTGAAGAACTATCCATTTTAAAGACTGGATCAGCTCCTATTTAATGAGCACTGTTTGAAATGTCAAATACTGTACTGTATCAACTGTGAAAGACTGACTACCTCTCAGTGATTAAGCCTACACATTGTTCCAGTTACAATGTGTTTATTATTGCACATTATAAGTTAGTTTGAGTAATTTTTTTTTTATGTTCATGAAACAGGAACTATAAAAAATTTGTTACACAATCATCTTTGCTTAATATATTACAGTTTCTAAGTCGCATACAGTTACAACCACATAAAGTGCTATTGAACATTTAGTCTATAAATATTAGACTACATATAAAGTCATGAATCTATTACATCTGACAAACTCAATGCAGAACTTCAACAGCTTTAGCTCTATACTGAATTTTAACATTTTTTTCCTTCTAATATCAAGCATCTACAACTTTGAAGGCTATGCTAATAGCTCTTCTAGTTTAATTTCAATTCATGCTAATTCATTGAAGAAGGCAGTATTTATGGTATATGTCAAGAACCACAAAGTTTCATCAACTCAGTATTAAGCCATCAACTTTGTAATCTTTCAGTAGAGTATCAAATGTAGTTACATTTTATATTTATGAAATCCAAGAAATAAAGTTTACCTACAACCATAGCTGTGATTTTCAGTACTGACACACACTCTTGGGTTTGTGTGTTTCACCCAAGACTATTAACAAGCAGGCACAACTGATGAAAAGCAAACACTCACTGCTGTGGCTCACCAAGGTCTGTTTTCTTCCTGGCTGCATGTGGTATAAATTGTCCTTTTCTGGGTTAGGACAACATTGACTGGATTATTTGTGGTAGATATTGCAGCTCATACTATGAGATGAGGACAAGGACTGCTATAATTGAAAGGTTTCCAAGACTCCACTTCGGACTTTTTGGAAAGGGAGCACTATTATCTGTACAAGGAAAACAAAGATCTAAATGTGTGAATGATTAAGGGATTGGAACTTCTGACATACAAAGAAAGGCTGAAGAGAGCTAGGATTGTTTAGCCTTAAGAAGAAGAGGTTTGAAGAGATCTTATTAATTTGTATGTGTATTTGTAGGGGGGTAGGGTGGGCAAGGAGCAGACACAAGGAAAGCAGACTCAGTGGTGCATATAAGCCCAGTACAGTATGACAAAGTTTCTTTTCAGAGCAACTCAATTCGCTTCAGTCTTGGGAGAGCAGATGCAACTCTAACAGAGTCTCCTTAAAGTCTGTTTCTGCATTCACGTAATCCTCTCCTAAGACAAGCATTAAAACATGCAAGGGGGGCTGCAATATTTCCATGAGGAACAGAGTGGATGATAAAGTCTTCCAAATCACCCAATAAACTGCACAAAACAAAACAAACCCCAGAAGACTTCTGCAGGTGCTTTGGAGGTGTATATGCCATAGCTGAAGACACAGAAAAGAAGTAAAGAAGATTTTTGGAACACCAGAGACTAAAGCATAGGGAAGAGGCTACACAAATGTCTTTAGGTGAAACAGAAGTAAAAGAATGAAGCAGCTCCCACCTCCTGAGCGTCTTGCTTGGAAGACCTTCGTCAATCCAATCCAGTCTTACACAATTGTTTCCTTGAGTTTCAGCTATTCAGTATATGAATATTAACAGTGAAGAAGCCATCAGTCATAGATATGATTCAAACACCATACACCTTGCCATTTACAAAAAGGGATAATATAATTCATTGGAGTAACAGAAGGAAAAGAGAGGGTGCTGTGCCATGAAAATATAATACACCATTTAGTAGGGTTCTCTAACTCCTCCTTTGCTGCAATAGGTTTGTACAGGCTCCTTTATGACTCAAAAGACTTCCAAATTCATATTTGTGTTTCTAAATATTCAAACTACTGTGTTTTCACAAAACAATTTTTTTATAAAACTGTTACAGTGGCTCTTAAAGCAGGCAATCAAAATTCAACAGAAGTTAGAAAACTTTATATAATTGAGTATTTATCATAGAATATGAAGACTTATAAAGTAAAAAAAAAAAAAAAGAGATCCCATAACACTGATTAAAATACCACATTGCTGCTACTGGAATTAGTTTAGAAGGATCTACTCAGAGAATGATTATTTCCATTTTTCTGTCTATACTGTCCCAGGATGACAAAAACCACGAGGTACCAGAAAGCATGATATAAATAACAGCTTCACTTTTAAGTGAATATCTTGCCCTATCTCACTTCCAGCTAATTCTAAAACCTAATACCTCTTCTGCATAGTTAAGACAGGCTTTCAACTGTAAACAAAAGGGCAGTGAAAGAAACATAATTTTCCAAAGACAGAAGTCAAGCATTTGTAAGCTGTTGAACAGCATAAGCAGTATTCGCATTTATCCAAGCTTTCAGTGAATTGCTGTGTTGGAACTTCAGTGATGCAACCAAATTTTAAATTAAAGCAGGGTAGTCATATTATAGGGTTGCATGAAAGTAAATAAATTGACACTTGGTGTTACTGAGATTTATACCATCAAACTACTTACTTATTTACTGAAGATTATTATTTTCCACATACATCAAAAGTAGAACAAATGCTAAACTATAAAAAGTACCAGAATGCAGTTTTAGTGGAGACTTGATCAGAAGCTGAAGTGCTTCTCTACTGGAAATAACAAATAATCTTTCTCTTAGATATTAATGTCATTAACAATCTTCTTAAATTGGAAGTTAAGAAATTACAGTTCAAATACCTGAAATACATCTTAATTCTCCAGTTGAAGTGGGTGTTTCTACCATTAAGGAAGCAATATGTGGCTCTCCACAAATAATACATTTTTAATTGTTCATTATCTTTATGCTGAATAGCATATATTGAATACTGTATAATTACTAGTACATCCAAGACAAATCCTTGCAAGACAGAAGTGGGAAGTAGATCACCAAATTTACAGCTGATGTTTCAAAACATCTGCTGCCTCTGATTCTAAAAGTAATTTCTAAATTTAGTTGACTTAAAGAAAACTTAAGGGTCCTGTCTATGCAAAAATTAACAAAACTCCACAATGGGGTATTTCTATAAAAATAAATGGCAATTAAGGATCAAATGTCACTAAAAAAATAAATGGACTTTCATCAACATGAACATAAACTACTACACTGACCCTGTGGCCACCAGGCATGTTCAATATATGAACTAATGAGGTAGATGCAGTGATAATGTTCTGTGTAAAGTACAACAAAATGCTGTAGTAATGGGGGAGCAACACAAGTTGGTCTGAAATGACAGATACACTGAGGCAGGCTAAGATACAAAATCAGAAAGGTGCAGAACCAAATAATGAACAGGTGAGGCAAAGAGGCTGATTTAAAAGAGCTTGGATAGCTTATTAACATTCTGTTAATACTGTGCACAGTATTTATCAGAACAGAAAAGACTGAGTTTTGGTACTAACCCAATCACAGGTTTCATTCTGCTTTGACTATATTTAATATGGCACAAAAGGGGAACAAACACCTCAGTAGACATTAAGAGATGATTATGCAGGTTTTGGGTTGGGTTTTTTTAAGGATATAATATAGACAGTGATTCCTATATTTGCGAAGTATGAGTGAAGACACTGAAAAGCATGAACATAAAAAACTGCACCACAGCCTCCTAGACTTCAGCCTCATCAATATAATGAGCCACGCCCCTTGACTTCCACTCCTTTGAGTACTCACAGGAGGTCAGGGGGTGGGGAGGACCGTGAGGGAATATATGGAGGGGGGAGACAAAAATTAGTGTATATCTGAGTACACAGCTAAATGCTTAGTCTTGTAAAACATATCTTAAATGGGGAATCAGGTAACAATTTTGTAAAAATAGCATCTTCATAGAGAGAGGTGCTAACCCTTTGCT
The DNA here is from genome assembly GCA_035583155.1 of Acropternis orthonyx. Taxonomy (NCBI): domain Eukaryota; kingdom Metazoa; phylum Chordata; class Aves; order Passeriformes; family Rhinocryptidae; genus Acropternis; species Acropternis orthonyx. Next base: position 50,508,705 of record JAWWEU010000001.1, on the reverse strand, counting down.
TGATACAAAGAGATAAAACACAGGTAGGGTCTCAGGAGAGAGCAGGGGGAAAGGCCAAAGATTTGAGGTGTTTTATTAATACCAGTCTCAGAACTTTATTACTTCAGTGTGATAAAATAATAAAAATGCCTCTAGGTATTCACCTCCCTTACAATCCATGGACTGAATCCTGTAAAGACAAGTAAAAAGTAAAGAAAAGTAACGATAAGAAAAAAATAGCTGCTCAAAGTTAAGCAGTAAGGAATACTCAGCTATATGCTCACCATGACATATTTTTAAAAGTTACTGCCTATAGGGATGTATCAACCCATCATACCAGAATCACAGCAAATTCCAGGCCACCTGCTGGGCTACCACTAGTGCTTTACGACTGATACAAGAACTGAAAAAACATCTCACCTATAAGCACCCACTGTCAAAGATTAGACAAAAAAAGCCAAAAGAAATCAGTTATACTAAAATAATTAAGTGAGCATTCAGTCACGCAATGATTTTCTGTAACCAAAACTAAGTTTTCCATGGAAGTATTAAATAACAAAACCAGCTACAGAACTCTTAAGTAGCAGCCCATGGAATGTTATGATGAACTCTCACATTGGATACTGCTCTTTTCATATGGCTCTGGTAGTTTCTACAGTAATGTACAGACACAGCCTAGTCAAATAGATGAGCAGGACACAAAGGGACCAGACCGTAATAGGACTGCCACCTTCAGTTAAGTATTACCTAAACCAAAACTCACACACAAAACAAACAAACAAAACCCAAAACGAAACAAAATCCCGACTTCGTAATTTCCCCAAACTTCACTTTTTTGATTAGTACCATCTATCAGCAGAGAATTATACTCAAAATGAGAAGGCTTTCACCAAGAAAATGGAACAAGATTCTCAAGTCTGCAAAGCCAGTTCCACAAGAAAAGTCATATGATGGAGACTACAGCTCAGGAGGCCCACGCTGTTTAGGAGTATGACAGCATCCAATGAACGAAAAAGTGATTCTTCCTCCCCACGTAAGAGTTGAACTGTGCCATGGGATGTTGCAGCAACCAAAACAGTAAATGGATTCAAAAGAACTCAAATACCAAAGGCCAACTTTAGCTTCAGAACACCTTCAACCAACATGCAAAGAAGTACCAAAGGAAAAAAAATCTTTCTTAAATATGCCTCTCTTTACATTTTTACTTATGACCACTACTACAGAAAACCTGTAGGGAAAGAAGAATCTCTCATGTAATTCAACCCATTTGCTCTGAAGCTGCAAATGCCACTCCTACGAGTACACAATGTGACAGAGCACTAAAAAAAAGGCTTACCTCTTGTGATGGGTGACTAACACTAAAGTAGGATGAAACAGCCAAGAAAATGAGAAGACCTAGGCAGAAGCGTGGGCTGCAGTCAACAAGAACAGAAAAAGACTTTTTGAACTATGCCTGGTGTTTGACCTACTTATAAGCACTCTCTAGCCTGACACAACATATATAAAAGCTTTATAGATTGCACAGGAGAACCCCGGTCAGCTTACACCTGTATCAGATTGAAATCTGTTCAAGACGCACAGGCAAAATGAGCAGTATGTTTCAGTATCAGTCACAAATTTTTAGTGTCATTCAGCTTCCTGTTCACCTCTTTTATTGTGCACTACCAGAGAATCAGCACTAAAAAACTCAAAATCAAAAATTCTAGGAAATTCAATCTGGAACAGAGAAAGGATCCTAAAAGCTAAGAAACAATGCAACTAGCATTTCATTTAACATAGTCATGTTTGATGAAAAATGGCCAAGCAAGAGTCAGTTCAAAATATACACTGAAGAAAAATTTCCCAAGGCCATTAAACTACTGGAAAAGCAGAGGATTAAGAAAGCAAGTTGGTAAAAATAATGTAAGGAAAGACCAGGCAAAGTATACTACAGAAAACTAATTAAAGCCATGTGTGGAAACTGCCCTAGGAAATAAGATCAACAGAAGTAGACTTAAAGGAGAGGAATACAGGTGGACAGACTGACCCACTTTCACTTCAGTATCACATTTGCTGGAGCGCATGGTGCAGAACTTTATTTTAAACACCAGTCTAGTAGAAACAAGCACATCTACGATGTAATAACATCATCCTTGACAGTGCCCTAAGAAAACTAATAGAGCTGTTCAAGGGGAGAGGCCTCCTCATCAAGAGAAGCACAGAACTGGTGCCAAAATATCCCCAAAGAGAAACCACTTAGAGCAATTAGAGGATTACAAGGTTTTTTAAGGAAAGCCCTTTCTAGCTTGGTGCTTTGCAGTACACAAGGGTCAATGAACACACATCTCAAAGAGACCATGCTGAACCTGGGAAGTCATATTAAACCCATGGACCAAAATAAAAATAAGCACTATCACAGAAGAATAGATGAGATACGAGGCGCTCCCTCCTACCTCCAGAAATGTAGAAAAAATACAATATTCTAAAAAAATCATTCTAAAAAAGCCTTCAGTTCATAGATTCTTAAGATCTGACCTTCACAGTACTAACACTAGCAGATCTTTTTAAGGACAACTAAGTTGTTCATTGGCATATAAAGGGCTGAACCCTCTCCCTGTTATGTCTTTCACTGTAATGTTAAACAGTGAAAAATAACAAGCAATACTAGGTATTTTACTAAGTGATACTTCATTAAACAACTTCACCAAGTCTAAGAGAACTTTGAACACAGCAAGTTCTGAGAAAATACTAAGAAAAGCATCAAGAGGAACAACTAATCCTATAAACAGTGCAGGCATGCCCAAGAACAAAATACTGTCTGACCTCAAAGTCCATTGTTAAAATTTCGCAAAAGTGAAAATCCAACAAGATATTAAATGAGAAAAAAATTTCAGTGCTACATAAAAAGCACTTCATCACTTCATAGACACAATAAATCACTGTGTCCATCAACATCAGAAGGTACCACATGAAGTATGTCGTTAATAGAGACCACAGTGTTTGGCCACCAAAACAAACATTTAAAGGTAAAAACTGTTCAAGAGAGACCCTAAAACAACTTAACAGGAAAGAAGAGTGACCCTCTCCATGACAAGGGCACACCAAAACAAAGTTTTGTCTCAGACATTTACTGCTGCTTCTATGCAAATGCAGGAAGAATGAACAAACTTTTTTAAGCTTCACACAGAAGACAGTAGTAATCTCAGATAAGGAAATTTTAAAAGTATCTCAATCTTTAACTTCTGATTCTCTCCAATAAGAAAAAGTCTCAACTATGCAGAATTCTTATACTAAAAAGCGATCACCAAATGCCTTATAGCTACCCATTATAGCATAGTATAAGTTATATTACTCTCAGAGACTTAACATATCAAAGAGATCAGCTCTTTAGCACTGTTCACTCATTATCACACTTGCATCAGAAGTCATTCAGAACTAGTTAAAGACTGAAGAAAAACAAAACAATGAAAACACCAAAGAAAATCATTCTCTCCACCCTCACTTGCCCCCAAAGAATGCATCTAAAATAGAAAACTGCATCTTATTTAAAGTTGCTATTCAAATTCTTAATGAGGAATCAGATGAGATTTAGTAGTTTAGGGATATGACATCAGCTTTACTTTGTATCTGCCATATTCACTATGTTTCACACGAGAGTAAATTAGGTTTCAAATTTACAAACCTAAGTTTGAAATATTCACTGCCCTGAGAAGAAAAAAATTACCAGATACTATATACCCTCCCTCTGCTTTGGGAATACTGATTGTTGTATATTAAGAGTCCATCTGTCAAGTAATGACTGATCCAGAATGCATAGCTCCTGCAGCAGACTCACAAGCAGTTTCACATTCATATACATTTCCTGATGCCGAGAGAACTGTTAAGCACTCTTGAGTTTATTTTAAAATATAAACATCATTTTCAGCAACAGGAACTAGCTAGTAGGTGGATCTCACATACAAGTACTGGATGTCCTCCACACAAATGCCAAAACATATTCTAACCTCCTCACCAAAGACAAGCCAATGTTAGTCTAGTTGCTGATGCACTAGCAGCCAGAACTAAAATAAGCTTAAGTATCACTAAGAAGAACAAAAGAAGAAAGATAACCAGAGAAGGATTAAACATCTTTGTATCTGTCACGATCTATATAAAGCCAGTTAAGAAAATGTATGTCATTTCCTTATTTTGAGTGCTTCTTTTAAAGGACTAGGTAATAATCCAATGAAGTTATGATGACTTGTACCACACTTGTACAAAAAAAAATAAAATTTACAAGTCACATTTCAAGCTGTCAAACAGCTTGTAGGGAGGAGTGGGAAATATACCAGATTACTGTTTTGACATATTCACAAAACTAACAGGGTTTTAACCCTGTATGTTCAGATAAGCCATAAATATTAAAATGATCTGACCAAATCACATATTTCTTTCCCTGCATGCTGCAGCTTTTCCATTCAGTCTGTGCTAGGTCAAATGCAAATAAGTGTCAAACAGCAGAATATATCCTTTTAAAGTGTTTGAAAGAAAATATATTCTTTACATGACTTTGTATAAAATCACTGGAGGTTAGAAGCATTAAACTCATTTGAAACAAAGGCAGTTTCGATTAATTGCCATTCAGGTTTGAGCTATCATTTTTCTATCCTATTTTATATGCAAAATCTGAGAATATTTCATTGACTGAACTGCTTCAAAAGCTTTGCTGCAGCAAATCTTGCATTCAGGAACAGCACCAAATTGCACATAATTGAAAGTGATTCATTTTTAGATCCACTCACTTGGCTTCTGTAGGTTCCTCAGGCTTTGGTGTAGGTAGCGCAAAAACATTAAGTCATACAGTCCTGCAGTAACTCTTTCACTCCATGAAGTGAGCAGATTACTAAGGAGCTACATTTGAGCATTTTCTCCTTGTTTCAGCTATTTACCACTGTACAATACTATTTTGCAATGTGCAGACCTTCAACAAAAGTAGCAACAACACTCACTTTGCAAACAAGAATGTGTTTTGGAAAGCATGGCAGATTAAGACCCAAGCAAAACCCAATAAATACTGCAATACAACTAACTCTTTATTACAGACATTAAAGAGTATTAAATCCTCACAAAAATCTCCCTCCTCCCCCTTCCTCTACATAAAATGCCTAACCAGCTCTGATCTAACAGGGTGAAACCCTTGACATGTTTCAACCACCAAGAAAAGATACCAGCTCAGGCTGGTTTTCCTTAATATTTTCCAATTAAAAAGAGATACTACGTCCATGCCACTCTTCTTCCCGTGAGGAAGCGACTAGGTTAAAGGGCAGCGTCCATAACACAAAATCGAGAATTACTTAAATCTCCTTATTTTTTACACTTCGAACTGCACACACTACACTTCTGCAGGAGGCGGCTGGGACGAGGCACTGGGAAGGGGAAGAGCAGCCTGCTTGTACTAGGCAGGGTCCTGCGTGGAGTTTAGGGAGCGCTGAGGGGGCTTCTGTCACACGCACGACGAGGAGACGAGCAGTTCGCGGGATTAACGAGGAGAGGCACAAGAGGAGTTTGGGAAGGAAGGATGGTTGGAGAAGGGCCGTACGCGTAGGAGGGACACGGGGTCTGGGAGGATGCAGGTCCCTTTGGGGTGGCAGAGGGGCGGAGGGGCGCGGGGCGAGCCCCGGCAGGAGATGGGCTGCGCGGGCCGGCGCCCGCCGGGGCGTCACCGGGGCGGGGAGCCCGGCCGCTTACCAGGTTCAGCACCGTCTCCACGATGTCCCGGTTGCTGACCTCCCCGACCTGGATGAGTCCGATGAGAACGGCGAATTTCATCCGGATATTGCGGATCGGCACCGACGGGTTAATCATCCCCGCCGGGAGCACCACGGACCCGGAGCCCGACGCCCTCAGCTCCCCCATCACCGCGACGCCGCTGCCGCCGCCTCCGCCGGCCCCGACGGAGATGAGTCCCGCGGGCTGCGGGTCCGGCCCCGACACCGGCTTCTCGCTCGCCATTTACCCCCCGCCGTTACCGGCACCTGCCGCCGCCTCCCCGCCCGGCCGGGCCGAGCCGCGCATCCACCGCAGCCGCAGCCGCACCCGGCGGGGCCGCAGGGACGCCGGCCCGAGGCGCAGGCACCGTCCCAGGAGCCGCTCCCCCGCTCCGCTATAATGAGGGATTATTATGGGCGCCGATGCTCCGCTAGCCGAGCGCTGCCCGGCCGGGGCCGCCTCCCCGCGGCGGGGCCGGGGACGCGGGCGCTGTGGGGCGGCGCGGCGGGGCCCGGCGGGGCGGTGCGGGGTGGAGGGCGGCGGGAGCGGGTCGGCGCTGCCGCTGTTGTGGTGGAGCCGAGCCCGCCGCCGCTCACGCCGCCATGTTGCCGCCCCCTGCCTGCGGTAGCCGCCAGGGCGCCTGCGCCGAGCCCGCCGGGGGAGGGGCCGGGCCGGGCCCCCCGAGCCGGCCGGGGCACAGGTGAGCAGGGGCGAGGGCGCCGCGCCCCGCCCGGGGACACCGCCCGCCCGGCCCGGGGACACCCCGCCACCAAAGCCACAGCGCGCTACCCCGCCGCCCCAGCGCGCCCCCTGCGGGAGGGGCCGGTGCTGCCCCCGCCGCTGTCCAGCGGGTCCTGTGCTGCCCCCCGGCCGGCCCCCCGCCCCTTTGCCGCCCAAAGGCTGTGGGGTGAGGAAAGTGACCCCGAGTGGAACAGGTAGCCCAGCGAGGGTGTGAAGTCTCCCTCGCTGGAGATACTCAAGAACCGCCTGGACACGATTCCTGTGCCGTGTGCTCTGGGGATGGCCCTGCTGGAGCAGGGAGCTTGGAGCAGATGAACCGATGTGGTCCCTTCCAGCCCTACCCGTTCTGTGAAAGTGTTTGCATAGGGACGGTTTGGGTGGATTTTCTTAGCAACTCCAGGCTTAGCAAGTGGTCAGGTTGGAGTGAGGGTGCCAAGGGCTGTGTCTTGCTCCCGAGGCGGACTGCCATTGGGCTTAGGAAGGGACAGAGGAGACTCTGGGGTCAGCCAGCATGAGAGCTCATGTGCTGCTTGTTTTGAGGAAAGGGATATATTTCCAGTGTTCTTAATGGTTGCACTCTTGCTTAGTGGTGGTGTTACATACAGAGATGTCCAGTCAACGGCAGTTTTACTGGGCTGCAGTGATGCTCATTGCAGTGAACATTTTTTCCCAAGCCTCTCTAGTAGCAGAGAAACAGAAGTACCTGCAACATTTTGAGGAAGTTCAAATTATTTGAATAGTTGTATGAATAAAGTTGTACATATTTGCTATATATATGCTGGAGCAAAAATGTGTTCTTGTCTTCATAGTGATTGTCATCACAAAGTTGAATTTTAGAACAAAACTTCTCCCCTGGTCTCAGGAGTTCATCCTGACTCTTCTGTAACCCCAAATATGGGAATTTGGCTGGAATGCTGGTCCTCCTTATATCCATCTTTAGATAATAAACTGCATAAACACAATGAATCAGCAGAACTGGATCAGTACATCCTCCAGGATTACAGCAGATGCTCTAAGCTCCCCCAAGAGAAGAAAGAGAAGACCTCAAGCTCTGTACTAAGATACAGTATATTACATTTGCTTGTTGGCAAGGTCTATAGGTGCTTGTGTGTACGCATAGATGTGACTAAAAAAATGATTAGCTTCGTGATTAGTGAATCACAGAACCAACATTATTTCAGAAAGCTGCAAAAGATGGGAAGAAAACCAAAAGGTCAGAAATGAGGGGTAAGAAAGCACAAAGTTTTCTTGGAAGTAAATTCCTTTGCAATTTGCCATCAGAAACAAGCAATCATGTATGATTCAGCATAAAGGTATACTTGAATTTTGTGTACTCTTGGAGGTGCCAAAGATTCTATTCCCGCCAGTCCCATAACAGAACTAGCAGCACTGAATACACATTAACTTAACTGCTTTCAAGAACACATGCCCTCTTTTGCAAAACTGAAACCTAAGCCTAGAACTCTAACAGTCACCAAAAATTGTAACACCTTTAGGAGCTAGCACCCAGCAGTTCTCCTCTTTATTATGCTCACATCCATATCTCTATGGTGAGACATGTTGCTCCAAATAGTATGGTTGGTTGAAAGCTTCATATTGGCTGACAGTCTGACTAATTTCTTATTCTGATTTATACAACAGGCTACTGCCTGTTAAATGGGTAGGAAGCTAAGTTATAATTGCTTTTCTACTGGTAGGTATATTAATTTGGATGTCTATTGACTTACTGACTTTTAAAAATCCCAAAATAACTGCAACTTTGAGATCCATTGTTAAATTTCCTTAAAATCTGTCAATGACTTGTTCATCTTTGTGGTGGAACAGATGGACCAGTAGCACATAACTACAGAAACTTCCTTTCTCTAGAAAAGCAGGATAGGAAAATATGGTTTGATATGTTTTATTATTCATTCCATACTTCATACTACTATTCGTGGAAGACACTATCACTTACCCATGTACACTGATGTAGCAGTAGTTCTTGACTACAGCTGTTTCATGTACAACTATCCATGGATTTCTCCACATTGAATTCTGATAAAGTTGCAATCATGAGTTTCTTTGGAAGTTGTGTTAGTGAAATCCTTTATTATATAATTTCCAGTTTGAACCGGTTGGCATTTCCTCTGCTGAAATCACATAATATACTGTATGTAGTAGGGGAGGGGAAAAAAAAAAAACAAACAAAACCAAAACACAACACATTAAAAGGTGAATTCCCACCATTACATTTAATAGGAGAGGCTTCCTTTAGTTCTTTAACTCATATTTAGTTTTACAAATAAATTTTTGCAAAATCATGTTCTGTTTATTTTTATAAGCTGGAACATTGTTCAGACATAGCTGTCTTCTCTAATCAAGAGTGTTTGTTTTTGATAAGCAAACTTTCATTGAGGTGAGCCATTCATCAACTCATATGAACATTATTGTAGCACTGGCATTCTGAAAGAACAACAAATTTGAAACATTAATCTCAGCTCTGTAGTAATTGCAGCTCTGGTGTTCGTTTGCTTCCATTCTAACACCTCAGACTGAAAATTAAAATAAGAGTACGTACACAAGAAATGCTACAGAACACGATTCATTTCTTTCCTTTTAAAATCATGTTTGTCTCATCTGCTTGATATTGACATATTCATTACAAAGACTGTGATTTTCTCAGTGAAATTTCATTCATGAGATGGTTAGTTGGATCTCGGTCCAGCAAAGTGTTCTGCATTACCAAATCACTATAACCATTTTTAGGTCAGCATGCAAGATCAGTCATTAACACAGGCAGGGTGTGGCAGGAGACACCATGTGTGGAAGGATCCTGGGCACTCCTTTATCCTTCACAAAAACAGGACTGAGGACAGGATCTAATGTTGTCCCTTTCCGTACCTTTTACAGCACTTGCTCCCCACTGAAACAAGAGAAAGCACTCCCTTTTCTTCCAGAGCATACTTTTCCCTCAACTGTAATAATTGACAGGAAGGCCTTTTTTTTTTTTTTTCCTGTGGTATTCTTCAAATTTTCTCTGAATCCATTCTCCATAAATGCCAGAAGGTGGTCTCAAATATAATTTCAAAAAAACAAAACAAAACAAAAACAAAACAAAACAAAACAAAACAAAAAAAAAAAAAAAAAAAAAAAAAAAACAAACAAAA
>JAWWEU010000001.1:50466647-50499012 GCA_035583155.1 Acropternis orthonyx | reverse complement strand
ATATAAATACACACACATATATATATATGCTTTTTGGTACCTAGAGGACTGTTAAGTAGCCAAAGATACGAGTTTAACTCCTGTGAATATTATCACAGAATCACAGTATAATTTGGGTTGCAAAAGATCTTTAAGATAATGGAGTCCAGCTGTTAACCCAGCACTGCCAAGCCCACCACTAAACCACATCCCTAACAGCCCCATCTATCCATCTTTTAAATACCTCCAAGGATGGTGACTCTAATGCTTCCCTGGGCAGCCTGTTCTAATCCTTGACAAACCTTTCAGTGAAGAAATTTTTCCTACTATCCAGCCTAAATCTTCCCTGGTGCACCTTGAGACCGTTTCCTCTCATCCTGTCATTTGTCACTTGGGAGAAGAGACCAATATCCACCTTACTTCAACCTTCCTTCAGATAGTTGAGCTGTAAGATCTCCCCTGAGCCTCCTTTTCTCCAGACTGAGGAATCGCAGCTCCCTCAGCCAATCCTCACAGGACTTGTGTGCCAGTCCCTTCAGCTTCTTCGCTGTCCTTCTGTGGACAGGCTCCAGCACCTCAATGTCTTTCTTACAGTGAGGGGTCAGCAGTAGACACTACTCAAGGTGTGGCCTCACCAATGTTGAGTACAGCGGAACAATCACTGACTTGGTCCTGCTGGCCACACAATTGCCAGGATGCCATTGGCCTTCTTGGCCACCTGGGCACATGGCTGGCTCCTGTTCAGCCACTGCTGACGGGACCTCAAGGGTTTTTCTGTGGGGCAGACTTTCAGACACTCTGCCCCAAGCCTGGAGCATTGCAAGAGGTTGTGACAACCAAAGTGCAGAACCCAGCTCTTCACTTTGTTGAACCTGATACAAGTGGGCTATCTATCCCACCCCTCTTTGGGGAGAGAAGCCCTAATTCCTATGGGGCCACTTTGAGGCATTTCTGTGGTTTCTAACGTATCAACAACCCTTGAGTCTTTGCTGCCTCATGGATCTCCATCCCCCGCCTCTACAGAGATGACAGACCAAAGGACCTGGCTAGCCCACAATCCCTCAAACACTGGTATGCTATTCCCCAAGGCTTATCTCTATCGTGGCTGGCTTTATTCCTTTTCAAATCTAGCTTAAAGCTCTTTCAACGAGCCCTACTAACTTCTGGAGATCCTCTTCCCACTCAAGACAGGTGTACCTCATCTGTCACCATCAGGCCTGGCATCATGTAAACCAACCCCATAGTCAAAAAACCCAAAATTCTCCCCAGGGATACCAGCCAGATAGTGATATACTGGCTCTTCCTGTTTCCTCCCTCATCATTCCCTGAAACTGGAAGAACAGAGGAGAACAGTATTTATGTTCCTGATCCCTCAACAAGTCTCTGAAGTCTCTCTTGATTGCTCTCAGACTTCTATTGAAAGAGTTAAGAATAATTAAACAGCTTAATTAAAACCATTCTTTAGGTATTTGCTCCATCTAGCAAAACACACTTGACGTAACAAGCCCGTCAACTTCCAAAAGAGAAACTGTGATACTTTGAAAAACTAGTGTAATGCTAAACAGGTTCCCTAACACCTCAGTATAGTTCTAAAAAGCAGCATTTAAAACACTAAAATTGCAATCACAACATAACTGTTCTCTAACTACTTTACATGACCATTTTTAAAGTATCTGTCTTTGAATCAATACCTTATGAAGGTCCTCCTTTTCTTGCCGCAGTACTCTGCACTGTTTTTCTAGTCCTTTCAACTTGTGTATAGAGTCCTCATGTTCTTGTCGAAAAGCCACTGCATCTGCAAGCTGTGCTTCCAGTTTACTTATATCTGTGGATTAATACATATTAAAGGTAACAGGTTGCAAATTAACACCAAGAAAACAAGCAACATTACTCATGCAAATTGGCATCACTTTGCTTGGAAAAATCAACTTTTTTCCCATTCCCATAATTTTAGACTGTTTAAAGTAATTCTGGGGCATTGATACCTCAAAACAATTTTATTTTTCTCATCCCCTTGAAGAAATTCTCCCAAAGATTATGATCCCCAAGTGAAAAAGCCTTAGCACAGGGCTTTGTTTGTTTTTGAGGAGTGCAATTTCTAGCCCTTGAAAACATAAAATAAACTTGAGCTGTTCCAATTCCAGTTCTAGTAATGTGTCTCCTAAACAGTTTTCGTTATGTGACAAGAAAGGGCTACAGTCAGTCACTAGTGCATCCAGCCAGACAGGCAAGGACTATTTATTTTCTAGACTAGATAAGAACTAATAGTCTGGGAAGGAAGAACCATCCTGCACAAGGCAAGCTGTAGACCCAAGTGCCGGCATTCCTGGCAGTTTGTTCTCTCTTTATTCTCAAGGAAATATAAACAAATTTGACTTGAAATTACCACTTTCAAATGCAAAAAACCCCCAAACCCACTAGCCACCTCTATACATTTCTGCTCAGTCTTAAAACTGGTAAGAAAATGAACTGCCATTCTCCATTTGGTTTTAACTACTACTTCTTTTAAACAAATAAGTAAGAAATTGCACAGGGAATGTTTCACTCAAGTTCCACTGCTGTCTGTGGCAGAACAGGAAACTGGACCTATGTATTCAGGGATCCCAAACACTGCTGTAAGCTTGAAGCATTATTCCTTTCTCAGTTCAGCACAAACTTCTTCCCACCTTACATGAACCAATGCTACTTCTTTTTAAATCAGACCATACTGCTAGAATTTATATTTAACAGGACACCATTGGCCAAAGAGCTAGATAAACCTGAACCATTTGCAGAAGTAGCACCTTAATCTAACGATTGTTACATTCAAATCTAATTTCAGAATACAGAAAACCAGCTTTTTTTGGAAGGATAATCTGTGTAGGAGAGCTGAACTGATTTTTGCAAAAGGGGTGTATTGTCCAACTAACAAAGAGAAAAAGTATTTTTAAAACATCAGCATAAGCAATTCAGCATTTGAACTCAGGTATGCTATACTATAGGTCCCTATAAAACTCTCAGTCAAGCCATTAGGATCCAAAACTAACATTTTGTTTATCACTGATTCCCACTTAAAAATTAGGTCCTAACATGAGGTTTGTATGGATAAACTAATAGCATTGTCAAGCAACAGATTTTCAGTGATATGGATGAGTCCTAGTCTTCCCTTAGGACAGATGTCAGTATTTGTTTTTCTGCAAAGCTCAGTGCTTCCCAATTAATGCATCACCAAACAGAAACACAAAGGGAGCAGGAGCTCAGAAATATTTAAATGTGAACTATTATTATACCTCCCCGGTCTATTCCCTTATGTTACTAAAGAGCAACCAGACTTCTCCCTCCTCTGTCTCTTACACCTGCCTCCAAGTAAAACCCCTCCAAAACAATGTTCCCCCCAAAAAGGAGAAGTAAGAGAGCAGAATCTCCTGAGATTTTTAAGGAAACAAGTATCACACAAAATATCTAACTGAATCCATCCACACAATTCACTGTACTCTAGACTCCTCATGCTAGTATATGCTATCAGGCCAAGCAAGTGGAAGAAGTAGTTAAGCACTCATCTGGAAAAACTGAAATGCCTCTTAATATTGAACGAGGCTTTAAAAAACCGTTTGTTTTTTAATACGTCAAGAACATTAGTCCTACTTATTGCAAAAACACAATACATCATGTCACTAGGAGTAGCTAAATAAATTGCATTACTATAATTACCATGCCAGAGGTTTACCTGTTAATTTGTTCTTCAACCGTTCAATTTCTTCATTTAATTTTTTAATCTCTTTATCTCTGCTTGTATTTACTGTAACACACACTGGACCTTGGAGGCTCTGCATTGTCTGTGTAGATTCTTAAAATCGGAAAAGAAAGGAAAATATTTTTGATAAAATATGTTCCAATGACCAGAACTAAGAATTCAAACAAATATAAACCACGAACCTTGCAGCTTTCTGTTCAAATCCTGCTTTTCTTGCTCTAATTTCCGTATTTTCTTTTCATAGCCTTCTATTTGTGAAGTGTTCTTTAAGTCACGTTGTACATCTGTATCTTTGGTTACAGTGTCAGACTGTATCACACTCTTTAAAGTGCCTCTATCAGATAAAGAGCTGAAAACAATTACATAAGTTAGAACATTTTAATAAATATTCACAGTAGTCTCTAGTAGTGACATGCTGGGATTCCACCAAAGATGCACCTTAAATTTACAAGAACAATTAGTGCAGTAATTGTTACTACAGAGATAACTGTCAGGGTAAAGTTACTATTCCCTAGCTACAGTCCATGCTGCTGCAGAATTAAGATACCTGCATGCAGGACTTTAGTGATGCAGATGCACATTCACTTTACAAACGGCATAAATGACTGAAAATGTTAACTTTCCCATGCCAAAGGTTACTACTACCCGGAGAGGAGGAAGCAGGTAAGTGTACCTGCACTGAGACAGCTGAGAGACAAACCCTGAAGTTTAGTTTAAAGCATGACAAAGATGGATTTCACCTAAGGTACATGATTTCACTCTGAAAAGGATGAGATGTGTGTTTTAGGTTCATGGGGTAACAAACTCCATCAAAGAGAAATAACAGAGTAACAAACAGGGCAGAACCCCTTAGGATCAGAGACAAGCGTAAGTCTGAGACATCTCAGGTCAGGTAGAGGCCGTTTCAGAGATGTGCAAAGTGAGCCACTTTGTGCATACTTAGAACCCTCCATGTTAACTTGGCCTACCAGCAGGACATTGGAGCAATGAGATAACCCTGAACAGCTCCTGACAGGTGTCCAACACGGACAATATTTGCTCTCAGTCTCGCAGTGCAGGAACAGCAAGTTTATACATAACTGCAGTTGACACATCTAGTCCCTTAACTTTCTTTCATTTCAAACAGATAAAATATTAAATACAAAATTGTCTAATCTGGGCAAGCATGATCAAAATACACTCAGACATTTGAAGGGAAAAAAAAAAAGGATACAGGTTCATCCAGAGGATATAAACCTTTTTACATGTTTATAAAAATAAGAATTACCTAGAATTAGCTGCACTTGGGAAACAAGTTTAATGAAGAACATATCCTCTGCTTACCTATCAGTTGTGTATGTAAACCCAACGAATGGTAAATGCAATCCAGAAAAGCCTGTATGAGAACTTGGTGGCACCACGTCCTGCATGAAAACAACATGCATGAAAACCCGAAAAAGAACCCATACAGAGTGAAAGGCACTTGATTGAGCCTCAACAGCTGAAAGAGAGACAGCTAATGGAAAGACTTTTCTAAGTACACCAGCTGACAGTTGGCAGTTATGCTCCATTGTCCCTGAACAAGCTTTATTTCAGATTAGGTCATTTAATATAATGACCTGAATTTAGGAGCCTCTTGAACCATCACTTGAAAGGGCAGCATTTCAAAAAGTTCACAGCACAGTGCAGCCACTAAAAGAAAACCTGAAATTTCAAGTTCCTAATTAAAAGTGACCTGGCAACAAAATGCATGCTGTTAGTTTTAGTATTCCAGTTACTGTTAGACATGTAATCAAAAAACGTGCCATAAGCTCTTAATTTCTTGGAATATAAACTGATGAACAAATCACCACAAAAACCCTCTGCTCTTCCTGACACATTTGCAAACTATGACAGAACAGCAATGGAGGAGCAGAACACTGATGTTCCTTACTCCAAAACCCAACCTCCTGTTTTTCAAGTGAGTGGAGAAGTAGCAGTTTGAGTCCTCTCACCTGGACAGCTGTGACTGCAAGCTGCATGGAAAATGTATGTGTATTTCTAAAGACAGATTTCGTTCACCTCTGAGAGGGAATAAATTCAAAACCAGCTTGTAAAGGTAAACTGAAAAGGCAACTAAGGGGGTCTTTTCCACATGTTTTAACTTTGACTGACCATGTAACAACAGTGCATTTTGGCAAGTGCTACCACTTTAAAAAGCAGCTCATGATAACCCAAAATGCCAAGGAGATGAAAAACATGAATTCTTCACATTTGAAGTGACTTGTTTTTCATCTCTCACATTATTTATTTGAAAATAAGTTCTTACTACTACCTTACAGTGCTGCACGGTTGTACACTTCCATTAGTAACATTTAAAAACAAAGACTCACTGGATTTCTTAGTACATCATCATCTACATCAAAGTTTGAGGTGTCAGAAGGACTGCTAACTTCTGGAATGTAAGGTGCTTCTAGGTTTCGGATGTTATCCCAATTAAGTCCTTCAAAAAATGCATGAGACTTAAAATCCTCTATTCCATTCTGTCCCAGTCTACGCTCCCTGCTGCAGATAAGTCTCTGAATAAGATCTTTTGCTTCTTCAGATACATCTGTAACATGGGAGGGAAACTGAAATCGTTCCTGCAAAACGAAACAAATAAGATAAAGTTTTAGAGAAGGAATCTATTCCATAACTTCCAACAGTAGTTTCAAAAAGAACATGCTAAACTACAGCAATAAAACTGGAAATGAGTAGTCAAATACTGTTCTAGTTCCAGCGAGCAGTGACAGAGCACAGTTCAATACCTTCAGTGATAGACTTTTTGTCTTAAAATGAATTTTGAGGACAAGAAATAATTTTTTGATTTCTTTAATACAGATCTATTTTAAACTAACTGTGATTACAGTAACTCTGTCAGGAAAAGCAAACTTTTTTAAAGACAGACAGGAATTTTAACACAATATATTAAAGACCATACAATAGAGGCAGACCCTCACTGGTATTCTTAGTCATAGGCCCATTAATCTCCTGAAGACATACTCTTTGAGATTTAATTAATTTCAACTCCTAAAACGCCATGATGGTAGTTAATTCTGTACCAAATGATGTTATATTTAAGAATGTATTTTTCTAATTTATAGGTGAAACACTTGTTTTTCCTACCAAAATATAATCTACATTTAGAAAATATATTATTATAAATAAAAATAAGATGTAAAAATTGTAATTACCACTAACAACTGAAAGTACTCTTTACTTGTATTTTAGCTTGCTACTACTACCACCCCTGTATCACCAAGAAGAGCTTTTTGGTTGGGTTTTTGTTTGGTTGGTTTGGTTGTTTGTTTTCCAGTAAAAGACAATAGCACATTTATACATATAACAGAATCACAGAATGGTTTGGGTTGGAAGGACCTTAAAGGTCATCCTAGTTTCAACCCCCCTTTCATGGGCAGGGATGCCACCCACTAGATCAGGTTGCTGACATATATATATATATAAAAACATATTTATAATACAACTTTTTGAGTTTAAAATCAGACCATTAAAGACCAAACCAGCATAAATGAAATTAAACTTTAAAACTTCCAATGAAAAACATACAATCATATTGATTGTGTGTCCAAACGAGATTAAAATATTAAGTTTGCAGGACAGCAGCTGCAAATTTCCTTCCAAGTAGTTCAAGAGCTGGGTAGCCAGAGTTTACATAGGTTACATTTGCAAGCAGTTCACTCATTGAAGGAATTTAAGCAACAGAGATATTAATATTCATCACAGAAAGGGTGTCAGCTCTGGCAAGGATTTCATGTCTTATCCATCACTGCCTCAGCACCCAGTGAAGTGCACTCATCCTGGGGAGAAGAAAACGCAATAATAACACTATTGCAACAGCTTCTGGCTACCTGGGACGACTGTGCACATAAACACATCCTTCTAATACAGATCGTGAAAGGACACCGTGAGTGTTTTATTCTCACTTTCTAATGTTCAAAATGCAATCACAAGTTCCAACCCTTCTCTACCACTCTGAGCCTGGGCAAACCCCTTGACCTCATGTTCTTCATGCAGCTCAAGTTCATGTTTCACTATCCACTTCCACTCCAGGCAACTCCTCCCAGCCTCAGGTTCTTCACGCAGCTCATGTCTACACTGATCGACTTGCCTGTTGCATTTTCGGTAGTGTTATCAGTGTGACAGAAAATGTGCGCAGAGCTGTGTAAATAACATATTACTTCATTTCTCCTGCACAGTCCGGAGGAAACTTTCAGTGGGCCTAACACAAGAGTAGGTTTTGATTTTGTGATGACGGCTTACATTTTCCGACAACAACATCAGTATTTAGAGAAAAATTTCAATTTGTCAAAGAATTAAATTTCTGCAGTTCAGAGAACCAAACATTCCTAAAACCAGAACCAACACAACATGACTAAAACACCGTGAAAAAGCAAAGAACTACTATCACTTCAGTATCTCCAACTGAAAAGCTTCTCTGTAAACAAACTCAGTGAAAACACAAGAGATGTAATACAGCTCTTACTTCATGGTTCATAATCTTCCCATAGGTTTCCACTAGTGACTCTGCATAGAAGGGGGTTTCTCCATACAGCATTTCATACATGCAGACACCCAGTGACCACCAGTCACATTCAGGCCCATATTTCCCCATTCCATCTTCCATTGCTTGTAGTATCTCAGGAGAGATGTAGTCAGGCGTACCCACTGCTACTGATGACTGTACCTTGAATATAAAGCAAACATAATTCTCCTAAGTTTTCAGGTTCTCTCAGCAACTTTTTAAACTCACACACTAGTTTTTCTGACAAACACAGACACCAGGACATGATTCTGGAGAAGGAAGAGATTTATAAATTCCAAGCAACATAACAAAGAAAATATTAAGAAAGTAACAAAGACTGCAAAGATTAAGTTCCATCTACTGCTACATAAAATCAGTTGATATGTTTTATTCTGAAGACAGTAGAAACCCAAAATAATCATAGCTATTGTGAAAGCAAAAAGACAAAATATGTTTTGCCTTTGTGTCTGTTTATACTTTAAAATTGCAATTGGCTGTCAGAAGTTAAAATGAAAAATGAGTAAGTAGAGAGATCAAGTCCTACCCTGAATTTTACGATTTCATTTGAAGATCACAAAACAAGTTCCTTGGGTAAGTTTTATTATGTCGGAAATAGGTCAAACGTATATTGCCTAATGTGTAGCTGGATACAATACAGGGGGTAAGGTGGGGAATGGCCCTGTGCCCAAGCAGTAGGGAAGCCCTGACCATCAGGGCAGTGGCAGAGCAGCTCAAATCTCTAGGAATATGTTCTCAATTACCATGTCTCCTTCATTTTGCATTTTAATATTGTAAAGCCCTGGCAGGCATTTTATAACAGAGAACGCCACCAAGATGTGAGTTTGTGCCAAAATCGGCGAACAATTCTGCATGCCATATTTTGGCAGGTCTGACACCCCTGGAAGTGCCCTAAAGTAGGCAAAACAAACAAAAAACATCATGCATAATTTAGCTTTTAGAGGTATATCCAATCTGGTGCACAAGAGGGCCAATTACCATCATGTTGCTGTTCCCTTTGTCAAACAAGCTGCTTATTAATTATAGAATCAGACAATCATTTAGGTGGGAAAGGACCTTGAAAATCATCGTGTCCAACTCTTAACTGAGCACTGCCAAGTCCACCTAAACCATCTCCCTGTGTGCCACATCTACACATCTTTTCAATACCTCCAGGGATGGTGATTCCACATTTGCCCGTGTCTAAGTGCTGTAGCAGCTCAATGACCATTCCCTCTTGGATTATGGGGGCTTCATTTCTGCTCCGTGTCCCTGTCTTCCAGCCCATGGGGCTGGTTACCTGGAGAACAACCAGCCTTACTATTAAAGACTGAGGAAAAGAAGACATAAAGTACCTCAGCCTTCTCCTCATCCCTGTCACCGTATTTCCACCTGCATCCAATAAAGGGTGGAGATTCTTCTTAACTCTCCTTTTGTTGTTAATACATTTATGGAGACATTTTTATTGTCATTTATGGCAGTAGCCAGATTAAATTCTAGTTGGAGCTTAGTTATGTCCTCATTTGGGATGACTTACACTTAAGTCTGTCATGGCTTTTAGGTTCTTGGTCACATGTGATTCCAACACATAGATAATAGTAAATTGATGTCCTTTTTTAATAAAAAGGTCTTTGGATAGTTCATAAAAATCTCATGAGAACTCAAGCGATCAGTAGGGAAAAAAAGTGAAAAACAGAAAAATACAGCAAAGGATAACTTTAAAAGTTAGAAGCCTGTTAAAAAAAGGAGATGAAGACATCAGAAATGTTTTTAAGTATGTTCAGTTACTTCCCTCAATTTTGAATTCACTCAATTGTTAGCATGTCAGAAAGTTTACAATATATCACATCCCTGATGCACACTGATGACTTCTTATCTCTTTATTATCAGCAGCTCATTTACATGGTCTCACTACCAGCTACCCAATTAAATTTTGCTTCATACATACTGTGCCATCTTCACTCATTTTCAGACAGGACCCGAAGTCTGCCAGTCGTATGTGGCCATTCATGTCCAAAAGAACATTATCAGGCTTTATATCTCTGTAGAATAGAAAGAAGTGAAAAGATTCAAGCATGCAGTAGAAGCTCTGCTTGTAAAGATTAATCTTGCATCAGAGTAACACAGGATTTTAGGCTGGATACCCACTGATGCAAACTCTTTTTATTGTACTATTTATTATCCTTTCCTCCTGCCCAACTTCAAATTTTGCCCACAATATTGAAGATATGGACTACTAAAGAGCATATTAATTTAATTTTGTCCACCAAGTAATAACATTTTATTTCATCACTTTGCACTGAAATTCACACGAAGTGAAGTACAAGTAAAAGATCAGTCATTCAGACATTCAGGTGCTGTTCCTTTGTTTGGTGGGTTTTTTTGTTGATTGGTTGGTTTGTTGGGTTGGTTTTGGGGTTTTCATTTGTTTTGCTATTGTTGTTTAATTTTTTTTTTAATTAATAGCCTTAAAATATCTGAAATGATTTTAAGAGTACCTAGCCAATATGTTGGGAAGTTGGCAAGAAAGGAAGAGGGAAGAACAATTGCAGAAAGCAAAATCAGCTCACTTATATACCAATTCTGCAGGCTAAAAAGGAGAAAATCCATGTCTTCCAAGGTAAGATACACCAGTCTCTTTCCCCTCCTTTAGCCAACAATACCTGTTTTTGAAATATTTTTTTATCTGAACTAGCAAAAAAAAAAAAAAAAAAAAAAAAAAAAAAAAAAAAAAAAAAAAACAAAGAAAAAGACTGGTAGCCATGTTCCTACATTTGCAGCAAAGAAACAGATGGGGAAGAAAATAAAACTAACAAATAATAGTTTAAAGTTTTAGCTCAATTTTTATTTGAGTTCTAAAGTTAATTCTAGCAATTCTACTTCATTTTTTTGGGGGGGTAAAAAGATTATGTAGTCATTCAACCGAGAAAGCCTGGAAAACTGTGCTTATGGAGACAGACTTGGCTATAAAACATAGAACTATTTCAGTGAATAGGGACTGCTGTGTACAGGCATATGTTTACATTGAATCCTGTGGGGAAAGTATATATTTTTTTTTATTAGTGAAATGCTGTAGATCCAGACTGAACCATGTTTGAAAGAAGTAGAGAATTTTCATTTGTCTGCCATTGTAGCATCGAAATACTGCTTGCTTTACCATGTCCATATGAGGATTCCTGTTGTGTTTAATTAGATTATTCCCGTGAGTAAGGATAATGTGATTTGTTCCTGTGCCAGGCTCAGGAAGTGCTATTAGCCTCTCTCACTTGAAAAGCAGGATTTCTTACAAGTTAAAAAACAAAAGAATCCCTGGAAAATACAAACTGTAAAGCCATCACGGCATCTAAACTTACTCTCCTATGCATATGTGTTGCACCAAATAGAATTATGGAATTGTTTGGGTTGGAAGGGATCTCAAAGATCATCTACTTCCAACCTCCCTGCCTTTGGTAGGGACACCTTCCACTAGACCAGACTGCTCAAAGTCCCATCCAGCCTGGTCTTGAACATCTTTGGGGATGAGGCATTCACAACTTCTCAGGGCAATCCATTTTACCACCCTCACAGTAAAGATTTTCCTTCATAATATCTAATCTAAACCTACTCTCAGTTTAAAGTCCTTCCCCCTTGTCCTATCATACATGCTCTTATAAAAAGTCCCTCTCTGGCTCCAGTAGGCCCCTTTAGGTTCTGGAAGGTGCTATAAAGCCTTTGTGGAGTTTTGTTTTCTCCAGGCTAAATGATCCCAACTCTCTCAGCCTGTTGTCAGAAGGAAAGGTGTTCCAGTCATTCAGTCATCATCATGGCTCTCCTCTGGTCTTGCTCCAACTGGTCCATGTCCCTCTTATGTTTGGGGCACCAGAGGTGGACACAGTACTGCAGGTGTGGTCTCACCAGAGCTGAGTGAAGGGGGAGATTCACCTCCCTCGACTTGCTGGCCACACTGCTTTTGATGCAGCTTGGGATACAATTGACTTTCTGGGCTGTGAGCACACATTGCCAGGTCATGTTCAATCTCTCATCCACTAACACACTGAAGTCCTTCTCCTCAGGGCTGCTCTCAGTCCTTGCTCTTCCCAGCTTGTGTTTGTGCTTGGGATTGCCCTGAACCAGGTGCAGGACCTTGGGATTGCCCTGAACCTGGCCTTGTTGAACTTCACGTGGCTGGCAAAGACCCACCTGTAATGACACCCTTTCACGTGACAGGGAGCATTAAAGCTGAAGTAAAAAAAAAAGAAAACTGGTTAGAATTTTTTCCTCCTCTAACTGTAATTAATTTTTATATGCTTTTTCTACAGCTTCTTACTTTAGTCTCAAAAAAGAATAATATTAATAAAATTGCCTTATATATATTTCCAGAGGCAAGCTTTGTTATATCTTATGCAATTTCAGAAACACTGTAACAGACCTTCAAAGTGAGATTATAAATGTTTCAATCACAGTGAAGCAGATGAAGCTGGTATGACTTCAGTAAGTTATCTTGATTTTTGTTGGAATATGTTATCCAAATAATTCAGTTGCAATTTAAAAAAATATAGTTATAATATATACGGACTTTGTATTGATAAAAATTAAATTTTTCTCTGGTTTTTACACTCAG
This sequence comes from Acropternis orthonyx, assembly GCA_035583155.1. NCBI lineage: Eukaryota > Metazoa > Chordata > Aves > Passeriformes > Rhinocryptidae > Acropternis > Acropternis orthonyx. The sequence goes on along the minus strand of JAWWEU010000001.1, from coordinate 50,486,163 downwards.
CAGTAAAAATAAAGTAAAAATGTTTGTTCTCATGGTTGTAAATTCTGCTGAGAAGAATTCATTAAATGTAAGCTTTTAGAGTAAAAAGAGGTAATAGTCTGAGAAGCAGTTAAACCAGATCCACATAAAATATAACTTTTAAATGAAGACATATATTCAATTTGTCTTTTTTTTTTCTTAATTGTGTTTATTATGGTATAATCATAGTAAAAATTACATAGATGTAAATAACAGGATTCATATTATTACAGAAAATATACAGAATAATTTTTCATGGTAATGTGTAACTTAGGTTCTTGGCTTTGAAAGGGTTTATTCTGTGATTGTTTCACAAATCTTCCTTTAAAACCACAAGTTTGAGCTGCTTAATCCATTTAGACAATTTTTTTCACATTTTTTTAATGTTTTGCAAACTTAACCATGACAACCTTTTTAGTGCTAAAATTAGTACTATGATTTTCAGTATTAAAGTTATTATTAGATCAATTATTATGATGGTCAATTATTAATATTGACCTCTTTGTTGGTTCTCTCCAGAACTGATTTTTTGTTTCATTGTTATTGATATCTCAACCCCTTGATCTGTATATGCTTCAATCTATATTGCTGACTCTTGCATAATGGGAATGTGGTAACATCAGGGCCCATAAAGATCTGTTTTCTAGACAGCAGTAAGGATCTTAAGAAAAACCATGTTAGTCTCTCCTCCCCTATATTCCCTACTCTTTGCAAAGCACTCTGTTTTCATACAACATGTCAAGCTGCCAGCCAACTTTAAGAATTATCCTTCAATGTTCATCACAGTCTGGCCAAATCATAGAGAAGTCATTCCACACTGCTACTGTTAGTCCAAGGCACTTTTTACAACTAGATTTCCATGAGCTTTTTTAGCCTAAAATGTTATTTCTTATAAATTCCAAACTCTAATCAGTATTTAAAACATGTACCTCTTATAAAATTAGTCCAGGTGTCTTAAGAATGATACAAGCAAGCATTAAGTTCGATATGTATGAGCAAATTATTGCTACTTTTCACATTTTTCTTCTAGTGTGTTTCTAGACAATAACTTGTGATGGAAATTAGCTTTTGGTGGAAACACTACTATGATGCAATACACTAATTGTTGCTATGAAATATATCTACTTGTTGAAGAAACAGACCTAATTCATCAGCGCATGATGTTCATTTTATATGCTCTGCATGCTTTTACTTGTACTACTTGGAACCAAATAAATGTTTAGACAGAAAGAATGTTGGTCACAGGCCTTGTCACATACTGCAGTATGACCAACAATAAGAGACAAAAAGGATCTCAAGTTCTTATATCTCATTAGAAGCATTTTCTTAAACAGAGATCGTTAAGTTATACCTTTAAGGGCTTAACATTTATAATACACCAAGGAACAGAGATCAATGGAAAGTTTAAAATTGATAGGCTAGTTTATCTCAACAAAGTATATGTGTTTCATGGCCTAATTTTTTTATTGGGGAGCACTCAACAGTTTATTGATATATCATCCATATTATCAGCAAGAACCTACAGTAACTATACGTATTACTTCCCTCTCTACTCAGCTTGTCAAGATGCAGCCAGAATATGGTGTTCTGTTCTAGTCCCCACAATTAAAGAAAGGTGTGGACATACTGGAGAGAATCCAGACAAGGGCTGTGAAGATGATCAAAGGGCTGGAGAACATGCCCTACAAGGAAAGGCTAAAGGAATTACATATTTTCTCTGTGAAAAAGAGAAGGCTCAGGGGGACCTTATCACAGTATTTCAGTACTTTAGTGGCATCTGCAAAGAAAACAGAGACTCCATTCACAAGGACCCACATGGAGAAGGTAAGGGGCAGTGGATACAAGTTGTACTGGGAAAGTTGCTATAAGAAAGAATTTTTTTTTTACATTGAGAACACATTAATTGGAATAACCACCCCAGGAATGTGTAGAATCCCCATCACTAGAGGTTTTCAAGATTCAATTGGGCGGGGTGCTAGATAGTCTCATTTAGACTCTCTTTACCACAAAAAGTAGGACAAGATGATCTTTGGACACCCCTTCTAACCTGAGGTGTTCTATGATTCAATTATTCAATTATCATCTTCCTATATTAGACAACGCAGAAAGAACCATGCCTTGCCAATACTGCCTATGGAGACTTTCTGCTGTGCCTTTTGCAACCGGACTTGCCTATCTCGCATTGGCCTTTTTAGCCATCAGCGCGCTTGCAGCACGCGTGGGTAGAGCCCTTCCCAAATCTTCATTTGCGAAGCCTAACCTTGATGATCTTCCTATATTATATATTTAGTTATTACGTCTGTAATGTTGGAAATGGTTAAAAAAACCCAACAAAACCAACAAACACACAGTAAACATGTTCATTATATTCCTGCAAAGCAATTGACTTCAGAGAAGTTTCATGAATGAAACTACATGCAGGATTTATTGAAAAGAATTTACTTAATTACTTGTTTTCATGCACTAAAATGGAATTAAGGTGTTATGTGGGATAGTTCTTTTCTGACATCACTGCCAAACAAAGAAAAATAGCCACGTATCTCCTAGAAAAGAAAGAGCTATGAAACATTTCTTCGTCAATTTTCAAGAATTATTTGTTTTCCCTTACTTTAGGATTACCTTTCTGGATATTTTCTTGATACTGGCTTAATGATTTCAGACTATGACTGTAAAAGAAGGGATGTGGTACACAGCAGGGAAAAGGATATATTTCTGGATATTTACATTTGCCCCAAGAAAGTAAATCAAAATTACCCCGTCATCAGAATCCCGATAGGGTTTAAGGTCATGATCTTGAGTTACTTGTTCAGCATCATTCCTGAGGTAGTACTTAAATCTGGACTGGCAACTACAGTTGAGACCTTACATTACTGTGTAGAGTGGAAAGATTATTTCATATGTCTTGCAGACTACACCTTTTAAAGGCAAAAAATGCCATTGTTGTTTGCTTTTATTACTTCAACATGACATTGATGACTCTGACTCAGCTTGTGATCCTCTGTTGCCCCTGGATCATGTTCTGCAAAAGTACAAACAAGCTTGATGAGATTCATCCTCTATTTGTGCGACTTAGTATGTCTACAAAAAATAATGCCCCACACTTGTGTCTGTTAAATAACATCCTGTTTTTCTCAGACCATTTATACAGTTTGTCAGGATCATTTTGAATTCTAATCTTGTACTCCAATGTACACACAGTTGCTTCCAGCCTAGTGTTGTTTGCAGATTTCATAAGCACACGCTGTATTCCATCATCCAGATCATTAATGACATTATTATGTAGTATCAAACCTTGGTCACCCTTGCAGAAGCAGGCATGGCACCATTTTCCTTGTGAACACTGAGCAACCAATGTCTATTCTTCAATATAGTGAACAGTGCATACAGGTTTATTATAACCTTATAATAAAAGTTACATACAGACCATGTTTCTAACTCTTGTTTTTAAAATACATTCTAAGACATCCCTAAAAGATGTCTCTGACAATGAGATGCATGACATAGATTTAGGCTGTCAGGGCCCTTGGAAGTTGACCTGGTCTACTTCTTCCTTCTCTGACCCCTCCAGTCCTCAACACTGTAAGTTAGGTTGCTAGTCAAGTTTTGTGTACTTTCAGAGTTGAAGATTTTACAACTTCTGTGGGAATCTCCTTCCAATATTTGGCCATACTCATGCTGACTTTTTTCTCCTTGCACTTATCAGGAATTTGCCCTCCTGAAACTTTTGTTCATTGCCTCTCATATTTTCACTGTGTATATCCAAGAAACCTGGCTCCTTCGACTTTGTTTCCACCTACTGCATGGATGAAGATAGCAATTAGGTGTCACCCAGGGTTCTTCTATAACAAATGAACAAGCCCAGTGCTCTCAACCTCCATCTTTATGTCATGTGCTCTTATTCTCTACCTTGGTAGCCTCTGATGGACTCTGCCAGTTTGTCAATGTGTTTGTTATACTGAGGACCCCCAAACTTACTTGCTCTTTGTGTTCTCACTAATGCATCCTGATTTATGCTTAAGCTTGCATTGCTGCAGAATGCACTGTTTATTTACACTCATCTTGCCCTAAACCTAGGTCCTTTGCTACAGATTTGCTTTCTAGATAGTCAGCCTGTGCCATTATACTAGTCTATTCCAGATGCAGAATTTTGCATTTGCCTTTGCTGAATTTCATGAGGTGCTGCCGGGTTCCTGAGCACATTGCCCCCTTCTAGTAATTTAGTTGCCTGAGCTAAGGAGTGTAGCTGGCTCCGTTCAAGGTCAGCTCCTTCATTTTAAGAGCTATTGCAAAGCAAGAAAGATGTGAGGGCATGCCCCTCCATTCTGAATCCTTGTTCGTGAGGTCTGCCCCTGCCTGCCTTTCTGCCAGTTAGTTTTGACTTGCCAGGCAGGCAGCCACTGCTGCTCCCTGCTGGGTACCTGCCAGCAAGTTTCCCTGCTTCTTGAGGTCCTTCCTAAAGGAAGCCTGGCCCTCCACCTTATCAACTGTTCCTCTTGGAGAGAGTGAATTCCATCCTGTCATTCTGGTCTTTATTAAAGACATCAGTAGTATCAGTGTGAGGGCCCTAAAAACATCCTCCCTCCTGGCGCTCTGGATCCCTGGGCTCGGGGTCAATTTAGGGATAGCACAGCAAAGGGCCATCCCCCATCCTTTGGTGTCCTTGGAAGGAGGGTCCTGGACAGGTCTATAACAAGGCCTCAGCAACAAGACCTTCTTTCACTTGAGAGATGCTTTGAGCTGCAGCTCAACTCTTTGGTGCCCATCCGAGCTACAGCTCCCATTGCATTGCATCCATACGCATGCCTGATCATGGGTGCTGCTGATCCAGACTTGGACCCTGACATGTGCCCTGTTTTCCTGGCTTGACCTTAGCTGTTCCTCACCACTACAGACATGTCTTGTGATCACTGCACAATGTCTGACCCTGGGTACCACAACCAGACCCCGCTTGCCTCGTTTAGGTACTGATGGACTGGTTTCGTACTGCCCAGGCTCCTTCCCTGCTGCCTGTGATGTTGTACTCTGCTCTTGGCTCCCCATCACTTGTGAAACAGTTGGCTTTCACTGCTTCTGTACAATCAGCCCAGGTATGTACTCACCCTTGATGAATGTCCCTGTTAATCAGCTGCCAGGTGGACTTTAAGGTGCTGACCACAGCCAGCTCTGCGTGCACTTTGTAGTCCACCCATCCAGTACCTGAGTTTCCTCTGTACAAAGATGCTATGGGATATTATGTCAAAAGTTTTGCTAAAACCAAGATAAACAGTGTTCACTGTTCTCCCGTTATTCGCAGAAGGCAGTCAGATTAGTCAGACATGTCTTGCTTTGAAAAACCACACTATCTTTTCCTAAACATGTTCATCTCCTTCGTGTGCCAGAAATTATTTCCAGGAGGACTTGGTCTACAATTTTCCTGAGAACTGGTCTAAGGCTGACTGACCTGTTGTTCCTACAATCTGCTTTCTCAACCTTCCTGAAGATGATTGTGACATTCGTGTTTTTCTGGTCATCAGGATTTTTACTTGATTACCAAGATCATTCAAGGATGATATCGAGCAGCCCTGTTAGTGACAGCAGCCAGCTCCCTCAGCTGTACTGGATGTACATGTATGCCCAGCTTGGTTAAATTATCATCAGTTCACTCTTCCTCTAGTATGGGTAGCACTTGACTCTCACAAACTCTGTCACTGGGCCCAGAGACCTGGGAGGGACCAGGGACCTTGCCAGTAAAGGCTGAGACAAAGAAAGCACTGAGTACTTCAACGTTTTGTATATCCTTTGTCACTATGCCCTCAATTTATTCACCAACAAGTCCACCCATTTCTTACTCTTCCTTTTGATTTACCTGTAAAATCTCTTGTGATCCTTCAGGTACTTTGCCAATTTGGATGCCAGCTGAGCTTTTGCTTTCCCAATTCTTTACCTGTACATTTGAGCAGTGTCTCTTTAATCCTCTTGTATAGCTTGTCCTTACTCCAGGTAGCTTGTCCTTCTACCTTCTGCACACTTGCTGTTTTGTATTTGAGATCAATCAGGAGTTCACAGTTAACTCAGATTGGCCTGCTACTATATCTGTTTAAGTTCTAGTGCTTAGAATGGAGACATTCTTGCATTTTAAGGAAGATGTCTTTGAAGATCAGTCAGATTTCCTGGTCTCCTTTTGTTCTTCAGGGCAGCCTCTGAGGACATCCTGCCAAGAAAATCCCTGAACAAGCCAAATCTGCTCTGAGATCAAAGGTCTTTATGCTGACATTTGCCTTCATTGATTCTCTCAGGATCTTAAATTCCCATCATCACATGGTCACTGCAGCCAAAACTACCATTGATATTTATGTCACCAGTCAGTTTTTCCTTACTTGTTAGGAGAAGACTCAGCAGATTACCTTTTGTAGCTAATCTCATGTATCCCCTGTGTTGAAAGACTGTCCTCGGTGGATTCCAGAAAACTCTTGGACTGCTTACAAGTGACCATGCTACCCTTCCAGCAGATACAGGGGTGATTAAAACCTGCCCCTCCACAAGAACATGGGCCTGCAATCATATGGCTGCTTTCTGTTCACAGAAAGCTTTGTTCATGTCCTATTCTTGTTGAGACAGTCTATAACAGATGCTTATTAAAGCTTCACTATGATTCTGTTGCATAGCCTGATGTTCTTATTCGCTTGTGGCAAGTGTCCTTCAGTTCCACATGTGCAGTATTAGAAAGAGCATTCTTTCTATTGGTGGAAGTCACAAGTGTTTCCAGCCATCACACCCTCAAGTGTGGCTTCTGGCTGGCCTCTGACAAATCTTCATAAAGAACTTACAGATTTCCTGCCATTCACTCCCTGTAACACTGTATGGTCTTGGCACCTTCATCTGGTGGGTTAGTGATTCAAGCAGAACACACCTCATACGGATGAGGACACCATCACTTCCAAAGAAGTCTTGGAGAGAAGTAGCAGGCATTCTCTGCAGCTTGAGACCTGGAGGATTAAGACCCTTTCCAGGAACTTCATCTATGTCAAGACTTCTGCACTAGGAACAATCAGTCTGGCTTCTACTGAGGAGAGCATGTGTTGTGGAATGCCAACATCATCATTGTGCTGACTCTGGCAGTCCTGTGCAGTCTCAGAAAGAGACTGCAAGCTCCTATGTTTTTTTTTCTCTGAGGTGCACTGCTTCACTGACTGCAGAGTTCCTGTTTCTATATAATTTGTGGCATTCCTGGTCAGTGGCACTCCCTAGGAGCTGGTTAAATAAGAAGCTCAGCACAACCCTCTTTCCTTCCCACACACACTAGATTACCTGCCTGTCAGGCAACTTCTAATATTGTTTTTTTTTGCTTCTGGCCAGGATACATTCACTGTGTGAATACTAAGTTATTGTTTTGTAAATTACTCCTCCATATAGGTGAAGGGAAAAAACCCACAACTAGGATGTTTTACATTTATCAATAAAAAGGGTGTTTTACAGGACGACCTTTTGAAAACTTCTTCAGCAGATGCATTCCCAACTGAAGTTCTTGAAAGAATTTGGTTGGTATTCTTCAGTCTTTAGTCAGTCTTCCTAGAACTGCAATAAAGAGGATGTTTAGAGAGTGAAGGGTGTGGGAGGTTGGTAACAAAGACAGAGCTTCACTGAAACTATTTGCACACTTCTGTAATCCGAAAAATTTGTCTTCACTTTCACAGTTACATATAATTTTTGTGATAAAATACTTATTTTTCAGAAATCTTTTTATAAATGAACCAGTTTTTTGTATGTGAAAGTCAATGAATAGCATTTATTTACCGAGATACCCTGTGAATAAGAGAAAGTCCCCAGGAAAACTATGCCTTCCAAAAGTCCTCATAAGGGCTGTAAATGTGACTGCAAGATATTCTAATGTATCATTTGAAAATTAATAGGTGATCAAGCAATTATGCTGTCATAATATGTAAGCACAAGGCACCAGCTATAATTGCATAGGAAAACTTAACCTTGGCATTTCTGGGCTGTAGGTAGAACTGCCCATTCTACACCTTTTGTTTTTTATTTTTGTTGAGTAAATAGAAGTTAACTTTTAAGAATGCATTAATACAACCTATCCTACATACAGCTTCATCAACTTCTGTTTCTTTTTTTTTTTTTCTTACATTGAATTAGCTTGAATCTCTTCCTGTTTATAGTAATATGATGCAGCATAGCATCAGGCTATTTTTCCTGGTGAGTAATAACTAAGTTACAATGTTTGAACATTCAAATGTTATATTTTATAAGAGCTGTCAGTCTCTCTGTGCCATATACACATTGCATCTCAAAGGCTCATCAAGACACACAGTTTGACTTATTTCCTTAGATACATATTGTGCTTTTATTAATCTCCACACAGTTCAATTACGTGTAGTTTCCAGCTTCAGGTAGACACATCACTGCTATATTTAATTAAATTATAAATTTAATTATATAATTCTTTATAAATAGCTTTCAAGGTATTTGGGTTTGAGGTAGTAAAGGTGAGTTTGAGGTGAGTAAAGCAGGACAGTCTTGACTTCAGGTTTTAACTTCAGTGTAAAGCATACATAAAATTTACATAATTAATTTCTCCTTTCTTGGAGTTTTTCTTCACTGCATAACAGGAAAGCCCAACAGATCTTACTACAGTATCTTATTTCCACTTTTATTTCTTTTTTAATCTTTAAAAATCCTTCATATTTTCCCTATTCATGACAACGTTCTTTGCACCCAACACTATCTGTGAGAGCTGTTATCGCCATAAATGGACTGTCTACCCTGTATCTTTGTATTTTTTGCTGAGGCAAGTGAAATTATAAGTAAGATGTCTTACCTCATACCACCTTTATCCCCCAGAATTTTATCTTTTTTTTTTTTTTTTTTTGTTTGTAGTTATTTTAAAACTTTAGATACTTTGTGTTTTCAAGTTACTAGAAATTTTTGTTCTTGTTCATATTCTGGGTAGACTTATTTGGACTTATTCTTAGCCTCCTGAAATCAAATTTTAGCAAGCTCAGACTAAGAAGGCTTTATTTTCAGACACAGTTAGTTCCATTTATGAATGGTTTGAGGTATTGATTGTACTTTCATTCTTTTATTTGAAAGCAAAAACAGAGACATTACCTTATAAGCTTCTGGCTAAATGTTTCTTTAGAAAAACTGATAAAAATCCCATTTTACCTTGCTGGGGATCCAAGACACTCTAATAAACATTTCTGTTTGCTTTGCCTTCTGCTCTCAAATTAGTGACCTCTCAGAATATAATTTTGTTTCAGCATCCATTTTCATTATCAGCAGAAATACTGCATGTTGGGACAGATACTTGTATCTAGTTTTCTTTTTTTCCTATATAGTCATAGAAATGATTTGGTTGACTGGCTCCACTGACAGGTTTTGTGTTATTCTCTGCCTGCTATTAAGTCTAGTCATTACAGCAGTGTGGTTTGGATTATCTGTGAGCTCTGACCTTCTGTAAAGAAATCTTCTGACAAACTTTGCTTTGGGAGCTATAAATGAGGTACTTTTCATCTGTTTTTCTTTAAGGTCAGTACCCCTGTACATACTTTCTGCCAGCAGTGGCAAGCATTCTCATACCCTGGGTGAAGAACAGCCTAGAGATGACCAATAAAACTGTGACTAAGAGAGTGTGATTGAATAAGAATTTAAATCAGGACTGCACAGTAAGCATCTCCATTCCCCATGAAGTTCCCTTCAGCAGCTCTGGAGCGCTACCTTCTTTGGGAGCTTTCTTTTCTTTGAACAGGAAAGTCAGTATCTTTTGATTTATGCTTCTCCATCAATTTTGCACTTCTTTCTTCATAAAAACTCAACTGAAAGGATAAGCACTGTTCCACTATGTTGCCATTCCAGCATGGTGGCGGGGACAGTATCCTTGTAACTGGGAACCAAGGGTTCAAAACCAATGAGATTAAGAGATTACATATAATGTTACATAGATTGTGAGGAGAAAACTGAGTAGTGCCAACACAACTGTCTGCATAGAATATAAATAACAATTTCCACTGTATCCTCTTTGGTCTCTGATGTAAAATGATCTTAATGTAACCTGTTAGTGATGGATACAGTCTTCAGTGTACCATCTCATATATTGGACTCAGTTAGATGTTTAGACGGTGTTACCTGGTGTATTGTAGAGTCCTATAAGCTTCAATATGAAGTTTAGATATTTAGCAGCTGAAGATGAAATGTTGACCTCACAACCATAAAATGGTCCACACTTCATTTTATGTAATGGAGTGAAAAATAGATACAGTTGACATATAGTATTTTTTGGAGTACAAATAACCTTTGTTCCTTAAGAAGACAGCATCACATTTGAAAGTATTCATCAGTTCCACAACACAGGAACTTGCCAAATTTAAAAGTCCCAGCAACTTATTACCCCAGATAATCCAAACATTGCAGCTTTTTAAAAAAGTTTTCCTTCCAAAATACTTTTCATTATGTGATCTTACATGATATCAGTATTTCTGTATTCTCTTTTAATCCTTTGGACTGTTTTTCAGCTCTCCAGCTCTCCCATCCTCACACTGTAGCATAAAAACAATTTATAGCCTCTGGTGTGGATGCTCTCCAACAAGAAGCAAAGCACTACCTTTCATTCTGTATTAGGGCAAGGTCTATTTATCAAGGTTACTTAAAGGACAGAAATTTCTATTTGTACTTCTCATACTACATGCTAAATTTCTTGTTTTGTAGATTTTCAGTACCTGTTTTGTTTTTCACTTTTTCTTGAAGATTTCTTTATGAATTAGTTACTAGAGAGTAAAGTAATTCCTCAGCCCATACTGGCTCCCCCTAGGCAGATTTCTTTGAAAACATTCAATTTAGGTTTTCCACTGGACTGACTTACCCTCAATTTAATGTATACCCTCCTATGTGGTTTTGTTTGTTTTTTTCCTAGACCTCCTCCTCAAACCAAAACACAGATTTGCATCCTGGATATATTTATACTGATTTTCTTCTTCCTGAAGATATCTGCATTAGGCAGACAATTACATTTCCACTGAAGTTTTTTTAACATTTTCAGAATAATGGGTACCTTCAAAGAATATGACTGGGTTTCAAATGGCAGATGGACATTACTCATTTTAATAATGAAGAATATTTTAGAATGTATGACAATTTATATGGACCAAGCTCGCATAATCTCTGCTGTTGCATTCAATCTGTAGTTTGATACCATTGTGCTATTGTGTAGTACTTTACTTAGATACAAAATATTTGATAGATAACTTCTTCTGATAATACTACAGGCTTCTAATTGATCTCCACAAATAAGACACTTCTTGCAACTCACTAAGTTTCTACCATGTTGAATAAGAAGGAATGCTGTTCATATTATTGTAGCTAAACTTCTCAACAGATATTTTGTCTTGACAAATTTGGACTCCTGACAACGAGGTCTCTTTATTACTAAGTAAAATGGGAAGCTCATAAAGTTGTCATGCCTCTTACCAGCTTATTAGAAGAGAATTACATTTCACATACCTAGGATACAGATGCGCAATAGAGTGGAATCTGTGTAAATCCTGAATCTCACAGAACTGGTTACTGCAAGGTGAGCAATTACTTGCCTTTTCAAGAGTTACTAGGCTCATCTAAATAGACAGTATTCTCTACATAGCTATCAGAAATAAACCTAAGGACAGATTTTCAAGTATTGCCTGTGTTTGTGTCAAAATTATTTGTGAAAGTGCTTCAGGTGATTTACTTGTCTAGGCACAACACAACTGATAAAAGACCTTAAAGAAAAACATAAAAATCCCTCACATGCAATAATTTCCATCAGAATGTGCAAATTTCTTCATTGGCATCAAAGTACTAAAAAGTCTTCCTGGAATAAAAATAACTGTATTCATGTTCAGCTTATGTGTTTTTTGTACATATTTATTCCTGTGATTTTTTTTCAGATCTCTGTCTCTAGTTTATCACATAATCCAAATGTTAATGTGTTTTGCAAAAATGTGTCTCATTATATGGCTTTTATACACATTGCAACAAAGAAGTTTCACATATTTTATTGATGTCTGCTTTATTTATAAAAAGCATCATTGTATAAATGTGATTCCGAACCACTCAAACTGTGCATGTGGCTATATGACATTTTACTATTCACCCTTTTTTCCCCCCCTCTTGTTCTCATAGTCACTGATTATAGTTTTTGTTCTTTGACCACATTTTAGAATAGGCAGGAAAAGTTGTTTTTCCTTTATTTGAATAAATAAGATTCACTAGAACCTTGATTTGTTACAATTTCTTTGTACTTTGAAATAGTTAATACTAGTTTTTAAACAGCTATTTTTAGTCAAACTGTAAAAAAAAAAGATACACTGCTACAATGAGACAAATAGTCCTATGTGAAAACAAGTTTTATCATATTTTGGACACCTCCTTTGGGAATAACACCCTTAATGAATCCAGAAGAAAACAGATGAAGGAAAGACTTTTTTATGTGACTGAGAATTTCTGCTGTATCATCACTGTTGGCTTCTTATATTAAAACTGAAGGTATGGAGGAAAATTAAAATAGATAAACCTTTATGTTTAGATTTTATGTTGGAAATTGTGTTATACAGCATCTGTTCATCCTGGTCCTAATGGAAACTGGGTGGTTGTGCTGTGCAACTTGCCACTTAAATATTCTTATTTATGCTTGGTAGTGATAGTGCAACGCTTTGTAATATGAGGCGACATGTGTTTAGGTTAATACAAACCTTGAAAGACTTTCTTCTTCTGTAATCCATCTTTAAAAAGCAAATAAGTCTGATGAAAATGCCAAAAGAGCATCTCTGTACACTTACCCCTCCCCAGCCTTAACCTCTCTTCCATTAAGATTTAGATTCTTTCATTTAAACCTCATTTCAATGGATCACCAGTGAAATCAATGTTCTAACATGTATTGCTGTGCTTAAGAAGCTGGTCCAGGAGTTTTTCTAGAGTAATCTCATAATACAAATACAATTCAGTGTTGAGGTATCTTGAGGTGTTTATAGTGTAAACATTAAACATTGATCACCTGCTGATTTAATTTATGAGCATACACATATTCCAAGACACTGCCTTGATAGCACACTGACATAAAAAAAGACAAGTGGGATTCAAAAATCGTTAACATTTCTGTGAGTGACTCTAGAGTGGAAATTCTCAGGCCAGACAATTTATAATGGGAAGAAAATGCTGCCATCAACAGCTGCAGCACCAGGAGCAATACAACAGGCCCTTTTCACCTCTTCACTTTGCAAATACCTTATGTACCCGATATATATCCCATATGTGTCCTTTATATATCCCATATATTGCTTCATTTTCTATGTTGATACTATCATGATAATTTTTAACAAAGTGGAAAATCTATGGATGACACCGTGTGCTTTCTTTTCATCTGGTGTTCTACTAAATAAGAAATGAATGCATTTATTTAGGGAATCATTAAGCTACTTCAGCACATCTAGCAAGGTGTAAATGTTTCAGAGACAAAACCAGTAAGCTAGGAATTGCTTTCTAAAAAAACCTCAACATACTTGAAATATTTATTTATGAACTCAGAATTTTTAAAATACTATTTGTTATTTCTTCCAAGAATAAATATTAATTTCATCCAAACTAAGTCTTTGTAAGATTTAGAATAAAATTTGCTGAAATGAATTATGAATTTGCTTCAAAGTGAAAATAGGAAAATAAGAAAATTATGTAAGCCAATTCTCATCCTAAAGGTATGACTCCTCAAGTATTATACCATAACTATGTATTTGGTGCATGCCTTGGAACTATTGTATCTTTGGTTCTAACTTCCTAAATCTATATTTGAAAATCACTTACCATTACCTGTAGTGAGCTTCTCACAAGTTTACTATCTGCACATAACATGCAAAGTGTATGTGTCTTTTTTTTTTTTTCATATTGCTTCAAATATTTCAGATATACAAAGGGTTACTTTACTTACACAAAAGAGATAGGATTTCTCTGGTCTGACTTAAGCTATCTAAATCTTATTAAGCCAAGGATGCAGTCTGACACGCATTTATTTGGCTGGCAATACTGTCTGAAATAAGTCCTACCTTCACTGTGTGCTTTACCCTCCATACTGTACACTAGGACATCTGCTTATGGGTCACTTGTGACTGTTGCTGAACTGAAAGTACTGTTGTAACCAACATTCATCAAATGATGGCTTGTCTCAAAGGCAGGCACCACCTGCTTCTGTAGTCAACTAGAACATCCAGAAGACTATTTGTTGGTCCCAGGTTAGAGTTATGGTTTGTTATTTGCAGGTGTCTGTCTCTGTGTCTGTCCAAGGATTCTGGCATTCAGCTGAGCAGGTCCTCCTGTGTCAGCTTAGTCTGAGTAAGAGGTGAATATTCTGGTTTTTCTTTGTACCCCAAGCTGTACTTTCCTTCCTTTTTATTCTACCTTTCTGATCCTGTGATGAGGTTGTTTAAACTGTCATGACTACACCTTTATACAGTTAAGCTGTAGATGCCTGAATAAAATTAGATCACTCTAAGTTTCTAAGAGAACACTTATTTAAGAAACCCATCTCTATTACACAGTTAGATGTCTTCTTAGGATAATGTATGAGTGATGCAAGAAGTTGCCTCTCTTCAGTTTCCAGTTATTGAGTGCACAGGTGGGAAGTGTTAATTGCTGGGGCCTTAGTCTGTGCTTTTGTCTCTATGACCAGGATGAAGGTTCATGCCTTTGTGCCTAGGGTCAAAGTTTAAGGAGGAGAGGAAATGACAGTGGCAGAAGAGAACTGATCGTCAGAAATATTGACCCATCAAAATCCATGGGACAAAACATGACACCTCCAGGGATGCAGAGGGTGGTAGCTTTATCATCTTTGAATGGTCATAGAATTTGGGGCAGGGAGGTTCCTGATGATTGGAGAAAAGCAATTGTACTGTACTCGAAAGTAGAAAGAAGCACAGTACAGAGAACTTCAGGGTATTCCCTAAGAAAATCATTAAGTAAGTTGGCTTGAAAGCCACTTCTGGGTGCACGGAATAACATGAGGTAATTCAGAATTGTCAGCATGGATTTGCTGTGGGCAAATCCCTCAGCAACTTGATTTGAATTCACTGTTGACTCTGCTTTGAACAGAAGATTGGACTTGAGACCTCCCAGGATCACTTCCAACCTGAATGATTCTTTGTCTCCAGCTGAGAAGAATGATGAATAGGAATAGTAACTTTCAGCCAAGGAGTTACGATTTTTTACATTATCTGATCCTATCTACATGAACAAAATAAGGAAGCACTTTACAAATTCAGGAGACTTACATAGTAATTTTACCTTAGTTTGATATTTACAAAGTTTTAAATAATGTCAATTCAGTGAGTGGTTTAAAATAAATATTTTGTTATATCTATGCCTTAGGAAGAGAATTCAGTGCAAAATTACACTTTATGTTGACTAACTTCTCTGCTCTTTTGTTTGACTGTTTTAAAGCGACTTCAAGGAAGTTTGCAAAATTTCCCCTTTCAAATTAAAATAACTACAGGAATAACATTTACTAAGAATAACGCAAAGGTCAAAAATTTTGAAAGGTAATGTTACAATTATGTGATAGTTTTTGTTGACATCAGTTATTCTGTAGTTGTTGTGCTTACACTGTGCCATTTTATTTTTCTTCCCTGTGAATTCATTTTCATAAGAAAAAATATAACAGATCAGAAAATGTAACTGAACAGCTATTTATGGAGTAGAAAAATTTATAATCTTCACATTCTAGTTCTGATCTTGTTCACAGTTTACTGAATGGGTTAAAATTAAATTGTAAGAAATGCAGAAATCATCTTAAGAGCTAGCCCATGCCTATATGTCCAAAAGCTGGCAAATCAAGCAATTAAATCTGTATTTGGGTAAGTGTGAGTGAAAATCATTAAAGTAATCTAACAAAACTTCATATATCTGAAAACTGAACCTCTGAAACTTGGCTACTCACCATCTTTTCTGTTCATAATGAGGTGAGAGAAAGAAGCCTTTGCTGAGTGTGGAATATATAAACTTACTTCAGAGAATCACAGAATGTCTGAATTTGGAAGGAACTTCTGGAAATAAAATGGTCAAACCCCTCTGCTCAAGCCAGACCACTTAGAGTTGGTTGCTCAGGACCACATCCAGATGGCTTTTGAATATCTCCAAGGAGGGAGGTCCCACAACCTCCTTGGGCAACCTGTGCCATTGCTCAGTCACTCTCACATTTTAAAACTGTTTCCTCATATTCAGAGGAAACCTCCTCTGTTTGTTTTTGCCCATTGCCTCTGACCCTGTCATGGGGCAGCAACATATAGGGTCTGGCTCCATTTCTTTTTACACCATCTTTTCAGGCATTTATATACATTAATAAAATTCCCCCTGAGTCTTTTATTTTCCAGGTTGAACAATCCTAGCTGTCTTAACCTCTCCTCATTTCAGCAGGTTCATTCCCTTAGTCATCTTTGTGGTGCTTTGCTGGACTCTGTCCAGTATGTCCATATCTCTTTTGTACTGAGGAGCCCAGAACGAGACGCAGCACTCCACACGTGGCCTCACCAGTACTGAGGAGAGGGAAAGGGTCACCTCCCTTGACCTGTTGGCAACACTCCTCCTAAAGCAGCCCAGGATAACATTCAGCTTTGCCACAAGGGCACATTGCTGGTTCATATCCAACTTGGTGTCCACCAGGATCCCTGGGACCTTTACTGCAGTGCTGCTTTCCATTCAGGTGTCTCTAGCATGTATTGATGCCTAGGATTGTTCCTCCCAAGGTGCAGGGCTTTGCCTTTCTTGTTGATGAACAACATGAGGTCCTTGTCAGCCCATTTCTTCAGCCTACCAATGTGTCTCTGGATGGCAGCAGAAGCTTCTAATGTGTCAGTGACTTCTCCCAGCTCAGTGTCATCTGCAGTCTTGCTGAGGATACCATGCTGCATCATCCACGTCATTAATGACATTGTCAAGGAACCTTAAATGCCTCAGAATGAGTTGTTCTGTTCACGGCAGATGCCTAATTCTGTTCATTAGCTATGGAAAACATCTGCTCTTACTAACTCTGACTTAGGCATCTAAATTAGTTAACTTGGTTGCTAAAACTAGAGCAGATTACTCTGACCTGAAGCTGACAATCTGGATTTTAGAGAAGTACAACATTCTGACCTCTCAATAGCTGCACACATCCAACAACTTTGAATAGTCAGGTTAAGAGAACTATGCCTAATATCATGATTTTTTTTCCTACAGGACCCATCACATACTTCTTAGTATCATTTGAAATTACTCACAATAAAACCTGCACCAGCCTTTTTAATGAATTATTCATGATTTATTTGTTCTCACTGTCTGATTTATTTGTTCTCACTGTTCAGTCATGTTCGTTTCATACAGCTCTTCTGTTTCACCAAGTCAGAATCTTTTGGAACAACTTTAACGGTATTCTGTGCTTACACTTTTCTGTATTCTGTTAACATGGTTACATTTTCATTTCTTCATTATTTGCAGAAAAAGTCACATTTTGACAAAATTCTACATCTTTCGTTTTGCATGTAAGGTTTATATTCGGTGGCAAGAATTATTGCTAATGTCAGGTTAAGGTTTCCTGATCCTATGACCCTCCAGATCAAAATTAAAACCCTAGGTAACCAGACAAATGCAGTTGAGAAACAGGCAAATGCAGATTTGACTTTTAATTCCAAAAATGCAAAAGAAAAATATACCCGTAGTATTTGCCTTCATGAGTCTTGCAAGTAATACAGGGAATTGAGGGAATAGTTAGACAAAGGAAGATCTTTAATACTCTGATTTCACTTGTCCATTGCACGTTTTGGTAACTGTTCTCATTAATGCCTTTTGAGCCAGAAAACTGCCATGTGCCTCCACTGCTATGAGGTTTAAGATTCCATCAAGGATGCATTCCACCTAACTTTAGAGACTTAACTGAATTATCTAGGCTAGAAGCCAAGTGTTTGCACATCCCTCTATAATCCACACAGAGTGAAATGCCTACTGAAGTTCTGGGTCACCCTTTGTGAATACCTCTCTTTGTTGACTACAGAGGCAATTTAGGGTCACTTTACACCACCACGCACTTAGAATTTTAGCTAAATATTCAAAGACAGGTGAGATGAATCAGGCCTTACTACTGAAAGCAAATAGATTGGATCATAGAAGAGCAGGAAGGACAACTGTGTTAGCACTTTTTGCATTGGTTCCAGGAGAAGAAGAGAAAGATTAGGTTTGATTTTCAATTTTTCTTTTAATTAGATTGATTAAAACAGTTGTACTTATTATATACTTTTTTTTTGTACTCTTGTAGACAGTTAAACATTCTGTAAAATAGTTTTTTAGGCTCCACCTACACAATCTATGGTTTCTTATAATGGAATGGAAACAAAAGTCAAGATATAAATTACATGGAGGGTGGGCTTACTGAGAAGTCACAGAGAGAAAATACAGGTTCTAATTCTCAAAATGTTAAGTGTTATGTTGGTTAAACAAACTTTAAATGCATGACAGATGATCTTTTATTCATCCCTTCCACAATCTTCAATATTTGCCATACAGAAGGGCAGGGTGCACCTAATTCATATCAAGCAGCAACATATTCACCTATGACAGACAGTGTGTTTTCTCTTCACTGATTGATCTTGGTTAGTCTGTTATTTTATTATAAGAAGAAATTGAGTGGGTGAGGTAGGATGCTTTGGAGGGAGATTACACATTTCCTGAAGACCAACTGAGCACCCTTAGGAAGAAGAAGCTGGAGACTGCAGAGTGTTGCTGTAAGAAGAGGAAACAGAAAGAGTTACAGGAAGGAGGTGCACACCATAAGTTCAGCAACAAAGAGTAATGTGAACAACAGAACAGTAGTTGCATCTCTTGCCTCACAGCATCAGTAGTATAGTATTAAAGGCAACTCCTTGAATCTAGGGGTTCTCGTGACAATTAGTTGTCTGCAGCCTTTCTTATCTGCCTTGCCATGCCTATGAAGCTCCACCTTTCTAATAAACATATGTTTCTTGTAAGAGCTAAAGAATAAATCTAGTGAGATGAATTTCTAAGAATATTTTCCTTTTTACTTTTTCTGAATCATACTTGAGACATAGCTGAAGATAAAGGCAAGTATGTAACATTTATTCATCTGTCATTTCGGAATTACAGTTTACTATAATACATTAAAAAAAAATAAAATGAGCTTGCTCACTCTTTATTTGCACTACACTACTGCCAAAGAGGATGTAGGTGCCAGAATGACAGATCAGTTAGGGATAGTCTTTCCTTACTTGTTCCTGATAATCAAGAAAAACTGGTTTCTGTGAAAGCAGAATGCTAAAACTGAACACCAATTGTAAAATAAATCTTTCATTTTCTTGCCATGTACTTTATGGGCATAAATATAACACATGAGATCTTCCATATGCACTTCCCCCCACAAAAAGAAAACAACAAACAAACAACAACAACAACAAAAACCCACAAAACCACAAAATCACAGAAAAAGCCCCCAAACCTGCAAAAAAAC
>JAWWEU010000001.1:50441937-50466547 GCA_035583155.1 Acropternis orthonyx | reverse complement strand
CCCCCCCCCCCAAAAAAAAAAACCAAGCAAACAAACAAAAACCAAACCAAACAAACAAAAAACCCCAACATACTCTGTTTTGTAGCTTCTCAAGGTATCTAGTTGGGTCCACACATCACAAATTCTGTCAAGAGTACAAACCTGGTGAAGTGAAGCGTGCTACGTATGGTGTGGTCTTTGTTGGTCAATCCCCAGCAAGGAATATCTTTGAAAAGCCCAGCACTCCCTGAGGACCTCAGAGGGACAGACCTTGTTCCTCTACCATCATCCGTTGAAGGGCTAGAAGAGCTGAAGAGAAAGGCTGGCAAATTACGTCCATTGGGTCCTGGGTAGGGGTCACCTGCATATGGCAAGGTGGCCCTCAAGAGAGTTCAGACTTGTTTATCTGACAAGAGAAGGACTCCCTAAGGTGTCCTCTTCACACCAAGAATTTTGAGACCTGAAGGAGTCTGATAGCAGGGCCTTCAATTTTAGGAGTGTGACAGCACCAATATCAGCACAACAAACAGGAGTAGTAAAAAACTCAATTCAAAATTAAAAAAACCAACCAACCAAACAACCCTGCAATATTCATTCTTCTGTGAGATTTCATTTGTGCTAAAACCAGTATTGATGATTCAGGGATGTTTTAGTTACTGCTGAACAGGGCTTACACAGTCTCAAGGCATTTTTTTTGCCTCCTACCCCACCCTGCCAGTGAGTGGGCTGGAGGTGCACAGGGAGCTGGGCACAGGCAGGACAGCTGATCCCAGATGACCAAAGGGATATCCCATGATATATAATGTCATCTTCAACAATAAAAGCTGAGAGAAGAAGGAGGAAGGAGAACATCTGAACTTAAGATGTTTGTCTGCCCAATTCACTGTTATGCATGGTGGAGCCCTGCACTCCTGGAGATGGCTGAACACCTGTCTGCCTTCCACCAACATTGGAAAGTGGTGACTGAATTCTCCGTTTTGCTATGTTTGTGAATGCAGCCTATGCTTTTCCTATTGAACTGTCTTTATTTGAACCCATGCATGCTCTCACTTTAACCCTTCCAGTTCTCTACCCCATCCCACTGTGAGGAAGAGAGCGTGCAGCTGTGTGGTCTTTAGCTACTGGCTGGGGCTAAGCCATGAAAAATGCTTAAGAAAGTAACAGGTTTTCAATTATAGCAGAACTCCCAAACTGTATCAACTTTCTTGCCTTAATATAACGTGTTGCAAAATTTATGCGCACAGAAGACAATGTAAGACAATGCTTGGATCTGGGGGGTTCAAGGGTTTGAGGAATTAAATCTGAATTTCAGTTTAACCTGTTCAGGTCCTACTCAATTCATATCCTTGATCTCCATACACTGTTATTCTATAATTTATATAAAATATGTTAAATTCTATTGATTAGTTCAATGAATTATAAAAAAGAGGATAAATAGTGCTATTGCTTCTTTTTGTATTTATTTGATATTGTATTGGGTAGACTCAATACTGTTTTTGTTTAGTACACTAAATGTGTTTGTGTTTTAAATGTTACCAGTGACACCAAATAGAGATACATCCTGTCATAATAGGCATTGTGCAAATATTACTACCTAGAATAAATGTGTTTTATTTGCAAGAGAAAATTCTAGTGTTTTTTATAGTTGTGCAGTCTTGAACATAAATGGAGAAGAACTTAGGCACATTGGGAGTTTTGTGTGACATGAGAACTGAATTTGGCTTTTGAGACCTGGGAATGTCAAATGAAACTTGCAACTATCTGTGCTTCATTTGAATCATAAAACACCCTTTAAAATGTAAACCACCTATTTAACTACAAAACAACACTGAACCAATTTTTTTAGATGAACAGGTACAAAGGGCTTATCCACTATCTTTAGATTTTCTTGTATGTAAAATTGGTATTTGACTTGTTTACTGACTATCAAGACAATACAGGTGAGCAATTTCCAATGTTACCTTTAATTCCTAAGCACACTGTCAATGTTGATATCACCATCTATTTGTATGACTGTTAATTCTGTGAGTGAAATTGTAGCTTACTGAAGGTAATATTCCTGCCTTAATTTGATCCTTGCAGTTTGCTATGTATGAGGTTATTTTTGTTTATATCCCTCATGAATTCTCTTACAGTCTCTTGCATTATATATAGAAACAGTCTATGAAATTTCTACATGTTAGATTTCATCCACAGCCTCAGAGTCTGAAGTCAGAGAATGGCCTGTGTAGATGATTTAGAATAGAATAGAATAGAATAGAATAGAATAGAATAGAATAGAATAGAATAGAATAGAATAGAATAGTTCAGTTGAAAGGGACTTACAATGACTATCTAGTCCAACTGCCTGACCACTTCAGGGCTGACCAAAAGTTAAAGCATGTTGTGTTTGACACACCCCAGGATGCAATTTGCCCTTCTGGCTGCCAGGGTACAAGGCTGACCCGTAATGAGCTTCCTGCTGACCAGCACCACCAGTTCCCTATCTGTAAGGACTGCTCTCCAACCACTCCTCTTCCAGTTTAATCTTGTGACGGGTGTTACTCCACCCCAGGTGCAGAATCCAGCACTTAGACTTGTTAAAATTCATGCCACTGATGGTTGCTAAATGCAGCCAGATGCCAGGCAGGTGTAGTCCCATTCACTACAGCCCTGTGAGTCCTGCCCCTCAGTCAGTTCTTCACTCAGTGCACCATGTCCAGAAGGATGCTGTAAGGGAGAGTATCAAAACCTTTACCAAAATGCAGAAAAATTATGTTCACAGAGTTCCCTTCATCCACTGGGTGGGTGATCTTATCATAGAAGGACATCAAAATAGTTAAACAAAATTTTCCTTTTAGGAACTCATGTTCACCATGCTTGATGGTAGTGTTTCTTCTTTAAACATCTTTCAATAGCACCCAATATGATCTTCACAATTTTCCCAGGAACTGAGGTTAGACTAACAGATCCATAGTTGCGTGGGTGTTCCCTCATGCCATTCTTGTAAATTGGAATAATGTTTGCCACTGTCCTCGAATTTCAGAAAATTTCTTTATGTTTATCTTTTAGATGCACCAAATATGAACTTGGAAGAAAAACTTTAAGTAAACTTCTATAGAATATGCATTTCTGTATTCATTCCTGCCTGATGGGAATGGCAGTGGAGATAGCAAATGCTGTGGACTACATCAGAAACTGACTACAATCCACTAAGAAGTTAACTGAAACTACAGAGTACCAGAACTGTTTTCAGGCACACAGCAGCCATTGTTTCCAAACAGCCATTTGCTCTTTTAGAAGACAAGTCTCAAGTTAACAAACATCAGTTATGAGAAAAAAACTTTTTATAAAGGTTTAATGCCAGAATAATGTCTGTGGTATTCTCTCATTTCTTTATGAATATTGTCAGCAAATTTGGCAATTCAGTTCAGATTATTTTAGGTTAAATTTATTAGAAATCCACATATAACTCTTGTGTTTCTTGGATAGGTAGTCATAGCAGTCTAACAAGAAGAAAATCTGGCCTCAGTCAGTACTTTCTGTACAAAACAATATGCTGGTGAATATAGCCATTGTACATTCCAGCATCTTCTTACCTCTATTTTATAAACAGATGTATTTAGAGAGGCTTCATTACTTCCTAATTATACTTACTTCCCCCACTTTTTTCCTCATTAAAAACTGAGTAGTCAGCATCTCAGCAATTATATCATCATCACTAATTTTCTTCCTCTTCATTTTTTAATTAGGCTATTTTGCTCTAGGTTTTTTTTTCTCTCTGCATGCAGATTATAATTCTTCTTATTTTTATTTCTTTTGCCTAATGATATTTTTCCTCATAATTATTTTTTTAAGCATTAATGTCATGGTCAGGAATGATAGGACTTAGTTCTTGATTTTGCACAAAGAGAAATCAAGAGTAGAATTAAAAGACTGAGGCCGAACAATTTTAATCCAAACTTTCAGCAAAGCAAGTCTGCTTTAATCTTGAATACTCTTAGTACCTTGTCCTTTGTGTCCTCTTTGGTTTTCAACAGACATTCAGAAAACAAAGTCAAGAATACTGAATATGAAAGATCCACTATTCAGATGATTCTCACAGATTTACTATGTGTCATGGCTATGAGGAAGGTAAAGGGCTTTTGTGGCTCTGTTACAACAACCAGAAAGATAACTGTCAGCAGATTTGCTCTGTCTCACGTACAGCCCTGGTGGCAGGGTGCCCAAAGCATCCTAGGTGTATTTTCCAGATCCAAGTGAATTAAGTCCATGTATATGTGTCTGAAATGATTTTCCATACACAAATACAAAGAATACACCCAAAGCCATATTATTTCCATGCTAGCTGTGGTACAGAAGTAATAAAATTACTGTCATATAATTTTGGTATAGTATAGTATGCATAATGTTTAATCTTCAGAGGCCTCAGTCAAGATGAGGACCTCACAACAGCAGATACACTACAAAATGCAAATCATTATGCAATTCCTGTTTCTTAACAATCATGTGCATTCAGGTAAACACAAAGCCCCAAGTATTTCTTGCATAGGATTTCTATGAAACTCTTGATATGAAAACGTATTTCATGTGTCCCTTTGTAATTTTATTCCTTTTAATTTGAGATCTTTCTGGCAATTTTTTTCCAAGTCCTTCCCACTGGTCTCCTGTTGTGTTCTGCTAAACAGCTTTTCTGCTGATCACAAGGTTATTTCCTACTCTAGTCTCTTTCTGTTCACATACTAATCATGTATTTATTTGTTCTTCTTCAGTGTCTCCTGCTGCTGTCTAGCTGTTTCCACAGACTAAGGTCCATGGAAACTGTTAAATTAATTCCAGTTTTGTACAAAAGCTGCATTACATATCTATCAATATCTCTGAAATATTCTCCAAACTCCTCCTTTTGATGACAGCATGCATGTATGCAGGCCTTCTCCAAAACTTTCCTGCTCTTTAAAGTGAAGTGGTTCTCCACAGCACTGTGCTGCTTCCTTCAAAGATCCTTTCTTCTGTTCCTGCCATCTCAGCAGATCATATATTTACTCCGTTCCCATTCACTGTCATTACAGTGAAACCCCTTAGTAATTTAATGTTCCTTCATCGGTTTGTTATTTTCATGTCTCCCAAGTGCCTTCTAAATAGGAAATGGGTATGTGCTTTAAAGGTCATGCGAAGTTCAATTTTGATATTGTCAATAGCAAGCCTGCTTTCCTGTCCAAAATATCCAATGAGCAGTCTTTCTCAATTTCACTCTTAATCTTTCGGACATCAAAGTTTTGATCACATTAGGTCTTTACTACTTCTTCTTATCACTGCATTCAGGACTGAAGCTAAGTGTTTCACTCGGGTTCCTCCTTCTGATGACATATAGCTCCCTTTGTTTAACCCATACCCATTTCTTACATCAACAGATAATCTTAAAAGCCTTCTAGGGAAAAGGAGAAAGACTGCAACAGGCAACAGCATTTTCCAGGCTTAGATTTATTTTCTAATGTGCCAAATGACATGCATTTCAAGTCCCTAGCAGCCCTGCTGAAATATTAGACATTCATCAGGGCTGCTGACATTGCTCAATAGTTCTTCCTTGCATTTACCATACTCTTCATGCAGTCATGTGTTTTTTCCTGCCTTCTCTTTTACCAATCTTACAGTGAGCAACCATGGGGAAGTGATGCACAGATAAAGAACAGTGATAGAGAGAGAACACTGTTCCCTCTGATACCAGGGCTCCACCTTTCAATCCTACTATAGAGGCAACCCAAATCTTAAAAATAAATGCATAACCCAATATCATATATTCACATATGCTCATGCCAACACTCTACAACAGCTGTGAATGTCCTATTGCAATTCTTTCCACTGTGGTGTTGCTCAAGCCTGATGCACCAAGACCTTCCATAAACCAGTCACTGTTCTGTCTTACACCACTGTCTACTGCAACTAACCCAGCTTTCCTCATCCTTCTTTCCCCAGTTATTCTTTCAGTCTCCTGCATGATCCAGGCTCATCATTCTACATTCTTCCTCTTTTCTTTAAAGAAAAGTTGAGACTGTGAAGGCCATAGTAGCATTTATTTTTCTGGAAAGTGCAGATTTGATGTGCTTAAATCTCCACTCTTCATTTGCCATGGTTAAAATAGCAGGGAACTAATAACCTTAATTTTTGAGGAAGAACAGAGATGAAACTGCAAAACTCAGCAACTCTACACATCCTCGTTTTTTACTCATATTTTCTAATTTTCCTTCCTTCCCCTGCTGTCATCTATATTTCACCCCACAGATTCTGGTAATGTGTTCTGTGAAAAGACTTACTACAAAGACGTTCCTGCTTCTCTGCCTCTGTTACTTCTGTGGAAGATGAGTCACCGCACAACATTATAAGATTAGCATCCTGTGCTCTCACAGCCTACACTGTGAAAGTCAATATGGTGGCCATTATCCAGATTGTGTGAGTCGTGCCAGGAAAAAACCAATCAGTCTCCTTCCAGCGCTCTGTGTTGCAGGTTTATTACACTGATCCTTTCTCCTGAATGTCATAAATATGACATGTTGCTTAAATAGTTTTTGTGAAGAAAATTCAGGATGAACATCATGGTGCTATTGTTCTGTACTACTGCACCTGTATTCTTAAGGGTTCTTTTTTATTTTATCAAACATAGGTATATAATAAATCATCAGAAAACATTCATAATTCAAATTCAAAGATGACACTGAGAAACTGAGCACTGCATGTTTGTACACAAATTTCTGTTATTTACCAAAGTGGATCTTCATTGACACTACTCCTCATGTCAGCAAATCTGAAAAGGTAACACTTGCCTGAGAATAAGAATAGTTAGAAGCACACCTTACTATTTATCATAATAAGGTACTTTCTGATAAATTGATGATACATTTTGTTGTTAAAATCCATCTGAATTTTTGGAGGCTTTGATTAATGAAATACTGGGAAAAAATCTTTCTCTGCCAGCTTATTATATTTTTTTAACAATTAAAAAAACTGCTCATATAGTGAAAGGAAAAAAATAAATCATATTTTAAGGAATGGCATAGACTTTTATGTGTTTGATGCTCACTCATCTCCAAGTACATTCATAAAGCTACACCTCTTTTTTTTTGTTTTTTTTAAGTTTAGAGATGAGAAAGAACAGTTGCTTCCAACTTCAAAATGTAAGAAACATAGATTCTTGTTTCTTCTATTTGTGGGACTACATTTTTTTTTTATACAAATAATTCTTATTGGGTAAGACTGAAATTATTTGCAAGACGTAATGTCTTTAGAAGCTGAAGTGTCTCAGCACCATATGGAACTGGATATTTAAGACTTCGTCCAAGCAGAACCCTTTCCCACCTAAAACTTTATCTCCAAGAAAAATCTGTTTATAAGTACACAAATCATTTACACTTCCTTTTGATAAGCTGAACACATTCAGTCTGCAAGTAAAAGGTATTTTCCTGGAACTGAATAATTTAAGTCCTATTTCATGTTCTTACTGTAATTTTTCTACAGTTTTTAACCATGTAAATACAAGAACTACATGTTAGGATATAATTCTGAGCTCTTTGTCCACAATGACTTTTCTGAGTTGTTGCTTTTAGGTATATAGTCCTCATTCCACAGCTTTGTCAGACATGTTATTCCTTGAATGGATGTTCTTTATTAAGTACTTTGAGTATGACGTTCCACCGTTTACCAATCTGAATTATAAATAGTAATTTAAAAATTATATCTTCAGTATTACATGATTTATTCATATTCATTTCTGTAGGCACAGAATTGACACTTTACATTTAGTAATGTCTCAACAGGTTGAAGCCAGTTCTGAGTTAGTGGAACCTCAGTGTCTCAGTTCAAGGAGTTAATCGACAATGTTGGCTTAAAAATATTTTGCATCATGCATGACTATTTTTTCCAAATCCAACGTAGGAACATGCTGCTCTTTTCATTGTGTCAGTTTTAGCAGTGAATTTGTATGGGGTCCAGATTATTCAGCTCATTTTTTAAACTCAGAACCATGACTAAAGCAGGCAACAAAAACTTCTTAAACTGACCTTCCTCCCAAAGTCATAGTATTGTGGAACTGGCAATTTGTACTTCCTTTAACATATGAATTATTGATATTTCCTACTTTAAAAAAAAGACCAACAAACAAACACAAGCTAAGATGTTATACATATTTAAATTACTTTCCAGCAAATGTGGTACCAGAACATAAACTACATCCATGGATAATAAATGTCAACCCTTTTAGTTTCACAGAAGCTCTGGAAACATCCTTTACACCTAAAAGGCTTGTTCTACATTGTGAGATACATTAACAAATTAGTTTGTGTTCATTTGGACTGACAATGCATTATCTATCATGTGAATATGTAAAGGATTTTTAACTTAAATATACTACCTTTCATGAGTGCTAGAAAATATTTTCTCTCTTCACCAAGAAGAGGAAAATACATATTTAAAGGGTTAATAAGTGAAAAGGAAGGCTAAATAACAAGATTATGCATTACTATGGTATTTCATGTTCCCTACAATGTGTTAATGGTTTCCTAGTAACAAAGATAAAGTATTACTAGGTATTTGAAATGGAATAGAATAATGTCTACTGTAATTAGCAACTACTCAGCTTCTTAGAAAATTGAGACCATGAATGCCTACTTCATTTGTCTGCACTTGATTACTGAAGTATAACACATAATTGAGAGTTGTCTTTTTTATCTTGGCATCTTAAATACTATATATTCAAATGGTCTGAGACATTAAACTGCCACAGATAGCCTCTATAAAAGGTATGGGGGTAGTAGATTCTCTTCCTTAAACTATCATAAAAGTTTTGGTACAAGTTATTTTTAGACATTGCATATATATATATATATATTATAATATACATGAAGTATAAATAGTTTAAAATATTTTAAGCTACTTAGAATGTCTCAAATTAAATGTAACATGTAAGTGAATACTAAAGAGTTCTCTTTCATTTGAAAGCAAACTAAGGGCTTGCAAGAAACAATCTCATTCTGAGTATTTCTATATATGTGACTTAGGTAAAGCTCAATTTTATTGAGAGTAGAAATTCTGCTCTCTTTCCTCTGGCAGAATGATGTTAATATTAACATTTTATGCTTTCATAGTGCATAAATTGGAGAAAGATAGATATCTAGAAATGAAACAAGGGCATAGGGATAATTCTGCTTTTGGGGTTTTAAGAGTAAATTCTTCTCTTCCCACTGATAAAAGGTCTTATAGACTGTGATCTCATTCCCTGAACACAGTTTAGTACAAAATGCATCTGCATTTTTGTCAATTTTGCTTTTGTGTCCACAGCAAACTGAGCACAATGATTTCTTCATACTTCAGATTCTAATCTTCTCCATAGTATGTCCTGCTATTTACACAGACTAATAGTGTCACAGACCATTAAATTATCCTTATCATTAACACTCTAGTGACTAGATTGTGCTCAGCTTTGACATAGAGACCATACTAACAGAAATTCCCAGAATCCAAGACAGTATCTATTGTTCTTTACTCCCTTGAATATGGTTCTAATTTATTTTTTTCTGCTACTGTTTACACAGATTGTATGGCATGTTCATTTATATTGCCAATATATCACTAAGGAAGGAGTAGAAACTTGTTATTTGGAAATCCCAGAAATTCTCAACATTGGCACTATATCAAAGGCTAATCAGTTTGAAAATACATTTTTGTTCATGATAAAATAGAGGATCAGGATAGATGATACAGACACACTAACCTATGACTGATGAGGATAACTGAGACAGCAAAAAGCATTGTCAGCTGATGCTTTGCTTTCATGCTTTGTCTAGACTCAAAGTCCCATGCAGTAGACTCAAACAGACTAATACTGACTGTATCTGAATGATAAAACCCCATGACATTATAATTACATTTTTGTGATATCCATGAGGCATTTGCCAATGATGTGGCATATAAGGAAAGCTTGAAATCAGACTATTTTTAGCCAACTGTTTCATATTTTGCTGTGTGACTGTGGAATGAATGGTAGACTGTATTACCATGATAAACTTTGTGTCAATAGGAAAAAAAACACCAACAAAGTGAGCTATACTTTTTAACACACCAAGTTTTTAGAAAAATGTGGAACTGGAAGGAAAGTAATTGTCTGTGGAGGAGCTTAATTCAGTTGATGAAACCAAATGGCTTTTTTCCCTTCACTTATTTGCTATCTTATTGTTCAGAAAGGTAAAATTTTCATATAAAATACTTTAATTACTCTACTGCAGAGGTGTTGTTTGTGGCTTTTTTTCCAAATAAATTCAGTGCTTTTGTTTATATATGCAGTACATTTTATACCACATGGACTGGGTTTTCTACCTAAAAGGTCTCTATTAATTTTTCAGTAGTATAGCAAAACTATCCTCCTGTGGTGGACAACTGTTTTGACATAGTATTTTGTGTTACATGACAGGATATATTTAATTTTCTTGTGTACACACTATTTTAATTGTAAGATTGCAAAGACTCAATGCTTGCATTTTCTCCTCCAAGTTTTGAATCTCCAAATTAACACATATACAACAGTAGGTCAAGAGTGTTCTCAAGCATCAAATGCATCAAAAGTTCATGTGATCATTAATTTAAAGAATTCAAATTATTCAAATGCTCACACCCTTTGACAAGGTATGCCTTAAGTCATGGATGAAAGTTGTCTGAGGAAGGGAGGCTGGAATTCTACTGAATGAAAGAGCATCTCAACTCATTAGGTAGAATGTCAGATGAATACTGCAGTAGGTCTGCAGTTGGACCCGCTGAACATTGGATCAGACACCTCCCTGGTTTGCACCACAACTATCACAAGTCTTCAACTGTGCAACATGCACCTGAGTCACACCATGCTTTCAGACTAGTACTCAGCAAAAGATCTGCTGGAAACCTGCTGAAGACCTGAACCTGGGAAATTCCAAAATTCTTTTAAATCCTTTAGTTCAGATGTTGGTTCTAGTGATTTTAGAAAAGCAAACAAGTAGTTGCACTCTCTATACATCATCTGTGAATTTCTATAAGAAGATTGTTGTATCACAATTTAGAAAGTGTAGCACAAGGTTAGATTGGAAAACTTCGCAAAACACTGGTGAGTTCACCTTCTCCTTTGAATAGCATGAAAAGGTGGGCATTCATTTCACTGAATTTAGCCTTCTAAAAGTTAGCTATCTCCTGCAAGATAGTAAAGTACACCTCATATATATATTGGAAAGATATGTAAAAAAAGAGACAATTGAGCCAATCCTAAGAAAACTGTCAAATGCAGGTAGGAGTTAAATACCTCTTTCCATTAAAAAATAGGAGTAGTTAAGGTGAATAGTTTGTTGTCCAAGAAAGGAGAGAATAATCTCCTTATGAGTACTTGCACAGCAGTTGTGCACCCCCATGAAGGAAGGTCTATAGGTGTGAAGCAATTGTATACTTCCTGATGGACCAGAGAAAATAATTTACTGTTTGGAAACATTCGAGTTCATGGTGCAACATATTGTGAGGTTTTTTCATATGGAAACAGAAAACTTTCTGAGTTGAGCAGAGAATGCAAGCCCCTAGACAGAACTCTTACTAGTATATGAAGTTTAAGAGAGAAATACCCAAAGAAATATCTTAATTTTTTTTTTCCAGGGATGTGTGCCATGATTTCATAACACAGTGTCTTTGAGTGGGTCTTACTTCATTTGATGAGAATAATCTGTTCAAAGTGCTGCAACGTGCTGCTGGAAAAGCATGTACTACAATTTCCAAAAGAATGTTGCTTTTATTATTTCATGCTATTCTCTTCTTTGCTGTTAATAAAGTTATTCATGCAAAAGTAGAGAGTTTATTTTTGTCTCTAAATATCAGAACATGAGTGATGACAACTGAATTTAAACCAGTGCAAGTCAAGAGAGGTGGAGTGAGAGCTGGCTGAAAAGCAAGAAAAAAACACCCTGAAGTTATATAGAGTTAGGGAAGATATTAGTTTTGTTTGAAGAGTGGAATAATTTTGGAAGAAATCTTCAAGACACTAAGCAGTCTATTTATGTGACTACTATTGACAAATGTGCCAATACAGAAAACAGGCATTCTGTACTCTTTGAAAAATTGTTATTTTCTAATATGTTTTCTACACAGTAAAAAAGAATGAGCATTAGAACCTAATCAAGTTGTAGAATGTAGCAAATGAGTTCATATTACAACAACGAGCTGATATCTACACAGGGTTTTGAAAGCTGAAACACTATAAGTTATCAGTGATGGATATTGTTGTTAATTTAGATATGTTTAGGTAAGGTTAATATATATTTATTTCCATACCATTCCATATCCATTCCATCAGCTAGTACATGCTTTTAAAGACAAAACATATTAGAGGGCTAGATAGCTCTTACCCAGTAATAAATGAGAAGACAGCTATGCAGGGTAACTGGGGAGGGTTAGCTTTCTTCACAGTGGCTAGTATGGGACTATGTTTTGGATTTGTGCTGAACAGTGTTGATAATATAGAGATGTTTTTATTGCTGAGCAGGGCTTACACAAGGCCAAGGTCTTTTCTGCTTTTCTTACTGCCACACTGGCAAGGAAGTTGGGGGTGTGTGGGAGTCTGGGAGAACACAGCCAGGACAGGTGACCTCAACTGACCAAAGTGATATTCCAGACCAGCTGACATCATGCTTGATATATAAAGCTGGGGGAAGAAGGAGGAAGGGGAGGGCATTTGGAGTGGTGACATTTGTCTTCCCGAGTAACTGTTATGTGTGATAGGGCCCTGCTCTCCTGGGGAAGGCTGAACACCTGCCTGCCCGCCCATGAGAAGCAGAGAATTAATTCCTTGTTTTCCCTTGTGTGTACAGCTTTTGCTTTTCCTCTTAAACTGTCTTGATCTCAACCCACAAGTGTTTTCTAGCTTTAACTCTTCCAGTTCTCTCCCCAGTCCTGCTGGTGGGGGAATGAGTGAGCGGCTGCCTGGAGCTTGGTTGCTGGCTGGGGTTAAAGCATGATAACAATGAAGGATTTACATTGCATGCCTACATATTACTTCCATTTTTCAGAATGCTCTGGTGCAGGATCTTCTCTTCCTTTAGGAAATCTCTTATGTGAGGATATGACTGGATATAGTGCATCTCTCCTGAGTATGTTAGTCCTTCAAAGTACTGAACAGCATGTATTAATTAAATGTTTTTGATTGACTACTCTGAATCATCATCTCCTAAGGGTAAGCTTGATATACTTGAGATTAAACTTTTCCTATTGATTGTTTGAAGAGCAATAAGGAATATCTTGAAAAGGTTTAGTCTTTGTGTAGAGCCAAAGTTTGAGAGTAACCTATTGAAAAAACCACACTCAAAAGTCTATTTCAAGTTTCATATACAGTCTAATGCGTTAAAGTACTTGGAAAGAATAGATAATAGTATGGATATTCACACTATGTGAACATGCCCATGTAGTGTGAAAACAGGGTTGAACATTCAACAGGTAGAAAAACATTCTAAAAGAGGGAGGTACAAACAATTTTTCATAATCCGAAATGCTGGAAAGTTGTTCTTTTCATTATTCAGTAGCTCATCTTGTTTTATAAATATCTCAGGTAAGGCAGATGAGCCTGGAAAGATTTCAGATTATTTGGTTGCAAGAAAAAAAATAGAAAGAGTGGGGTGGAGGTTTCACTTTGACATCCACAGTGTGTATTTTTCAATAATCAGATTGACAGTCCTTTTTGCATATATGGTAACAATGAGAACTGTATGTACAAATATCCATTGATATGTCCAAAAGCAGTTTGGAAAAGATAGATAATACAGGAGCATATATCACAGTGTTCTCCTGAAGTCTCCAGATATTAAAAGCTCTTCGTACTTAAAGTGGTGAAGGTTTGAAAAAGAAATCCTATAGATATTCTCACTTGGGGGAGTCCATTTTAAGAATTTTCAAATCTATAAATTCAAATAATTCCTCTCTCAAGTCAAACAAGTCTCCTAATTCCCAGGAAGGGAAAGCAAGGTGCCACACTCCTTATAGTAAGAGTCAGTTTCTAACTTTTTTTCCCTTTCCAGTCAGCTTTTATAATTGCTTCTTAAACTAACTAGGCTTCACAGTTGTGGTGTCTCTTCTCAGTAGGTGGGCCTTTTACTCCTTTTGAGTCCTGATGGGGAGCCTATGCAGTCACAGCAGGCATTACATACAGTTCTACTTCTGAAGTGGTAGCAAGATGGTGAAACTGTATATAAACTTTCACACAATATTTTTAATTTCTGAATTAAAGGAATGTTAATTCTTTACATAAAATTATAAAACTTTATGTTGTGTTGAAATTGGTCCTTACTTTATACCTGGTGAGGAACACAAATCCTAAAGTCATGAAAACAGTCTGAATGAGATTTCAGGAGTCTCTTTCAGACATATTTCAGTTATATCAAAATCAAAAGTTATGGAATTTTTTCAGACTTAAAACTTAAAGAGTAACACTTAAGAATATTTATGGTTTTTTTCCCTTTTTTTTCAATAAGATTTTTGTCCAGATTTTAGTTGAATTTTTAATCAAAGTATATTAATTTAAACTTATGTACATTCAGATTTATCTACATTCAAATTTATCTGCATTCTGTATTCCTTTCTTAAGTGTATTGGATTAATACAAAAAACCTCTCTTCTTACTATGTAATATTGATTGTACTGTTTATTGGCCAAAAGTACCTCCATACAAATAGAATTGAAATAACAGTAGCACATGGATCCTCCTTGTTTCCTTCGGTCAACTAAAAATTACTAAAAAACTATAGATTAGTGTAGCTGTTTTGAAACAGTTGGAGATGACTTGGAAATACGAAACATGAAATAATTTATTATGACACTGGTTGTGCATTGCATGTCCACCCACAAAAAAAAAAGTATCACCAAGGTCAATGTATACATATATTTGCACATACCATGTGCATGGTTGTGTAAAACTTTTTCTTCCAGTCACTGCTGGTCATAGCTCCAGGTTGTTTTGACAACAGAAAGAAGAAGTGCTAGTGCAAATAACTTTCATGGCATTGACAGGTCTTTGGGCTGGTAGAGTGTCAATGAGCATTCTGTATGCAGTCACCTCTGTCAGTCAATTGCAAAACTTGGTCTATAAAAGAGCTATAAAAAATTTTCTTGGGAAACATGTATAGGCTTTCCAGGATTTAAGAAATACTGACTGTAAATAGCATCAGCTGCAGTAAGTCAATAGTTATGAATCCATGAAATTTCAGGACCAAATTGTATTTGCAAGTGAATACAATTTCTCAAAATGATAGCTTATATTTTTTTAAAGACTTATTCTATCTAATAGAATGACATTAATTTGCCAGAAATAGTTATATCAATATTGCATTCTTTCCCATGCAAAAATACCAGGCAAAATACTGTTTTCAGCACAATAAAAACAAGTGACTCCATTAGAATCTGAGCTGGATATAATACATCTTTATTACTGATACCTTTGAGCCATCTTTAGCACTAGCTGCTGTAAAGTGAGTGTTTATTCACTGCTGATGCAATCTAAATAGATAAACTGTGCAAGAATCGGCTTGCTTTCCCCAAGACTGATTCTTTCCCTTGCTTGACGGATTTGATAGTACCATGGTTTTGCTTTCTTTCTCAAGATGATCTCAGAGATGTGAAAGAATATGCATGTGGTATGAAGTATAACAGAAATGTATCTTGTATTGTGCTCTGAAGATGACCAGATCATCCTTGCCCCGTCACAACTGGTGGGATATGTAATTGGAAAGGCACAAGCAGGAGATGCACTCAAATGAATAGTACCTTTTTTCCCCTCATGATAATAGTGGGGAAAAAGAAGCCTCTGAGCTGGACCAACATCAAGACTATATGTTTAACCTTGATTATGTGTCCACTGGCTCAGATACCCAAGGATGCTTGTCAGCCAGGGTTTGTTAGGAGGCAGATTTCTGTAGTGCACACCAGTAGCCACCTCTATTTGAGACTGGATGGTTGCATTGCCCAGTATATTGTGTTAACAGTTGTAACAGCGGAACCCCGAGGATGCAAAGCTACATACCTGATACTGCTTACATACTTTTCACATCAGTATTTATGCTCTTCACAAATACTGTAAATATTTACAATTCTGTATGACAGCATCCCCCTGTCAATAAATTGTTGCTTCAGGATTCCACATCCTTCTAAATACCAATTTTCTTTACTCATTTTTCGAATTATTTTTTCCTCTTCCTGTCCCTCAAATACTGAGGGAAAATTGTTTTGCAGAGAAAGGAGAAAATTTCCTGAAATCTGGATACTAAATCTTAAACAGATCACATAAAGTTATGAACCAGGCTAAATTTCTCTGGTCAGGGCTTTACATACTATAACTTGAATTCAAGGCAGCTTTGCAGCCAGCATGTAAACTTGGATTTCCCTGCTGTTAACATATGAAAGACATTGGTCGTGTTAGTTTGGCCTAGCACAATCTGACTGCTATCTTTAAAATCACCTGACTCATCTGATGTTTAAACCAAGAACATTGCATTTTGTTTGTCCCTCTTTGTTGTTAGGCAAGAAGACAACTTTTATCCATGGTTTTATTCATACAATT
Organism: Acropternis orthonyx; assembly: GCA_035583155.1. NCBI lineage: Eukaryota > Metazoa > Chordata > Aves > Passeriformes > Rhinocryptidae > Acropternis > Acropternis orthonyx. Next base: position 50,449,995 of record JAWWEU010000001.1, on the reverse strand, counting down.
TATTCTTTAGGTATACTGCAATATAAGCAAATAGCATCTCAAACCCCCATAATTTCTGTCTTTAAAATATACAGGATTATTTTTACATAGCTGTCCATTACTTGGTTCCATTTCAATTTTTCTTAAATCCTATTTTCCTTAAGTCCTGAATTCATACCACTTTCACAGTGAAGAGTAGAAAGATTTGCTGAATTTTATAAATCTATGAACATGTTTCCTAATTATGCATGGTGTCTTTGAGCAATAACAAGGATTCATCTGTATCATTTGTCTATATTTGCAGTTTGCATTTATACAGATTATTAACTTCTTTAAAACACCTATTTCCTAGGCACACATTTCCAACATTAATCCAAATTTATGCCTTGTAGATAATGACAATTTTTTCTGGGGTCCCAGCGTGCATCTCATAGCATTGTTGGTGAAAAGATCAGACTCTTACAAATTTATTTATATACTAAGTCCTGTAAGTCCTCTAGGGCCTTCCAAAGGGTAGAAGGCTTAATGAGCATTAATTACCCTTTGATGACAGAGACCACTGATTTCTTACAGATAAAACATTTCTGATATTAGCCAGGATTCATCAGTGTAGTATCTAAACCAGCTTTTTCTGGCTGGAAGGTCAGTGTATCACAAGTTGCCAAAAGCAGCTGCAGCACCATGGAATTTGCATTACTCTGCTATACCCTGACTCAGTGAAAGGTGATGGAAGGGAAGATAGTTCACAAGTGCTGCTTGAGAGACTGGCTGAACATGCTCCTGGTAAATGAAATGTCAAGACCCACAGGACTTCACTGTGGTCTCACTCTGGGATGAGCAGCGTCTGCCTAGTTTTTTGTTGGAGGACACCATCATCATGAAATTCTGTCAGATTTGATGTTCATTGTGTAGCAGAATGGTTGATCCAATATTTGAACAAAATCTTAGAGGGTGTTATGCAGACTGATCATCCAAATTTTTGCAGATGTGCTGGAAAACATGCCAAGGTGAGTTAGTCCTTTGTGTATGGTGGTGACATCACAATTCTGTCCTTCAGGGTTACAAAAAAAGCTGAGATCCCTTATCACCACTGGTGTCATTGACAGACTGTCCCTCTTCCTAGAAGGCATACAGAGGAATCACTGCTATATCTGGAAGCACTGTCTTCAGGGACTGTGTCAGTTCATGCACACACTACTGGAGGCACGTTGGAGGTGGAAACTGGAGCAGGTGAAAATATAAGGCAATCCATACACAGGAAATGGCATGGCCTTGACAAACTACTGGATTCAGCCTTCAGGTGGCAGGGCAGGGTGCTGCACACCTGCTGCCTCTCTGTACTGTTCCCATGCTATGCCCCACCAGGTCCAAGCATGTGTGCTACTGTGACAGGTCTGCCCAGAACAAACTGTTGGCTACATATTAAAACCCACTGTTGATTTGCTATTTGCATCATTCTGTCTTTTGAATTTAATAAACCATTACCAGTATATTTTATTTTTTCATTATTAATATCGTTCATGCTTGATTTTCATTAAAATAATTATTATTTGTTTACAGAGGAAAGGGGTGATAAAACAATGTTGGCCCAGCTAAGGAGGAGTACTGTTCTGAGACTAAAAGCACTCGGGTTTTAATATAGTTCCAGTTTACTTTCTTTTAAATCACACTGTCCAGTTGCTTATTCTGTTTCTGCTGGTGATTGTGATAACATTCCTAAGACAATCTCTTATTGAGAGTGCCAGTAAACAGCAATTCATGGAACAAATCACAATTTTATTGTTGACTAGCATGACATAACTGTGAGAGAAAAAGGTATGAATTTAGAAGTAATACTAGTTGTTTTTTAAATATCTCATCAGTACACCAGTGTTTTAGAGGAACTGGCCCATGTTGCAAACAAAAAGGATGTATCAAAACACATTATTTTTATGAATTTTATTAAAAAGACAGGCTAATCTAGAATTAAATATATACAACATTGATTAAAACTATTATTACAGTCTGATAATTAATAATGGACTAATGCAAGAAAAAATGAAGGCAGTAATTGAAATCAAATCAATAAATTGAGAATATCAGATTATCAAGTCAGTAAATTAATACAACCACTTAAATTTAATCATGAGGTTGGCAGAAGAAATAGGCATTTTGGGTCTTTTTTCTTTAGTTATGCTGTAGTAAGGAAAGGAGTTGTTTTCTTTCACTTGGGTCTTAACTAGTGCTTCTGCTTTAAAATGAGTACTAATCTTTTAGCAAAATTTTATGACGGAAAATTAATTAAGACCGGCAGTGAACTTAATTTCACCAGTTTTATAGAAGTGTAGAGACTAAAGTGATTCTTTTACCACTCACTGTTACTAGTTAGAGAGCTGCTGAAGTAGTCATTTTACTTTTCCAGTTCAATTTCCTTCATACATAATGATAGAAAATTTAAGAAACTTAAAATGCATTGGATGCCTGTGAATACAATAGCTGCTTGGTTGCTTTGGGAAGACAGCCAGGAATGACAGACTTCACAGTTTCAACTTTTAGTGTTCTGTAGATATTATTTTCTGCCCATATATTTGCACTAGCATGTAAAAGCCCTGATCACATACACAGAGAGCAAATTAACAAATATCCCAAAGTAAAAGAAGTGACCACTTGATTGTCTTGGTCTCTCAGCTTTATATAGCTATTTATTACAAATGTGATTAATTATTACGACTGCTCTTTTATGCAGTGAAGGACTAAATACAAGCAAATTATTGTATCTTTCACCGCTTCTTTCTTCAGAGACCTTGTCAAGATAATAAAAGAGTACCATGTATCATGTAGTCTTAATTGTTATAGAAAATATGTTTTACGTTATCAAGGTGTTTTCTAAGTGACTGGGACTAAAGCAGAAGGTTCATGAATTTTAGATATGTTCTGTCCCTAACTCCACACAGGAAGCAATCTTTGGTTTTTATGTTGATTTGTTAAGTTCTACTCAAGAATTACAAGTAACATACAAAATCCATTGCCAGAACATTACAATAAGATGTATGAGACCTGTAATACAAAAACTGGAACTAATATTCTATCTGGTCTACAAACCATGGTACCATTCTTGGAACTAGGAATTACTGGCAATTTTCAACATCTAGTTACGCATGATTCAATTACTTAATTACTTTCTTGTATCAGGCAGTAAAGTCATGGAAGTCACTATGTGGTTTCACTCAAGACAAAAATGCGTGGATTGCTCCAATGACTTTTAGCCTAACCACATACAGCTATGTTTGTATCTCTGTATGGTAGTCTTCTATTTACTGTAGAGCAAACTTCTCCTGTGTTGTGCTCAAACATAGACTTCTCTGAGTGATGTAGCAATACAGCTCTGTCAAGCTACTGCTAGTGTGCTGGTCCTAAGGGGAACTACGTCGTAGAGTTTTCTATCGTAAGGATGTAAATCAGCAGCATATGTGAAAAGCCTACAAGTAAAACATAACAATACAATGATAAAACTTCATAGTAGCATAGAGATTTCCTCAGTTCTTTACTGTCCGTTCAAGCCTCTAGGGCTTAATAGCTGCGTAAACCTTGTAAACAGGAAAGTGCCACTGACTTGAATGAATTCAGGCACGTACCGAAAGCATAGAATTATACCTCCACAAATTCTTTTCTTGTTGTCTCTGAATCACCACGATGTGCACAGAGTAAGATCAGCCTCTTACAGTGCCCACCTCTATGGGCTGAATTTCACACATTGCTCAGTCTGAAGTGGTGCGAGGCAGGGTGTGCAGGTGGGGACAGGCACTGGGCTGGGGGTTGTTGTGCACTTACGCCATTTCTGTTTCCAGAAAGTAGTGTCCTGTCCTACCTGTATGCACTAGGCATGGCCCACTGCCCAAGATCATTTAATTGCATGGGCTGGGATACGAGCTGCCAACTGCCACATCTGGTGCATGAAAACAGCAATTTTGAGCTTACTGCAAAAGAACTGAACCAGTATGTGGTTGCTTTCAGAGATAATATAGAAAGCTTGGGTATAAAATAGCTGACATTCTCTGTATACTGTGCAAATACAGAACCAGATTTTCAAACATTTAATACTGACAGCTGTGGGAAAAAAGTTCAAGACAGGTCCTTCAGCACAAAAAAAAACTGATGAAGAAAAGAGGACCTTATAGATGTACAAGTATTTTCATCCTCCTAGGAAACCATTCTCCTCATTAGAGAATTAACAACCACAGTTTGCCAAGAGTTACTGAAGAAATTTCTTCTGAAGGCTTCAAACAATAATAATAATAATAATGGCCAGACTTTGTGAACGAAGATCTGGGGTAGGGCTCTGCCCACGTGGGTGTGCCCTTCCAGCCTGCGCAGTGGATTTTTTTAGGTGAGGCACAGCGTGCGCAGAACCGTCCCCGTCCCCTGGGCTTCAAACAATACTGTTTAATAAAAGGATTTAATGTGTTATGTTGCATCTTGTCCCCGGGTTCCCTTGGGGTAATCGCCTCTATACTTGCGCTCTGAACGATTTTGCTTAGTCCTGGGAAATCGCCCAGGAATGAAAGCAATGCATTGACTCAAGAACACAGTGGCTTATTTTTACATTTATGCCCCAACACACACAGGTGAGCAAATGTTAATACACAGACACTTAAAAAAAGGAAAATATGAATTTTTTTAATCACAAAAAAGTGTAAGGAAGTGACAATTAGACAAAAAATGAAACACAACATTTTTCAAAACAATTATGGAAGTCTAAAATTACCAAACTCTGCACTACTGTCTGGAGTTTCTGATCTTTAATGAAGTACATTCAATTTTATCAAATTATCTTTTTCTGAGAAATGACTTCATCAAACTTCAAATTTCTATGGTTTACTCGCAGAAAACAGTAGACAATAAATATTACCAGGTTGGATTCTTGCACTAAATTGACACATGCTAATGCAATTTCAAACATTTGGCAAAACAGAAAGAGCATTACCAAATATCATATATAAGACTTTTGATACGCTTGCATGGTAACTGCAGTGTGGGCCTGCTGGCCTTAGTGATACAGAAGACACCTTTTGAAGGACACTGCAACTTCTTCTATTTCAATTCAATGGATTTCCTTCCCAGGCTGCCAATATTTCATTTATTTTTCTCTAAATGGATGAAACTGCTGAGTGTTTTATCTTATTGCCTCAACATGCTGTACTGACTTTTTATGCTGTCATTTTGAACACTTAATTAAATGCACTGTATTTGCCAAATTTCTAATGGTGGCTTTCCTTTCATGAGGAATTGACATATGATTATATTATTTTACTAGTGCTTAGAGAATAGTTGGTTTGACTAAAAGCTCAAAAGCAAGACACAAAATAGACTATAATTCAGTCTGAAAAAAAATCCCCTGACTTCTCCGTTTTGAGTTTGGATAGGAATTGTGGAATTCAGGTCGTTTCCCTTCATACTAACAAAGTTGTAATGGTTTATTTCCACTTTGGATGTAACCGTTCACTTAGGATTTGTGTTTCTTTGATAGTCTATTTTTTAATCCCATGTGTATTTGTTTTGTATTTGTTTTTATAAAGTGCTTCCAGTTAGGACATACTATATAAAAAACACTTTTAATGTCTACAGTTACTTCAATTAGTTCTCAAAGAATTTGTTTAAAGCTCAAAATAAAATGGAAAAACCAAACTTGAATTTCTAAATCAGGACAAAGAAGACAGTAAGTGATTACATTCCAGATGAAGTAGAAAGATGTCCAAATGAAAAGGCAGATTGTAAATTACTTTAATCACTAAAAGGCTTACTGAGGAAATTGTTCATGATTTTGGTTAAATACATATCCTATTTTTCACTCGTCTGGGGTTCTGTTTTTCACATGTGTATATGCAGACTGGAAAAATCCCACTGGTATTTTACAAGAAAGGATAACTGTGCCCTCATTACCACAGGGAAGACCCAAGCCCCAATTAATTCATATTAATGAGGTATTTATTTAACATGCTACTGGCTATAGTGTAGTTATTATTAGTGGTAACTTAATTATGTTAGGAGGAGGAGGCTATATTTAGCTGGCAATTCTGGAGGTAACCTTCCAGTGAGGATGTCAGGTATAACAAATTATGTGGGTCCTTTTGTAAAGGAAACCATGACCTTTCCTGGGAGTGCTTTGATGTGCCAAGGCACAAGGGCAGGTGCAGTTTGAAGGCAATAGGAACTTGGACTGAATTTCAGCTGTTTACCAGAACAGTTTGGACACTTGATCTTGGGTTTTAAAAAGAATGGAGAAAAAGTACAATGTGATCATTGGTAAGGTAGAATTCCTGCCCCATCTCCTCCAGCAATACAGTGGAACAGTGCAGTCAGGCTTTCAGAGGATTTGGGTGCTTTGACCCAAGCCAGTACTAATATTAAATGGCAGGGATTTTGGAGCTTTTATAGCTCTGTGTGTTCATCTTTCTTTAGAATTTCTATTTCTGTCAAAAACACATGCCTTTTGCTATTTAGGAGTTGTTGCTTCTCTTCACTTCTGAACTACAGCCTGAGTCTGGGAGATAAACCCTTGGAAGAAGACATTCTCGCCAATCTATAATGAAAATTCTTAAAATGCAACAAAGTGATATAGATACATGCCCCTCCATGAAATTACTGTGGTTTTTGTCAAAGACTCTCAGCTAATTTTAGGAAATTTCTCAAAATTTTTTACAGAAGCAAAGCACACAGCTACACCTAACAAAATGGCTGAAATCATCCATCAAATATGGATTTCCTAAAAAATATTTTCTTACTTAATATTTTAATTTACAGTAAAGTGATTGCTGAAGTTGTAAATTCTGTAAATGACTAAAAATTATTAAAATTATAAAAACTATTAAATACTGAAAATCAAACCCTGTGTTCTCAGACAGTTGCTCCTGCTTGAAGAATCACATAATTAAAAATTAACAATTAGAGCTGCATGTCTTGGCACAACCCTACTTGCTCATCCACAATGTAATTAAGTTGTTTACTGTGAAGAAGAAAAGAAAAATATTTTATCTAGGTAGATCAGTAGTGCAAGTATGGGAGGTTTAACAATTAACTTCTTTCTTCAACAACTTTTCATAAGAAGGATTCCAGTGACTACAAAAGAGGACAGAGATTAAAACAAAACAAAACAAATATGTTCATAGAAGCAAAATTAAAAATGTCTGTAGCATGCAATTACTGGGTACCTCAGAGAGCCATATGTCTGTCAGTTCTTTTGGGATTAAAAAATGAAGAGTAAACTGAAACCATTGAAGACATTCTCGCTGGATGACTTGCACCATGTCTGGTGCATGTTTAATCAGCCTATTTCTCTGATAAAAGGAGCAACACTAAATAATTCTGTTACAGATTTCCAAGGCTACATTGATAAAGGATTTTTTGAGAAGTCAACCTTGACAGAAGAATATTTGGCCTCCTCATAGAACTAAAGGACTTACTCATATGCAGGCAAAAGTCCAATTGGCTGGCTGCTAAAGATGCCAATGTTTTCATGCTGAAGCTGCAGTAGTTTTGATGCATCTGTTTTGTTTCCTGGCTGGATCACCATACTAGCAAAAATGGTCCCTATCTTGGAAATGTTACTCATAGACATGAATCTGATTACAAAGTGAGATGTCTTTGCCTGTGAACCTTGTCTGTTACCTTGCACAACAGTGCAATAGCAGCACTGTTATTCTTTAGAGGTGTTAATCAGTCATGCTTTGGGAAGAACAGGAGGGGCACTAGTTGTCCCTAGATCCTAAGGGACCTATAAAATGAATACAAATATGTGGATAATGTTTTTTGCACAAAACTGTCTTGAATTCAGTTTCCCATAGAGTTTCTGGCTATAAGAATCTAACTAACCAAGTCATCTTCAACTCTACAGGAAAGAGGTTGTATCTACACCTTGCATGCAATATTCAAGCACCTATATATCAATAAAAAGCTGTGATCAGGGTAAGGAACATACTAAAAGGAAAAAAAAAAACCATCCCCAGAATGTGATGAGTTTGATAAACCCAAAAAACCTCAGATTAAGGTTTTAGTTTTAGCTAGGCCCCAATTCTGTGGGTCATGTGGTTAGGGACAGGTATC